>VWZF01005772.1:0-136959 GCA_013396755.1 Sclerurus mexicanus
TGAAGCCTAGCCATGAATTAAAGATTATATTAATTTTTTAACAAAATTGCTCATATATTTATATACTTCAAGACCAACATCAGAATCATCCAACCAACTGCTTGTCCCTTTTTTCAAATGTGTCAATTCATCCAATAACAGCTACTCACTTTCCCCATCTGAGTTCTTTTGTACTTCTTTGAACAACATGGTTAAAATATGCTGCTGCTATTTTCTTTGTACCAGTATTTTTATTATTATTATTATTTAAAATAAAAAACCATAAATAACAGTAACTGATTAAAAAATTTCTCACTCAAACTTTCAATTGACTATTCTGGCCATATTACTTACATGTATGACATAATGCTTGAGGTCCATTTGTGTCATTAGAAATTAAGAAATGAAAGGGTAAAGCATGTACAGTACAACAAACAGAGATAAATTGTTAACACTGTTATCCTCTACATAATCTCACTCCCATAACTAGAAAAAGGGGAGGAGGGGAAGAAAAACAGGAAAAAATTGTTTTATTTTAAAAATGTACAGAAATAGGATAGAAAAGTGAATCATTGCACAAACAAATGGAAATGTTTCTTGGGAAATTAAATACTCTGCCTCTATTTGAAATCTGATTGTTTGAAAGAAGCAGACTGCGTTTAACAAATGTTTTTCCACAAAGCCATGGTGAGTTTCCTTGAACATGATATTAAATAGCAGGACAGCTATTAAAGATTGATAAATTGCTGTAAGTACTTTTTTTTTTTTTGAGAGTTTGGCTTTATTCCTCCTTGTAAATGTCTCATAGAAGATCACTGTAGAATAAGTAGTTTAAATCTGATTCTTATAATCTACAATGCAGAATGAAGTCTTGTGAATCAACTTTTAAGTAACCTCTGTATGGAAATCTTCCTTTGATGTTTTCCACTGATTTTTGCTGAAAAAGCAATTGGCCATTTTTTTTCCCACTCTTTTCTGCTCTGACAGTAGAAAGCCAATAGAAGGTAACTACCAACATTTTTCTCCACCGTGAAAAATGCTCAGCTTCAAAATAAAATAACAAAGGTCTTGTAAAAACGCTCTGTGTAAATAAACCACTTGAGCAACCTTCCCATAGCATTTCTAGGTCTTTTGTAAATAGCAATGTTAATCAAGCAATATTGAAAAAAATATATTATTCAGTTTTAAGAGAGCTTCCCCAAAGGCTTGGAAAAACTGGCTCAGGATGCTCTCCTGCCACAACTGCATTTCCCCATCTCATCCTATGCTGTAAGCAGAAAATAGCTTCTACTTCCAGGGTTGTTATGACAATAAAATCCCCTTCTGTGATTTGTTGTAGCCACCTCCGAGTAGAGTTAATCTGCTGAGGCACAAAGCTGAGCCTTCTCCTGTGACAGCTCATTGGTATAAAAAGGCTCTCTGGCCACACAGTGATGTCTGGCAGCTCACAGCCAGTCTCAGGTTTCATGGAGCTGAAATGGACATCTGGGACAGAAGCAGTGCTACTGTCGGAGGAGAACAGAGAGAGGAACTGGGTATGAGGAAGGGTTTAGGCACATAAAAGTTAGACCAGCATGTGTTTCAGGTGCCACTTCAGCCTGAGTTTCCTTGAGGTTGCAGGAGCTGCAGCCATGCCTGGAAATGCAACTCTGCTTGCCTGTGACCAGGCTCCTGTGAGCAGATAGAGAGGCAGGGAAGTGGGTATCGAGGCCTGGCTTTCCTTGCAGCTGTGGTCTAATTGAGGTCCTACTGCACTTTGCAGACATTCAGCAGGGGGTCTAACATGTCCCTGCACTGCCGCAGACTAAGTCAGGCATTGGAATAGACTGCCCAGGGAAGTGATAGAATTACCATCACTGGACATGTTCAAAGATATGTGGAGTGGCACTTCAGGACAGGGATAGAGGTGAACACATTGGTTCTGGGTAAACAGTTGAAGTCAATGATCTTAGAAGCCTTTTCCAATCTTACTGATTCTATGATTCTGTATTTGTGTGTGTCTGGTTCTATAGAGTCACATTTTTCAATGAAAGTAATAGCTTTTAATGATGAAGCAGAGATTTTTAAAAATAGCATTTGCTGCATTAAAAATCTGCTCAGTGTTTACCTCCCAGTTTTACTGTCTTCACTAAACTGATTAAATATTTTTCTTTACTGCTGTGTTCAATCCTTTTGCAACTAAATTCCTGGTGACTCCCATGGGAAAGGGAACAAGGACAACGTGAGGACATTTCCCCCCTGGACACAGTCACTCTGGTTTATGCTTTATGAAAATGAGTAAGTGATGCAGAAACCTCAAAGGGTGTTATGGTGTGACTTAGAGAAAGAGGAGACATAAGCTGTGGTACTGATGGAGGTATTATTAATGTGTTGCAAGTATGGGTTTGTGCTGAGTTTCATTTATTTCTATAAAGACAAAAGCCCAAATAACTTCTTAATAACTAGCATTCACTAATTATTCCCTCTATATAAATATATTGTCCTTCAGAAAGGCTCTGCTCCCTCGCTTCTGATGAAGACTATTTTCGGCTCTGATAATGTTGTCTCCATTCTCTCATTCATTCATTCATTCCTGTGCACATGCCATTTGGTATCAGTTTTCCATTTGATGGCACAATAAAAGTCACCTAATTAGGTAACAACAACTTAATGTATTAACTACATCCTCGTAAAACCACAAGAAATTTGTGGGACAGGTTTACTGCTGATGTTTTACTACTGTTTGCTTTCATTTTCTTCAGTTGTGTTTTGACCCTAAGCAATATTAAAGGTGAAATTATGATCCACTGTGAAAAGCAGTAGCAAACCTGAAATGACTTTAAGAGCCTTGGGATTTCTCCTCTAGATCTCCATCCAGCAATAAGAGGAGTTGTTCTCACGAGAAAACCCTACTAAGCCAGCCCTCCATGGACAGTAATATTTTATACACAGGACACGTGGATACACTACATTTTTAAACAAAGTTAGAAGAACAATAGCAGCCTAAGTCTAGTGCTTGGAATATGGGAAATGCCAGAAGGGAGATTCTCCATATAACTTCATTTCAGTCCCTTGTGTACTTTGGTAATCAGACCTATTGGTTACTGGGATATTTTTTGTTTTCCCTCAGACCTCACTGAACCACAGGAACTCTGACAGTTCAATTTGTTCAGTATTTCACTGTGTGGACTTTAACATGTCCCTCCCATCCCTAATGCTATTTAAACACAGTTAAGAGAATTATTTATTTCCTCTGAATTTATATTATGGCACTAGTAATTTTTTCAGTGTATTTATTCTCATAGGACCCATTATTCTCAATTTACTCTCAGTTTTGGAAGTTCAGAAGTAAGAATGCCAGGGGGGATAATTTAGGGTGTAGATTCTGAAATACCTATTCCAAACTATAAAGACCATGGTTATTAGAGTTCAACACCACATGGCAAAAGAAAAAAAAACAACTCTCAGTTAAAAGGTTCAGTGACTTCAGAGGTGAATAGTATCCCCAATACTGTAGATTATATGCTGTGATAAATCTCAGCTCAGCTGAAGTAATTATTATACTAGAAGCCAATTAGTCAAGGTAGTCAGTAGCTTCTCTATTATTCTTAATTAATTTTACAACCTGTCCTATGAGTGAAGTAGTAGAAATGTAAGTTTTGTGCAAACAGATCTATAGTACCAGACACCTTGTAAATACGTCATTATAGAGACAGTAATTCTTTAAGAAGAATGAAGAAAGAAACCTCAAAGTTCTCAGTAACTCTTGTGACTCATTTTTTCCTCTTGTGGAATTGTTCTGACTCTTTAGAGTGCCTCTCTAACAATTAAAATGTGTTTCATTTACCCGTCCATTTTTCAAGATGTTCTGCTTGATAAATATCAAACATGACATTGGCTGGATATGTGATGGATATCTGAGCATTGGTAGCTCCTCCTCAAGCAAACTGGGACATGGGAGAGGGCAACAAAAATGTTCCATTTGCCTTGGGAGGGGTTAGAGAGGTCAGCTAGAATGCTAATGGGAAGGACAGTTCTGTGCAAACACAGTGTCCTGAGGATGTTCAAATGCTTAAGTATGCCATTTGTGAAGATATAGCATCCCAGACACCTGAAAAGGATGCTCTCAGTCCTGATGTAGGACCACAAAGAAAAAATGGATTTTTAAGGGGGCATTGTCTGTGTACCTATAAGTGTCTATGGTATTTCACATATAATGTGATACATTTCACATTTAAATGCAAAGTTGTGGGATTTTTTAAATTTTCTATAAACATTTCACTGAAGTTTCGGAATGAAAGATCTACAGCAAGATCTGAAAACAAAACAAAATGAACTTTACTAAAGTACTTTCCTGAGTACTAAAGCCAAGTGAATTACAGAAAATAAACATGTCATAAGTAGCATGCAGTAAATTAGATTATAATAGGATTACTGATACAGTTTATGAACAAGCAAGAATTCTTTTTATGTTTACCAGAAATACAAGGGAAATTAATGATAAAATGAAGACCAAAAACCCCAGTCACTATACAAGTACAGTATGACCAGCATTTAACTCTCACACAGCTGGATGGTCAGTTGGTTTTACATTTGGGTTTAGATCTCCAGGACATTTGAATGTTATTTAGTTGAATGCTGTGTAAGAGTTGAAGGGAGGAGGATTTGAAACCATTTTGGAATGAATGTGATCTTCATGTTAAATTAGTTCACTTAAGGGTAGATTCAGTGGGAACTTGAGTCCATTCCCACAAAACTGTCAGCATATATCCCTTTGACATTAGTGGGAGCAGACAAGTGACCTGGTAGCCCCAGCATCTTACAGAATCCAAATATACGCATACAGCTTGGATCCTGTTTATCATAACCTATATTTCTCTTTGGTTACCAGCTCTCCATTTTCTCAGACTTGACATTCCCAGCATGAAGGATGGCATCATAAGGCCTGAAGATGCTGAAGATAGAGTAGCCTCCCTAAAATGTAATGTAGCACAGATGCTTGCAACATGTCACTCCTTCAATTCACCGATAAATATCTCTTAAGTTTTCCCTGAACCTTGAATGCAGTTTAGCCACTCATTTTAGGCATCTGGGTAAAATAAATCTTAAATTGAAAGTTGACCTCATCAGCAAATGTCATTTATTTATATTGGATTTCATCCTTTTGAGTGGCCTCTCTGTACATATTAGAGGATGAACAATAAAAGCCTTTGGTTCGGAGAAAGGAAGGGCATTGGAGGTCGCCAGCATTATGTATCAGATTTTAGCCAAGAAAACTTCTTTAAGTATGTTATTAAATCACAAAAATTACAGATTAATGCTCCACTAAGAAGTAAAAAAAAATGCTGAGCTTGCTTCTGGACTGTTCTCTCATGCACTGGAAGTAAGGCTGGAGACTGGAGACAATTAATCTTGGGACCAAAATTTAAGGGAAAATATTTATGTGAAGGACCCTTAAGACACATTTCTCTAGGTCTTTTTCTAACTTCTCCAGAAGTTCTTGTAATACTCAGAAAAGTCTTTTAAATCATATTTCTTGTCTCATCCAGCTGTAAAATTATTTTCTTCCTCTTGGATTACATAGAGGAAAAGTGTCTTCAGCATCAGTAAGAATTTGCCTACATGGCTATTATATAAAATAGCACTTCCCAAACTTTTTTCCACTCATTAAACTTTCTAATCTTTGGGGAGAAAATAATGTAGATAATCTTACAATGTACTACTTCTGCTCAATGGATGAGCTGGAGGATTGGGGTGGTGAATGACCAATGCAATTTGCAAAAACACTGAGCATTTTCTCAAACTGTCACAAGTCCAGTTCCAAAAATTTTAGATAAGCCTTGAAGCCATTAGGAACTGGCTCCCAGCTAAACCTACAGGTACTCAAACCACTCAGTGGGAATAAATGTATGCTTACATTTGGATTTTTATTTTCTGTTGCCCGCTGCTGTACAGACCACCTGTGGAGACTTTTGGAGGACACTGCTGTGGGAAGAATATGTTAACTAAAACTGAGCGTGATGATGAGCATGGTTTTACAGTTCACTAACATTCTGCATAACAGAAAGGAAAGAAATTAGCATCACACCAGTTAGAAGTCAAACTTCACAGAGAACAAGTGGTCATGCTGCCTCAGGACATGAGAGACTCTGACATAAGACATACATGATGTCTCTTCAGGACTAGAAAATGACCTTTTCACATCAATGAGTTACACAATGAAGACATATCCCAAGGGCAGGGTTCGTTAGCAGAACAAGGAATTGAACCCAAGTCTGATTTGTCTTGCTCTTTGATGACTTGCTACCCTCAAAAAGCCAACAGATAAAATAGGCTGGAACCTTTAGCTGAGCTCTTTGGCACCCTAATCATGGTAAATTTGGCCTCATATAAAGAGGTTAAAACCAAGTACTCAGCTCTGAGCTTCCATAAGCTGTTTTGTTTCTGAACCTCTTGTTCTTTTTCTTTCTCATGTTTATGTCATAGATAAATGCACTGAGATTGTAAGACTGCAGCAACTGGAGGCATAAGGGAAAATATTCATGTTTGGATGATCCTATCAAATAATGTTGATAAAAATATTTATTTCTGAAACCAATATCAGAAGGCTCTTCTGGTACTCCAGTGCTCTTGAAAACCAATACAATAGTTTATTGCCTCTGCTAGCTCATTTGGCCACTGTAGCTGTCACTGATCTCTGTGTATCACTGAGACCTTTGATGGCACAACAACTTACTTTCAAACTTGAAAAGATGCCTTAAACAACCTTACACCAAATGGAAAGTGTCACTTGGAAACTCAGTGCACTTTATGGAAATTACCAGCTACTAAACCTTTATTCTTCCTGTACAAATGTGTAAGGTCTTCAATCAAGAATAACAACTTGCTGTTCAATCTAATTAAACTGCTAAAAAGGTTAGTGAAAAAGTCTTCCAGCCTTTACAAACTAGACAAGTTGTTGGCAGAAATCTGCTACAAGAACAAACCTTAAAATGATAAAAATATGAAGAGAAAAAAAGATTTAAAATTCACTTTATATCAACTGAAAACAAACAAACATAACTAACTTCTTGATGGACACATTGTAATGGACTCCTGTGCATGTTAACTAGGCACAAAATTGCTGTCAGCCCTTGAAAAATCTCCTGGACTTCATACACAGTGATGTAGATGTACATGAAAGCCACCTGAAAATCAAAGAGGCATTTGAGAACAGCACAATTTCTCCATATAAACATAGTTGATGTGCCGCTAGAGCTGAGAATGCACTTTGAGGCTAAATCTTTTTTCAGGCTTTCTAAGAAGCAAAAAAGCAGTGAAGAGCTTCAGTGAATTACTGTAGTTGTTCAAGGGCTTGAAGCAAACTTATCTTTAAAGTGGCCTAAAACCCATTCAGTCTCTACTGAGAGAACAGTTTTCAGAACTCTTCCATGGCTTTCTGATGACAAAAGGTCAATTTTCAATAGTGAAAGGAATGACCAGGAAGGTGTGCACATGAATTGTGCTGATTACATCTCTGATTAGTACTCAGCCCATGTAGGTACAACTCAGGATCTCTCTGTCCCAGCACAATTCATTTCATTCACTTAACCAAGTCCCAGTGTGTACCAAACCAAAAAGGAATACCAAATTAAGTGGCTGAAGATTATCTGTCCACAACATTTATATAAGAGCCAGAATTAAGCAGCAAGTTACTATTACATTATATGTATTAAAGCTGCCACAGGCAGATCTTATTTCAGTGTAAGCACTGTTCACATCTGACATGAGCAGGTCTGAATGTTCTGTGGAAAACCAAAGGTGTGGATTCCTGGTCCCACAGATGCACTGGGAAATTTGCCATTGATTTAGTGGAGCCTTTATCTCACCCCAGATCTTGGAAACATTTGCTAGACACAGTACTTCGCAGTGTGTTCTCTGGGGCCAGACAGCACAGTAAACATTCCCCAGCTTTAGCATGAATCGGTCTTTTGGAGTAGTGCCCTTTAGACACACTGGAACAGCCTGAAACTCCATTAGAAAGTAGCTGCAAATAGGTGATCTGGTAATGGGCATAAAAATCCATTTTTTTTACCTGTCAGGAGATGAGCCATATTTCTCATTTTTTTTACTATTGTGAAGAGAACATTCATAATGATGATAAGCTGCACAGATGAAGCTTAAAGGAGGAATGAGTGAGGAATGCCATGACTTCTCTTTCACAGAATCATAGAATGGTTTGGGTTGGACTGGACTTTAAAGATCATTGAGTTCCAACCCTGCCTGTCATGGGCTGGAACATCTCATACCTCTCTATCAGGATAAAGGAGGGCACTCATTTGGTTTTCCTCCTTTTACTCTAAAGGTATCAATTCATAATTTAAAATTCTTAACTGAATAACTCCTTTTTTTTCTCCACTGTTATAAATAATATATAAATAGATATGGATAGACAAATAAATAGAAAGGAAAACACAACCCTTACTTCCCCCTTGGCAATTTAGATTTCCAAGTATTTCCAGTTAACCCTGTGAAGTTTCCTCCTTTAACACTGACCGGCATACCTCATTCATCAGCTTAGAATTTTATAACAAACTATTCCACAACACAGGTGTCTCTTGATATCTGTGAAAATTCATGATCTATTTGTTACTTCAATTCTCCAGCATGGGTGTAAATATACCAAACTCCTTGAATGCTCATGGGTCATCAGTATTAGAGCAGCTGTTAAACAGCACTTAATAAAAAATAAAATTCTTACTTTCCTCATCCCCCAGTTCTCTAAACCCCTCTTTTCCTTCTTAGGAAACTTCAGTTAACAGGGCAATCAGACACATGGCAAAACAGCCATGCAAAAGCATCTGCAGAAGAAAATTTAAGTGCACCTTACCTGTCAGTCCTGCACAGTCTCTTGCTCAATTTATGTGCTGACTCCTTGAGTATTATCCAAGCATCCACCAGAAAATCCTATTTTTACAGACATCTAGCCTTGGCTTTATTTGATTGACAGAATATAAATTTCCAAGATATTCTTGGACACAGAGAGGATCTGTGGCTGCATCATGTGCAGTGGGAGGGGGATGTATGAGGTAGAGATAGGGAAACCCACTTTCTCCTCTCTCATGAATGTGATGGGATCAGTAAGCATAGCAGTGAGAAGTTTCTTGTTTCTCCCAATGGTTTGACTTTCTCCCTCTGTGAGTGGGTGTACTCCAAGATTTATGTGTATCCGTAGGGCTCTGCTTCTCCAGAGGAACATAAATTCACTATATTTCTGTCTGTTCAATGTGCACTTTTGGGAAGCTTTAGTTTTCTGAGCTGGTAGCTAAGAATGGAAGCATAGACAAAGGAAGTAACGTTAGGAATTAGGAGTGGAGTTAAGGAAATACAATCTGGATCTGCACGGTTTCCAAGCACCAGTAGTGAGAGAGAGATGTGAGAATTATTTGTTGAAAGGAAGAGAGCAATTCTTAACTATAATTTATTCTTTTAATTCATCCAGTTTTATACGTTAAGACCCATATCTTGAGGAAAGTGGGCAAGTTCATGCCTCTCATGAAGCAGCTTTCCAGAGTGCTTGACAATTCATTTCTGGGGATTTCTGCAGGATGAATATGAGGTAGTTAGCCAGACCCTACCTGGAGACATTTTGTGTCAGAGCATCTTAAGACCAACTCATTTTTCTTAACTTGAACACACACTACTAGTGAACCCACTGTTGAAAAAAAAGGGCATCAAACCAAATCTCATAATAGGCTCCTAAGGGTTTGTCCAACACTGAATCTTCTGGGAAGGAACATTTATTACAGAATGAAACTCACAGTGTCATATGCCAAATGTACTCATCAGTCCTGCTACTCAGTTGCAGTGGAGAAAGCGTGTCTGTCTATGGCCAAACTTGGGAAAGGCAAGGGATACCACAGGGTAAGTGCTTAATAATGAGATGTATTCTCTTTGAGATTGTAGATTCAGTATGTATTTTGCTAATCCACATTTCATTCCAAAGGAGTCAACTGACCATTCAGGATTAAAACAATAAGCTGTGGAAAAACATCCCATGATTCTTCATTCAGCATGGCTTGAGCTTATTGTTTCAGATAAAAATTTCTGATTTGGGCTGGGTTTTCATTTCATAATTTCCAACAGAAAACTGAAAGCAGCCTCCTTCCAAAATTGTTCCTTTGACTATGGAGCAAACAAGGGATTTGAATTGCTCCATCATAGTGCTAAAAATGGGTATAGGCTGCGATGTTACCACAGGCACCATTTTCAATACTTGCAAAGGAAATGGATCTGGATTTCAGTTGAAACTTGGGTCAATCTGACAAAAGACAGGTAAAGTTTGTGGCTTTAATACGTAACTTTGGCCTACATTTCAAACAAATCTGAGGCAGCTCAAGCTTTGGATTTAAGTGGTTTCATATGTCTCTCAAGTGCAGGTCATTTTCCTTAAATTTCAGTTGAGAGTCTGAGTTTGCTCAATCTTGAAAGTCGGAGTTAAATTTAGGGGTGTGAACCCATCTGGACTAAAACTGAGGGAAATATTGGCACAAACCTCAGCAAAATGAAACTGCCAAAACTTGAAACAGCTCTGATATATACATCTACTCAGAAAGAGAGTTTAATGAAAGTCAGTAGTTTGTCATCATCATAATCAATTTAATCTGTTTTACTCAAAGTTTGAGGGAAAGGAAGTAAATTGAAGTCACCTACAGCTTAATGAGCATTTTGACTAATTTAAGGAAAGCAGAAATTTAAAAATTTAAATTCTTGCTAAGCTTTTCTACATGCTAATGAACCTAAATTAGGTCAAGAAAAATTAAGAGGCATTTGCACTGGAAATAGAAAAAGAAAGGAAGAGAGGAAAGAGGAGGAAAAAGACAGAAGAGCGAAGAAAGGAGAAAAGAAGCCTGATGTTACACAGACTTTGAAACCCATTAAAATACAAGTCATGTATGTTTGAACTGGAAGAATTTTGATAGGCCCTGTTAAGTTTGGCTTTTATGGCTTGCATAGGTTAATTTGCTTATTATTTGAAGGGTGAGCTCAACCCATGGTAAAACATGAGACTGAATTGGGTTATTAATGTTATGAATTCTTTCTATTTCAAGGGGCTTTTTAAGGGTTAGGGATCATTACTCATATAATAATAATGCATAAAACAACATTATTTATCAAACATACAGAATTTCCCAAGTGCTCTAAATAACTGTTTAAAATTAAAGTGGATTGCAGAGCCTGAATAGTCTGTCTGACAAAGCAGTGTATGTAACAAACAGCTCTAACTGAGCTTTTATTAAAAACAAAACAAAACCCTCCTTGCAAAAATGTCAGTGTTATAATGTGACCGTTGTTTCTCTGGCTAATTACTGCTATCTATGCCAGTGGGAAGCCTTGCTGTAAAGCAGCAGGAGCGTACACCTCCCATCTACATGGAGTTTTTGGAGTTCTTATACGACAAAAAAGAGCTAGGGAAAAAAACATGCAAATGAAAATAAAGGTCTATGTTTATTTTTCTAGGAATTGAATCAGTGGAGTACATAATACACTCTCTATATTTGTTGGCGTATGCACTCACACACGAGTTACTAATCACGGATAAGAGTGTCAATGTGATAACCAGCCTTATGCGCCTGGTGCCACTCAAAATAGCCCCTCTCAACCTTGGACCATTTCCAAGCTGTTCAAAGAGAAATATGTTTTAACTTAAGCCATTTTTATTTTATATTTTAAAAGCATTGTTCCATTTCATAGCAGAGTTACTCATATAGCTAAGAGCTTACAGATATCTTATGCGGATTTTGGGAGGTAGAGGAGAAAATGAGCAACACCTGAATGAAATACAAGGAAAAGATACATATGGAGAAAAATTAAATTCCCATCATTGGAAGCAGCAATATTTTGGAGATTTAAATGTGTTTATTAGAACTTGGAAATATATAACTATACAGAAATAGAAAGAATCACACACTTCTCACTCTCAAAGCAGCAGCAGAGTTTTCCAATTTTACCTGCATATTTGCAGTGTTTGCTCTCTACTGTCGTTCTACAATAGTGCTGGCAAAACAGCCAAAAAACCTGAGAATTTCCCTGAACAGTCTTCATCACAGTTGGAATTTGAGGGAAACTTTCCATGGAAAAATAAAGGGCAAGACTGAGTCATTTTAAAATGTAAATCCCACAGTAGTGAAATAAAAAAAGCCTTAAAGGCTTTAGAATGAAAATGACAGAAAAGCTGATTGTTGTAATACAAACCCATGTTTTTTCTTACTTGTATTCCTTAAATTGCATACAAAATATAATTTTGAGGGGAAAAAACAGGAAGCTAATCACATTACAGGCCCATAGATTTTAAAAGCTGCCAATTAAAGGAGACACAAATCATCAGCTTTACCAATTTGTTTTGATTGCTTCCTGCTGACATCAACAGAAGTGTTGCCATAAACTCTCTTGGGAAAAAGAATAGGGCATACACAGAAGGAGAGAAATTCAGCAAAATTCCTGAAGACCACAGAACATATTTGTTTTAGAACTTAGCACATTTTTCTTCTACATGCATTAAACATGTATTTTATAGTTCATTATTAATTCAATGATCTCACTAGTTATTTTTCTATGCAAGATCCTGTAGGCATGCTCTTTGCCATAAAACTTACAATTTTGCTTCTTTCTGATCCATAAATAAATACTTACATTTGAAAAAGTGTTTCAGGTGAATAGTAAGTGAAAAGTCTCTTCAAAGTTTCAAAATGATACTTTTAACCTGCTAAAACTTTAAGCAAATCAAGTTTAGCAACCTAGATGATGTGGATAAAAGTAGTCTTCTGAGACAATCAAATTCATCACCCTTCATTCAAACTTTGAAATCCCACTTGAAATGAAGTTAGAAAAAAATACCTCATTTTTTCATTACAATCCCCTAGATAAACACCTACCATAAATGTCAATTAAATGCTTTAAAAAGGCAGTGATAGAAGAAAATTGTCCAATATAATTAGGAAGGCTCTTTGTCTATTTTTTTCCCAAATGTTGGCTATCTTTATTTCATCTCAAGCAGTAACAGGGAATTACCCTATTTTTCATGATTATTACAGCAGTGCAGAGTTGTCATGAATAAATCTTCTTATAAAAAGTTCACTTACCTCAAGATTAGCAGAATTTTATTGAGTTGAAATGCCTAGTCATCCTGCACTAGCAGCCTTTTTCAAGGCTGATATGCTTTTCCCACAACGAAGGATGGTATAATCCATACAAGTTTCCCAAAGGACAAGTTCCCTGTTTAAGGGATAAATATGCATGTAATTGGCAAACATCAAAACATTTTTCTGAATAGCTTGGTGAGGTTGGATTAACAAAGTGTTAAATTTTGAAAAAGTAATGAAAAGAGCTGTAGTCTAGTACTTAGTGCAGGAAGGAGTTTCTAAAGTATAACAGAAGGAAAAAGAGAATAAAAAAGATGAAGAGGAGATGAGATATATACCAAAAGTGAAGTAACAAAGAAGAAATGAGATAATGACTACAGGAGAGCCATGAGAGGCAAGAGCAACGACAGGGAACTTGACAAATTGTGCGAAAGAAAGAAGAAAGAGAAATAATCAGAGATCCACAAGGGACCAGCTTTTGTTTTTCACAGAAATGTACAGTGAAAATAGCAGTTGTCCACCTAAATAAAAACAGTCCTAAATGTGGAGTTAATTCTGACAATAATTAATAAATACTGCAATCTAAAGTGTAATTGTCATTCATACCGCTGGTGTTCTGCTCAATCTAGGTTAGATGTCTCAGAGAACTGTTCAAAACAATGTTAATGTCTATTTGTAGTTTTATATATATATATATATATTCTTGATATATATGTATTTTTCTTTTAATTTGACAAAAAAAAAAAACGAAAACAGTCTTAAAACCCTCTCTTTTAACCTCATTGCCTGATTGGCAATGGCACTGTTACAGCACATGTTGATGTTGGCTCATCACTTTCCCTCCAGTGTCAGCAGAAATTATTTGAAGAGGAAGGGCTCTGATAGAGATCATGTTGCAGTTCACAGCCTGTACCCACAAACCCCAGCATCTGATCTCCAGCTGGGTTTCACTGGGGCACCTTGGATCATTCTGTGTGCAGAGGGACACAGCAGAGCTTATATCTCTGTGGGAGCAAACTGAAGCACAGTGTACTGTGCACAAAGGTGGCTGTGAAACACCTTTCCTGCAGCAGGTCCCTTATGCTTTCTTGACTTGGGATGGAAGAGTGAAAATGCATCTTGCTGATCTGCCTGCTGGAGGTTGGTCCAAGGACATCACCATGTCGTGAAGAACTGGTTTCTTTGGCTTCTGGCACTGCAGGGAATAAACATGCTGAGGGCTAGCACATGACAACACTTTCTCCTCTGGCATAACCTAGATTACATCTAAAAGCCCTAATCCAAACACTCTGACCATGAAGCAACTGTGGATTTCTGATCACACTTGAAGAATAGTATTAATCTATGCATTTACTGAGGCTTTCAAACACTTTGGAGTATCTCCTCAGCAATTCTGTGAGCCTTTGACTTGTGTTTTACATGGAGAATACTAGGTAAACTTGTTTTTCACTCAAAAAGGACCCAGGCTTGATTTTTTGGGTTCTTGTGGCAATTGATATCTACTGAGCACATAAACCACATAAGGTGTGGAATCCTTAACAATTCTGATACACTTAAAAAAATATAATTTTTTTCTCTATATTTTATTTTCTGCATTTCTTCACTGTGGGTAGAAATTACCCCATCCCTAAAACTTTTGTTTCTGTATGAAAATATTAGGTATTTTAGGCCTGTTCCAACAGTATCTCAGTATATAAAACTGCAAATAAAATAACGTATAATGTTTAAAGTTGATCAAAAGTGGGAACAATGGGCTTGGTGATGTGCTGAGAACCTAAATCAACATATCTTGCCCATTAGAAAGATGCCACGCAGAGAACTTACTCTGCTTGAGATTTGTATTTGAGAGTGAGTTCTCTGTGTGTTCACTGGTTCCAATACATGATTGCCATCACAGAGACTTACTTTTTGAGGAGACTTCCTCAAAAAAGTATCCACCTCCTCTGCTCAGCTGCCTGAAACTCACAGGAAGAGCATACCTCAAGAGTGCCATCCATCACATTTAAGTGCATTTGGTTAAAATTAAGTGATAGTGACAAGGCAGACAAACAGGATGTTCCAACCAGCTTCATTTCCCCATGAAATGAGGCTGAAATGAGGAGATCCTCCTACACATGTTCATTTTTGAAGGAAGCCAACAAACATTAAGGCTGCAGACTAAAAAGAAACAGCAATATTGAGTATATCTCATCAGGCTTTGGCATATTTCTTGTCACTATTTTCAACCATTCTGTCTACTTTCCATATGATTTTATATTGTCTATAGGCCATCAGGTCAAATATATTATCAATTATGGAATTAATCTCAAATGTGCTTGTCAAAATCACACTGATTGTAATTGATTTTAGAGGGCCTTACAACTCCATAGGTATGTAACTAGTATTTGTGTCAATTCCTTTGGCTACTGTTAATATAAATCTTGTGATCTTTGTTGGTAGATGATTTTATAGACACTAAGGGAAAACAAGTTTTTCCCAAGGGACACAAGTAAATTCTCCTGTTTCTGTGTTTTGTCTTTTAAGATGTTTCTTTAGATAAAAACCAAGTTCATTTTCTCATATCACAAGAGCTAAAATAAAAATAAAATATATATATATATATATATATATATGAAGAGGCATAACTGATTTATAGGCAAGGTATCAACAATCTATGGTTGACACACATAGATTAAGGCAAAAAAACAAAAAAACAAAAATAACCCAAACCAGATCTCAAATAAACACTACATATATAAAGATTAAAATGTATTTATAGGTATATCTTCTTTTCATTATGTTTTGTCCCATGACTTTTACTGTGCCAATCATTCAGCGAATCTAACATTATGATTTTTAGTCATTGTTTACATCATTAGATGAAATTTTGCTCAAAAATATTAGTGACCTTTTGGTTTTTTATACAAAAAAGATGTTTTAAACAGTTGTACAGAAAGGCTGGATGGCTCACTATTGCTTGGAATGTAAATTGAAGAAATACAGAGTTTCCACTTCTCCTGCTGAGGTCTCTCTGGGCATCCCAGGGCAGCCACTACAGTCACTCTTTTAACCATGCTATTTAATAATACACAGGAATTTTGGCTGATTTAACTGAAGTAGCTTATTCTATTTTATTTTTTCTTCTAATGTTGCTTTGGTATACCACAAGCAATATATATTTTTCTTCTCCTCCAGCTTTTGATATTCTAGTTAAATCAAACAAGAAATTAATTCCCATTGCGCCTAATTTTCAAAATGAAACCAAAGAAAAGTGCCCCACTTCCACACACCCTTTTTGCTAATGGTGACTTTGGAGAATCACCACAGCAAAAATTGGGAAGTTTTCATGGAAAACAACAAATTCCATCCCAAGTGTGCAAAGAATTCTTGCAAGTGAGGAGAGCTTAGCAGAAATACAACCATTTTTCACTGAAGGGATTTTTTCTGCTGCTTCACCAGATGATGATGAGCCCAGGTATAGGAAAGCAGGTAATGGAAAAAACCTTTCACATAGCATTCAAAACTACACACTTCCTCTTCTTCTCTGTCAGTTCTTTTCCACAGGGGATTTCCTACTCAGTTATGAAAAAACAGCCAATATACAGAAACTCGGCATCTTAATAGCACTCATTAATGTATAGACTTCTATCAAACACCTTTGCTTTGTTTCCTCTTTTTCAGCTGAATTCCATTTCATCTGTTTCTTCTTTCATTTATTTTGAGAGGAATCTATTTTCCTTATAAGACTTTTTTTGTGGAAAATATTTTTCATCTTCTTTATGACTTCTTAGCTTTACTAGAGCATTTTTGACATAGGATCCCAGAGCCTGAGTTTCAAGGCTTAAATTAATTTGGAAGTTTTCTTCTCTTTTCTTTTTTTTTTTTGTGTGTGTGTTTTGTTTTGTTTGTTTGTTTGGGGGGTTGTGGTTTTTTTTGTTTGGTTTGTTTTTTTGATCATCTGAAAAATAATAATTTCCTCACATTTTCCTTTCACAAAAGAAAAAAGTATAAATGATGCCTTGGAGCGTCTGCGAACTTCTAGAAAACTGCCTTTCATACATTTAATTTCGCCTTCATAGAGTGGTGACATCCACGCAGGGTCTTGATCTATGTTCTTGGCTTCATTTTTTGTTTTCCCCCTCTCTCTGTAGAGTCTGAATTGCTGTTATGTCACCTATGGAAGCTAAAAAATCTCTGCTTTTTCCTTTTCACCCATAGGAATGACAAACTCACTCCAATTAACAGTTCACAGGTGTGGGTTTTAACTTCTGAACATTACCTTACCAAAATTAAAATGATTCTGCTCGAAGGGCAAGATCTTTCAGTTAGTATTTGATACCATATCTATCAAAGCTCAGTTTCTCTCCCACAAATTTCACTCCAAGTACATATATCCCAATTCCTACCTGTTCAAGTATCACAAAATAAAAGGGAATTAAATGGGAGCCACAGACAGCTGATGCCTTCTGCCCTTTACTCCCTTTTTTCTCCTGGTAGGTGTAGAAACGCAAAAAATGATGAAACATAACAGCTATTGGTAGTTGCACTCAAAAGAAACAAAACAAATTTCCAGCAGATATCAAAATCACTGAGATCAAAATAGTTCAAAGGAGGAAACTGTAAGAACTTATTTTCCCCTCCTCCAGAGTACATAAACAAAGTTTTGCACAAGGGAGAGAATGTAAAGTACGAGCAGGCTCAACTGAGTAGAGTAGCCTCTTGTTTGTAAAACAGAATTGTAGCTTCATCCCCTTCTACGACTTCTTCTCTTCCTCTTGTATTTGCTGGTTACAATGGGCCAAATATATTTGCCAACTATTTGTGCTACAATGACCAGAGAAACACATAGAAATAGTATACCTTGGTTAAAATAGCTCTTCGGGTGGGTCTCTTTGTCTGGACACTCATAAATGGCATATGGCTAAGCAGAATTTCTTCCTAACTTGTAGTGTAGTTCCATTTTAAGAAGTTATACAGAAAAATTCAGTACACAACAGAAGGGTTTCAGCTACAGCACTGCAGAACTTCCTAGCTTTATCCATATCAGGAATTATTTAGGGAGGATATTCCCAAGAAATTTCATTAGTTTCTCTATCTAGATATAGCTGAAGAGAGAAAGACAGGTGAAAAGCATTCACTTTTTTCAATTTTAAACTGAATTTCCAAATTTTTTTGCTGTGACTCTTAGACAGTCACTAATCTGAGAGCTGCTGTCAATAAAGCACAGAAAGTTCAATTCTGATCTTAATTACAAAATCATAGAATGGGTCAGATTGGAAGGGACCACAGTGAGTCATCTTGTCCAACCTCCCTGCTCAGGCAGGGTTGTCCTATGGCACAGGATTGTGTCCAGATGGCTCTTGAATATCTCCAGTGAAGGAGACTCCACACCTTCTCTGGCCAATCTGCTCCAGTACACAGGCACCTACACAGCACACAAGTTCTTTCGCATGTTTAGATGGAACTTCTGTGCACCAGGTTCTGCTCATTGCCTCTTATACACACCTTCCCTTCAGATACTGATTATCTTTGTCACCCTCCTCTGGACCCTATCCAGGATCTTTGTGTCCTGAGGAGCCCAGAACTGAACACAGCACTCTAGATGTGCCTCACTAGGGCTGAGCAGAGGGGCAGGATCACCTCTCTTGACCTGCTGGCCATGCTCTTCCTGATGCACCCCAGGATACAACTGTCCTTGGCCACAAATGCACATCGCTGGCTCAAATCAGCTTACTTGCTCCTGTCACATAGTGAAAGAAGGTTGACTGTATTGTTGAAATATTATACAGTATGTTGAAAAGTAGCAGCCAAATAGGAATGAAGTAATCTAGAGTTTATAGCACTTTTTGGCTGGATTTGAATTTTGAATCCAGATCAGGGAGCAATTCAATCGGAGTTTCATTTCATTTGAACACAAGTTTCAAGAGCTGGAGACAGGATGAACAGCTTATGGTTTTTGCTCATCCCTACTGAGTAGTAAAAAAAATCCAAACAAACTCAAACACAACAAAACCCTCAGCCACCCCTTTTCTTTCAACATTGCATGTTCTGGAATTCTTGATCCTGTTTGAATTGATTCAGTTGTTTCTTAATACAGCATATTCAAAAGAAAAGGGAGAAATACGAATTTCCTTGGTAGAAATAGAAAGTCTCAGAGGCCATTTGTATCACTGTAATCTGCTGAAGAGTATCTCATCAGGTTTAAATTCTTCTTTTTTAATCTCTCCAGACCAGCTTCACAAGCTAATCTCCACTTCTTTAGAATTAAAAAAAAAAAAAAGAAATAGAGAATAAGGGGAAAAACACCCCAAAAATGAAGAATCTTAATGATATGCCTCTTTATGAAAGCTTTTATATGTTGTAAACTTCTGTAAGAGTGGTACACAGTCATCGGTTCATGGTCCAAAAGCATGAAAAATTAAGAAAGCTTGGGAAGCTTTGGAAAAAGGCATAATTAACTTGGGAAAAAGGAAAAGAAATAACTCATGCTATGTTAAGGACATTAAAGACCTATTATTTGATATCATAACTAAATCGTGTTATAATTGCCATCAGTTAAAGCCTCAAATGACATTTTATTCTCCATGGAGAAACGTACTCTTTCATTTTATGCTCTCTTTTTGTTTTATCACCAAACCATGATCAAAAGCTGTATATCTGTCAACTTCAAACTATATCTATAAATTACAGTAAGAGAACAGAAATCATCACTCCTGGGAGTTTTTCAATGAGAAGGCGCAGATCAGAGAAGTAAGAAGGAAGTACAAACACATATTTTTCCAGGATTTCTGGCCTTAAATCTGCATGACAATTTAAGTTATTAAATGCACAGAGAGTATTAAATCATTGTGCTTTACTTAGAATTTCTTTAAATTTTGAATACATGGGAATACAAGGCCTGCTACCTGTGTTTATCTGCAGATGCTAATAATTCTTGAGATGTGCAAGGAAAATGGAGTAGTCATTTTACATCTAGTACGTAATATACATCTGTGTGGTTACTTTGAGCTGACAATGGGACCCAAGTCAAGACAAAATATACCATAAGGATTTCAGAGAGTGTACAGAAAAAATGATTTAAATGTCTCTGAATATGAAGAGCTAGGCAAGATCCTAGTCAGGTGTCATGGATTTTGAATGAGACTTTAGCAGTTCATCCCAGTAAATCATTTATATGCTGTGAGCGAGAAAGGACAACACTTGAATTTACTTCCCTAAAATTCCATACCAACTTGCTATCACAGAAGGGAGGACATTTCAATGTTGTTTTGCAGATATAAATTACTCACATTTTTCATATGTACATTTTTTGTGGTTAAAAACTTTCTTTTCTAAATGTAATTTCCTTTCAGCCATAGGAATGGCTGGAAAACTCCATAAAGAGTTTTCACCAGAAGTTAGACATCTCTAGTATAGGTCTGTGGCTACAAAGAGGACAGAACTTTTCTCTCCCCAAGTTGCCACATATAGAAGAAAAGGGGCAACAGGTGCAAGTTTTTGGAGAGGTTTTATCTTAACATAAGAAAGAAACTTTTTTGCAATAAGAACAATCATTCAGTGAAACAACACATCCAGGAACATGACCTGAGTTCCCATCACTGAAGGTTTCCAGGTTTCCACTTTTGATAGTGTGCTGAATAATCTCATCTAGTCTCCCTTTCCGACAAAATGTTGGAGTGGATGATCTTTTGAGGTCCCTTCCAACCTGGGCTATTCTATGATTTTAAGATAGGTGCTGTTTTGTGGAAAAGTGTGATTGATTTTGAATCTTCCCTTAGGAAGTAGCACTGACATTCAACACAGCAGGCTGATTCCACAGGCAAATTATTTTTTCTGAGGTAAAAACTGTCTTTAAAAAGGTTTTACCCCTCCTCCTCAAAAGCAAATTGTAAATACACATATATTTTGGTATATCCCCCTGTATATTAGAAATTAAATTTACAAGATAAAGGAAATAACAGAGAACTTGCTTTTCACCCCTCACAATTTACACCTCACAGAAGCTAAAACCTTCTGAATTTTAGCATCTTCTGAATAATCTTGAGTCAACTGAGAGATTACTATAAAATTATAGTAATTATAGAAGCGACAGAAGTGATCTTTTAATTATTTTTGGAGGAAAGCTTGAGAAACTTGACCATAGATGCAGCAAAGCTGGTGAAGGGTTTTTTTCACAAAATGATAAAAAGTGAAATGCATAAATCTAGGACAGTACTAAAATCCTCCAACACCAGGAAGCACAGTAATATTATTTTAAGAAACATCAGAGAAAAAGGGTTAACAAGCATGTAGCCAAGATGTGTGGATTTTATTAAACATTTTATAAAGAAATTAGGCTAAAATACTCCAGCATTTTTAAAATATTAAACCATTTGAACCAAACCATGCCTGCCCAATGAAAAATATAAAATATAGATTCATATTTCAGAAAATACAT
This sequence comes from Sclerurus mexicanus, assembly GCA_013396755.1. NCBI lineage: Eukaryota > Metazoa > Chordata > Aves > Passeriformes > Furnariidae > Sclerurus > Sclerurus mexicanus. The sequence goes on from VWZF01005772.1 coordinate 21,496, forward strand.
CTCTAGACTTCCATATATTATCTGTAGCAGATGTTGCCCATGTGATTGACCATGCTGTTCATATTTGGTTGGAGTGAACATTCACAAAGGCATCTTTGTGTCACATCAGGGATGCTATGCACACACAGAGTTGCACATTTTGAGCTGCTCAGACTAGTAGAGAATGAGGGTAGGAGGACAAGGAACACCAGTAGACTGGGAGAGAAACGTAAGGAATTAATATATGGTTATTACTGCAGAGGCCTCTCAATTGAACATGTCATCTGTAATTAGATGATGGCTTATATCTAGCATTGTGTTCATGTTTGCCACCTTTAGTGGGTTAGTAGCTCATTCGGACCCCTACGACTCACAGTGAGTGCATAACTCCCCTTTTAATGACAACAGATGAGGCTGTGAGCTTAATAAAAAGACAAGTGCTAACAGGAGTCTCCTCAAAACAGTGTCAGGACTGAGCTAAACTCTGAGTGATATCAGAATGCTGGACCAAATATAACTGACTTCAAAAAGTAAAATACCAGACAAGAAATCAAGTGTGTTGTTCTGAAGCAATGCAGTTGCCTGTAAAACAGTTACAAGTTTTTCATTATCATGCAGTCATCATCAAAATATGTGCCTTGGCTTGGAAAAGCAGCCCACCAGTGGAAAAAAAAAAAAAAAGGGAAGGGGAGAAAAAAGCCCTTTCCATTCCTCAAATGCAGTGTCTTTGTGGTTGTGTTCCTGGCTGTCAAAGGTTGTGTTCCTGGCTTTCCCCTATTGAAAGATTATTAGAAAAACAGGGCTCTGCCAGTGCCAGTAGCCTCAAGAGCCTCATTATATCATAAAGATAACCCCATAGTTAACAAAATACTTAAAGCACTGACCATACAGAGCTCTTTTTAGTCAGGGTACACACACATGCTCCAGCCAAGTCTACCAGCAGATGAAGCTCATACAGCAGCAAACAGTCAGAATTAAGGAAAAAAAAATATGAAATTTGGCAGCTTTTATCAGTTTTTCTATGAAAAGAGAGCCAAGGACAGGCAGGGGAAAGGATCTGAACCCAAATTCACTCCCTGCATTCCCTTTTCTTCCTATGCCTGAACGGTTTTCTCTTCTACAGGGGGGGGAAACTGAAACTCATGAGAGGTGAATAAAGGGATGAAGATGGGCTCATTGGAAGCTTTCCTCATGAGATAATGAAAGGTCTTGTGGTCATATCTTAACTCCATCCCTTTAGAAAAGAGCTTAGAATGCTTTTATGGTTTTTTGCTCTTGGACTAAAAGCCTACAGCTGTTTTGAAGCTTGACATAGTTCTAGCATATAATTAATACCATTTCCATTTAACTCACCAGTTAAATCTTAAACAGAATGCACAAGCTGTGAGATATTACTGAAAAGAAGCAATGCATATTGGACAATTGACTTGATGGTGGCCTTTAATGCTGTGCCCTGTTGGTGTGATGTCTGTGGTTGCCATTTTTCATTGGAGATATGTCAAACAGTTCATGGGCCTGGCAAACATAACTATCACAGGCAGTTCTGCTTCTGCTGGCTTTCATCTTGTTGAAATGGTTGCATTTCCTTACAGAGTATCCATAGATTTATAGGCATATATATAACTTACACTCTACATAAATACATATCTATTTTTATAGAAATACATGTTAGGATATAGAGCAGATCTGGTCTCTGTCTGGTACAACATGGAATAGTTTGGGTTGGAAGGGACCTTAAAGATTATCTAGCCCAACTGCCCTGCCATTGGCAGTGACACCTTCCACCAGATGCTCAAAGTCCCATCCAGCCTGTCACTGAACACTTCCAGGGATGTCTAACTCTACTAGATAGCCAAGAAACAGGTAAATTAGTGTGCTCCAAAACTAGCTACTTGTAATCTGTCTTCGCTATCTCCATTACTGGAAGTCTGTTCTGTCACTGCAGTGTGGATGTACTCTTCAAATGACAGATTCATTGTGAGTACTAGTTCACAAATGTGCAACTTACGACTTATATGGATTCATCAGTATTTGGCAAAACTGTTCCTGTGATCATGTCTGTCTCTAAATTTTTGGTTTAGTCTATTAATGGAAAACAGACATGAAAACAAGCATAAGTGAAATGTTGAATAAATATTGCAAACTTTTTTCAGTATTTCCACAATTTTAGTCAAACAACTTAAATGTAAATTGCCCTATGTATTTGAATCACAATTAAGGTTTCTCCAGTAAACGTTGTTCCTGGCAGAAGTCGTGGTTGGTACAGATTAGAAATATCACTTAAAGTCATTAAAGTAATCAGTTCTCACTAACAGCAACCAAACAGCTGGCACAGTCTATATCACTGGTAGGCAAATTTGTAACTCCTTAGCTAAAAGCAGCAATGAACCACAACATCGTACCCAAAATAGGAGGGATGAAAAATACACCAGCAATAGCCTTCACACAGGGAAATTCTAAGAAACATACTGAGGAAAGTTTGTTGATTCCTACTGGCTTTTTTATTGTGAATGTACTATTTGAGAGAATTTTCTCTTGTTCCAAATCTTTGATGGGGGTATGTCAGTGATTGGGTCTTGCCCAGAATGCAATCAGTGTGTTCAAGTACTGCTCTGAGCTATTTTAACCACATTATGCTCCCCTTATGTTCTTTCCATCCACTGGCTATAATGTGGCTGGTTGGCTTTGAGTTTGGATTATTAGTTTTGAAAGCCTTGAAGGTGTCGGGCCTGGCTGAATTTTAGACATGGAGTAACACAATACCTGCTCTTTCCAGAATCTATCACTCATGAAATTGGCAGGTGACAGTATTTTTAACTGTGGGGAGCACTACAATCTCCCTAAAAACTGATTTTACTTATTCCCTTCTAACTTTTAAAACCTACCTTTATGTCTTTTCTTTAATTTCCAAAGGTGTTTTTGGATTGACTACTGTTGGCTCTATATTATTACTTCCCTCTGCAATCATTTTTACTACTTTTTTTACCGGATCTCTTACACTGCTGTTCATGTTTATATCATGAGAACCTAGCATTACATTTTCCTTTTTGCTGTTTATAAACTTATACAGTGTTTGTTCTGTTGTACATTATCATGAAGACAGAGCAAATGTGGTATGCTGAACATAATAATGAGATTAGGTAATTGGGGATTTTTCAGTATTGCCTTCTCTCTTGGGTTCCAAGATAAATCTATGTGTTATTTCAAACATGAATTATTGAAAGTATTTGAACACAAATACTCATGTGAAGCTTGAAAAGTGACCTTCTTTGCCTCTCTGCTGCCACAGTCAGAAAATGCCTCACTGAACAACACAGCCAACATAACTGCAATATTTTAAAGTTTATTGGTCTTTAGTATGAGGCCAATATTGAAAGAATGACAAATGTCTTTCAAACTGTTTATGGATGCCTGTTGCACACAACAGAGCTGGCATTGCTGACTTTATTTTTTAAGTGGTCTAATTCTTGAGCTCCAAATGGGTATTTTAGGTGGGTACTTGGTGCAAGCTGGAGTAGAATTTGAAACAAATGGTTTTCCACAAAGAAATGAATTGAGAAAGGCAATATTTGTGATGGCAGCCCAAACATCTGGGAAAACACACACTGGTTAGCTAGTTTTACATGAAACAAGGAATATGTAAGGTTTGGGGTTTTGGTTTGCTGTTTGGTTTTGTTTTTTTTCCTTTCTTCTGTGGCAGGTCTTATTAAAATTTTTGTATTGAGAAGTTGTTTATTACTTGATACAAATTTACAAAATTTAACATCAAATTAATGAATCATAAAAATATTGGTTAGAAGGGACTGCCGGGTATCATCTACTCCAACCCCCTGTCCTAAACAGGACTAAAACCAACCCAAAATTGAGTCAGTTGTGGCTTTGTCCAAGCAAGCCTCAACCTCAGGCGGAGGTGAGTCTGAACAGCCCCAAGTGGGGACAGTAGCTATCACCCACAAGAATTTTGAAAAACAAAGCAAATTAAAACAAAACAAAATCCACCCAATAACTAATAGAGCATTTTCAGGAAATAAGACCTTTGCTATGACATTCTTCTCCCCACCCCCTTAACCTCTGGGAAATGCTTTTTCTACTAGAGACCACAGCTTTTTTCTGGTGTGCCCCCATTTTGTCACCAAGAAAAGAATGCAGCAGCAGCCCAAAGCGGTTACTACTGTTTTATTAAATAGAGATCTTCATAAATTCCAGCTGCTGACCATGTGTTCCATCTTTTTATGTCCAAACTCACTCTCATTTTAAGAAATGCTGAGCACACATGAGTACATGCTCTTGCAACTCCCCAGGCTTTATATTTGCATTGTGAATAAACCATCAACATGTGACTTGATGTTGAAAGTTCTGTTGAACATGCCTCTTTCACTTCATAATTGCTGTATCTTTTTTTTTTTCTAAAAATGAATCTGACTTTAGAAACTGATCAGATGATCATTAGAGTATTTTACTTGAGCATTATCTGGCATAGATAGTCTGTGGAGATAAATGAGGAGCTAGAGATTTCAGCCTGTAATCTCAGTAATTTGAAGGGGAAAAGATTTTGCCCTGGCCTCTGTAGCAATGCAGGATTGGAATTCAGAGGGAACAGTGCAGGGCAAGTAGGGCTTTATTAAGAAAAGCCACCAAGTTTTTCACAGGGCATTTGGAGTCATGGTTAAAAGCCAGCAGGCATGACATTAAACCTAATATCCAGTTAGTATTACTTGTGAATGCTAATAACTGCTACCCTCACCCCCCACCCCCTCCACCCAGGAGTCATATGGTCATTTTTTATCCTAGTTAACTTCAGTGGAATTTGGAGGAGATATTTTGTTAAGGGGATTTGATCCACTTACTAGTTTAATTTTTCTAAATCCACCTAAAGTCACCAACCCCCTTATTTAGATACTGCCTCTCCAATGGGAACAGGGAGAACACTTTGAAAGCTATGTTGTTTCGACTTTTTAATTAATATTATGCTATAGATAACTATGATATCTTAAAGGCAACCTTGAGAAAGTGGCAACTAACCACTGAGGTACGAGAACCTCAGTCTGAGGAGCTGAATTCAATAGTCAGTCATAATTACAGAATTTATTAATTTAATTCCTTAACCTATTGCTTAAAAGGAGAGCCTATCTAAATCTTACCTTATACAGACTCAGTGAAGTCATGTATATTAAAGCACATCAAAGAAAGAAGTTAGACACTAAGATAGGGAGTCATCTGCAGACCTTGGTTACTGGAGCAAACACAGCCCCAGGCAACCACAATGTCAAAATAAACTGTTGCTTATAGTACCCCAAAGAATATATAAGAAATATAAATACATATGTATAAATAAGGAAGGGAAAACATACAGAACAACACTTGTGTAATCCATTAAACTATTACCTGCCAGCTTTCCAGTACAGTAACAGGCAACTAGTATGATCAGAGTATGACTAAACCAGATGCTCAGTACTAGCAGGGCTTCTAAAATAAGGGAGATAAAAGTCAGTTTCTCCTGGAAACAGACAAGAAATTGAGTAAGAAAGCTACATTCATAAAAGTGACAACTGCACAGAAAGAATTTGCTATTTGTCTCATGAAAATTATTTAAAAGTAATGGCAACATTCCCCTTGCAAATTGCAATACTAGCCTTGAGAAGGGGTTGGTTAGTAAAATGCAGCAAAATTCTTCAGAAAGCTATTTAAAGCTCTGTTATCATATTACTGATATCTTATTTATGTACCAAAGACTAGGGCATTATGGTTAAATTGACTACTTCAAAAGATATATTGAAATACTTCATACTGCGTTATTTTCAACAGGATTTATTTAGGATAAAGTTGAGTGTTGGTTCTTACAAGGAAAATTTATTTTAAGAAGAAAAAAGAGGGAGATACACTCCTTTGATTAACACTAGCAGAACTAAAACTAGGCCAAAATTCTGCCATTCTGTGATAGTAGCAGGATTAGAAAGGATTGAAATACAGTATTTTCTGAGGAGAAAACCAAAGCATTCATACAAATGGTTGGTTTTGGTTTTCAGTCTCAGAATGAGGTTTTAATCAAGGGCACTGGATTTTTGTTGCAGCATGATCTTTTTGCTGGAGCCCCTGGGAACAATAGCAGTGCTGTAGGACACAGGATATTTCTCAGCCCCTCAGTGTCCACCAGCCATTTTCTATCTCCTAACCATGGTGGGACAAGGGTCCAAGCACTGCAGACTCACCAGTCCTGCTCAACGTGGCCTAAAAGTCTAAGCAAACTTGTGTCTTAACACTTCTGGAGTGTAAATTAATAATTGAAGGAATAACTAAGATCCATCATACAGACGAGTCTTGGTGAGGTCAGCTTTGGAGGAGGCGTAATGAAGACCAGCCACTTAAAATAGCTCCTTCTACTCCATCCTGAATTATTGCTATATTCTGGAAAGGGAAGTTATCTTCTGGCTCTTCAGTGTGACGAGGTCAGAAGTACACAGAACAGAAATCTAAGTGCAGTGTAAATTTTTGGCACGTTAACCAGAACTGAAATAATTTAATGTGGATGCAACACGAGGACTTTTCGTCTTCTCATTATTTGCCAGAGAAATTTGTACACTACGTGACTATTTGTCTGCCAAAATCATATGCATCTCTGACAGAAATCACATTATGTTTTGTGTTTGTTTTTGGTTTTGTTTTTTTTTTACATGGACTGACAAATACAACCTTCCCCATTGCTTTTGCTGTAGCAGAAAAAAGTTAAGTTGGTCAGTATTTTCTAAAAACCAGAGACTGCTCCATATCTGTTTTCATATTAAAAAAAAAATAAATCAGCAACTTGCACACCTCTGCTGACTTGTAAACCTTGTTATTTCTATACTTGAATTTAACTTACAGGCCGAGATAACTATTTGTGTTTTAAACAGAGGAGAATGCTAGACACTTCCTAAAATTTTAAGTGTTGATTTCCTAGATAAATCTACCTCTAAAAAACACAAAGTTCAAGCAATTTTTTTGGGGGATTGCCTTTTCCATTTTCTTCTTTCAAATATGGTTAGACAAAAAACATCACTGCCTTACTTGGCTCATGTTAAACCAAATCAGATTTCAGTCTTGTTAGCTTTTTGTTTCTATTTCTCTTGAAGACTGGAAAGATTTTCACAACTTGGTTTTGGGACTGATGTTTCTTCTGCATTAACCTTTCAATCTGGAAGTATTGTGAGCATGTGCACCACTGGCATTTGTTTGTCACACTGGACTCTCCTTGTATATTTGTGCAAATTTGTTTAGTCTTGAGATGGGACTGAGGAGTGTTAATTCCTTCTGTTTTCCTGATGTGCCCTGAAGAAGAGTCTGATTAACGAACAACTCTTTAGGTCTCTACAAGGGAAATCCCTTTAAAACAGATCATATCAGAAAACACAGGGCTGCTGTTAACCCCCAGCAAGTTCTCTGAGACTTGGCTGACATCCTTGCATTCCAAAAATCTTTAAGAAATTTGTTCTCTCTTCCCCTGCAGAGTAATCACAGGCTTAGGAGACCCCTCATATGAACCAGATTAATCGAAGCAATGGACAGATCTTTATTTGTTTATTGAAGAAACTGAAAAACACAGGAAAATATGTGCCAATATAAATGAAAGCTTAGAAAATAAGAAAAAAAAATAATTGAAAGAACTGTGTGTTTTGTTACCCCTCCCTCATTCTAGAATAACATGGTTTCCCTCTGTAGGAAATTTGCTGAGAAAGAAAACTGGGCACTGCACAGGAATGTGAAGGCTTGGGATATTTTTCTAGCTGAACTTAGCATAGGTAATTTCTAAACAGTGATTAATAAAAACATAACGTGCATGTGCATGTTGCTACCAAGACAGCTCATAAAATTTTGGGTAGTTGTAGAGTAACATGTTTGTCTCTTCCTAATAAGCGGGAAGCTTATTCTGATTACAAAAGCAAACCCACAGATCTTTTTGTAAAAAATGACATCTCTGTACAGGGGTAGTTTTTCATCAAAGCCGCATTTGCATATTGCCATCAATAATGGTACAAATGGCTTCACAATTTCAAGAGACTCTAAAGTGAGGATTCCTGTCTTGCCTTAAAATGTAAATACCACTCCAATTCCTGATTTGGTTGAAGGTTTTGGGAAGAACTACTGGACATCCAAGAGATGCAACAAAATGTGGCTTGACAGGAAAGAGGGAGGGTGTATAAACACACACGTGTAATTTATATTGGGAGAGGAAATATTTCTGCAGTGTACATCAGACATCTGTTTGCATGTTTTGAACTTATTGGACCATCTTAATTTTCAGGCTTCTAGCCTGAAGAAAATGGGAGAGATATCATCATCTTTTTTATTTATTACTTCTCTAACTGGGAACCACTTTTCTGTTCCTTTTTTAAGTGATTTAGTGCTCAAATGACAGCAAAGACTATGTGCAGTCTTGAAGAGAAAAGCACTGACAATTGGTTGTTGTTGGCATCGCTCTTCCTGCTGTACAGGAATTGAACTAATAACTACAGTTCTCCTGCTCTTGGAATAACAAATTTAACATGAGAAAATTGCTTGGGGAACTTACAAACCAGAGTTAAAATGTAGAAGGCAAAAGACTAACGGGAATCTAAATTAAGATGGTAGTCATTAAATGATCCCTTCTTTGAGGGTTTACATTGGAAAGCCTTAACTGGCTTAGATATTTGAGCCAAGTGCCTTTAGCATAAAACTCCCTGGTGAGCGTGAGGAAGCTGCAGGTTTACTGTGGAGTCAGTCTCCTGAGAGAAGGTAAAGGAAAGTGGTTTTTTTTCAAATATTCCTGAAGTAAGTTTCATAACAGACCTGAAGAGGTAGCAAAGTTATTGTTCCCACTTGGCAGATTTGGAACCTAAACCACTAAGCAATGAGATCATTGCTGTGAGATCAGCCCTTGCCATCTTACCTTGGAGCCCTAGCAAACAACTTCATCCTCACAATTATTCTTCAAGGCAAGATGATATCATCCTCCACTTTACAGCCGGAGAACTGATGCCCAAAAGATTTAGCAGCTTGTTGGAGATAGTACAAATATTTCTTGACAGTTTTAGAAACTGGAACCAGATCTGCCAAGCCTCAGTCTGATACCTGAAACACATGCCCATCCTGGTTCCTGTCCTTTTTTCTGTTACTTAAGCCAATTTTACCTGATTTGGCTTTAAAATATTGACATACAGAACACAGTCTTACATTTGTTTTGAGGTAGGAAGCAGTAACAAATGTGGCTGGTTGGATAGCAGCAGCAAAGGCTGTGACAGTTCGGAGCATGGATGTGCATGAAGAAGCAGAATTTCAGCAGAATTTTGGAAGAGGCACGTTCTATACTATATGATTTCATCAGAGCAGTACACCAAAGGTACCATATACCAGTTCTCTGATAAGACAGGCCAGATTGCTGCTAGAAAGAAGAAAAGGACATTTGATGCCAAAGAGAATCTTTGTAACAGACCTTGTAGACAACAAGGAAGTAAAACAAACTAAACACTCGAAAGGACACTACCCAAAATCCAAAAACATATCACAACAAAACCAACATGCTGGAGGAAACAATTTCTCATTCTCTCCCTTCTCATGAACTCAAAGGCTCTCTGGGAAGTTGCCTTTATAACCAATCCAGTCAACAAATGTAGAAAATAATAAAGATGTCTTAATTGAAAAACTAAGTACTTACAGCAAGTCTGGGCAATCTCAATCCAGACAACAAAGCAGTCCGGTTTATTTAAAAAAGATGGATTAGTGGAGAAAATTGTTATCAAACCACAAAATGACTAAGCAGGAACATCTCTGCTAAGAGATTTACTTTCCTAACACAATGGTCCAGATAGTTTGTTTTGGTTTTTACGCTCACAGATCAGTGCAAGAGAGGGTGTGCAAAGTTAGGATAAGGCACTTAAATTCCTCTCTAATTCTGGTGCCAGTCATATAGTCCTTTGTGTATTGTCAGGGAACTCTCTGTGTATTCCCAGGGCCACTGCAGACCTCAGAGTGACTGAGGAGTAGAAATTCTCTTTCTTTCCTGGTCACATTTCTGGTACCGTAGCAGTGATGAAAAACATCTGCTGATACTGTTTCCCTAAGACCAGAAAAGATCCACTGAAACATGGTTGAACTGGATGAATAAACACTGTTTGTGCAACTGTTTTATAAATTTTCAAAAGCAGTGAAGGAATTTGTGTCATCTTACTTTAAAACTGGGAGAAAAAAAAATAAAAACAACCAAAAGGAATGAGAAACGGGTACAAGGGGACATAATCAGAAGTCCTGACTTTTTGAAGTGTACCTTTTCATGCTCTCTGAGATTAATGAATTGCTACTCCTCTGGAAAAAAAAATGCAGGAATTATTTTGGAACTCTCCTTATGAAGTCTAACAATCAGAATTTGGTGGCCAGCATTTCTTACCAATAAGTGAAATGCCACTAAATTTATGAAACATTGTGGAATTATCATTCTTATTTACTGATTAGTCTCAGTTAAATACGGTGAGTAACAAAATAAAATCTGAGGGAAATTAAATAACTTGAATAGAGCCTATATTGCAATGTTTGGTAAATTCACATCAAGCCTTATTCTAACTTGTAGATTCACTACAGGTTCATCATGCAAACAAAAAACTATAAAAAAATATGCTGCCCTTTCAGCTGCACTTCACAAAATATGTGATGAAAAGGACAGGGTGCAAATATGTTTATGAAACTACTCCACTTAATCCACATGAGCAACTATCACAAGTATCCATAAAAATGAAGGTCAGAAGAGAATTGCTTCCCAGAGTAATTTGTCTGGTATTACCTGACACAGGACAACAGATGACTATTCAGTGTGCTGCCTCATGTAAAACTCAGCTATTTCCCAAAACATAGGAGGAAAGAAAATAAAAACAATATGAGGAAGCAATTGATATTATCATTCCCCCATTGTTCTCTACCCCGTAAACCAAAATAACTCGAAGGACAGTATGAAATCCCCCGATAAAATATCAAGAATACGTAAGCCTCCCAAAAGCTTTTTGTTAGAAAAGATGAAAACTAGAAAACATCAAGAATACCACAGTTTATTTTCCCAGAAAAAAATTTGGCACTTAGGAAATTTTCTTTGGTGGCAAGCTTCATACACAGGCCATGTCAAAAATGTACAGCCTGGAAGCAGTTCCACTAAGCCCATCTGGCCTCTGAATCTACATCAGAATGAGATATGTGCACAAATATTTCTTCTTTGCCTATGCCTTGTTTTCCCCAGGAAAAAAAAACAAACAAACAAAAAACAGGCACATAGAAGGGAGCTGCAGAACTGGGGCTAGACTTTCAGAGCAGGCAGGACCTCCGGATATCAAGGGACACATGCCCACCATTTGTTCTGAGACAGGCACCAGCCTCTCAGAGACATTCACAGCTGACAACAGAGAGCATTAGACCATCTTGCTGTCGTACCTCCTTTGGCCCACAGTTTGCCCCCCAAGAAAAATTAAGCAGGGCACACTTTTTGGTCTCCAAAGAAAAAGTTAAACAGTTTCTAAGGCAGCTGGAAAAGAGCCAAACCTGAAATGGGCATCTGTGATGCTCTCAGTGTAGCAAAGAGCATGGATGTGCTAGAGCCAAAACCACAGAGCCTGTGTCCTGCCAGGGCAAGCAGGGTTTGTGACAAGACTTATCATTTCTCTGTTATGATCTAGTCCTGCAGGCATTTCAGTTTAATACAAAGTAAGCACTTGTGATGATTAAGGGAAATGTACAATTGGATCACTTTGTTGTCCAGTGGCCAGTCATAACATAAAATCTGCTGGTTAGTGCAGAAACACATTGTTTCAGGCTATGTGTAGTTACTGTCTGCTCCAGCACCTGGGTTGATGCAGAGAGCTCTTTGACAGGGTCCAACAGCGTCTACACCTTTATTAGCTCCCTTCTTGCTGCTGCCAGCAGCATTGCATGTCTACCTCCATGGAAACTTGCTTAAAGGAAACACAAGACCTTATAACAAAGTTTACATGGGCCACTCTTGTCTGTTATCATGTGCCCCGAGCACATCTCTGCTCCTGGAGATGGCCTTGACACACCCCATGTGGGCAGAGGGGACAACCTCTTTGGGGCATCCCTTCAGCTCCGGCAGTGGGATTTCACATCCAGGCCCTGCCCAACTGAGCATGGAAATCCCTGCTCTGGCTGTCTCCCACTTCCTTCCCAATTCCTGCCTTTCCAAGGCTGATACTGTACATTCTCTCTGTGCTGTTTGTTTATCCCTCCCCCTGTGGAAGCAAGCTGGAGGACCTACAGTACAGACATCTGATTTAAATAAGATTCCAGAAAGGATGCTGGAAAACTGGCACGGACATCCACACAAGAGCAAGCTCCTAGGCAGAAAACAGGCAGCGTCACTGGGTTTCAGCCTGTGCTGCCTAATCAAAACCAGGGAACAGGGAATCTCAGCAAGTGCTGCTCTGCATACTGTCCTCTGCAGGAGCTAATTCCAATCCCATGCCCAAACCCACTTACCCATTAATACTGCCCTAAGCAGTATTAATCACATCACAGTGACTTTTTTAAAGAACAAGGCACTTGGCAGACTTATTTCACAACCTTGTAACGATATGTAAATGGTTCCTCTGGCTGTTTCCACTTGTATTGCAGCTGGCAAGAAAAGCCCACACAGCACTTGCATGGAGAAGGGGGCGATGAAAGGACACATTTCCCCTCAGCAACATTATTAATACTTGTGTTCATAGCTACAGCTGTCATTTGCATATATGCAAATATATATGTAGAAAATTCTTGGGAGCATATAGGTAGGGGGGGAAAAGGAAACTTGTGATGTACTTAAAAGATAACTTTTAGCACTTCTGAGAACTGAAGCTGAAAAAACAATAGAAGGAATTCCTACAGCTCGCAGCTGACAAATGGATTTTTTAGACTGAATTAATGCTCTACTTACCTATTCACTATCTGTGCAGCCTCCAGAAAAAATGCAAAAGGGACAGAACTCCAGTTTCTGCAACGATAAATCCAATGTGATTTTTCTGCTTTCCTCTTGCTTTTCCTTTTATATTTTTAAGTGCTTTTTTCATTATTATTGCTCTGATCTTCTTGTTCTTGGTTTGGACCCTACTCTACAGTTCTTCCTCTTATTTTGCCTCCTGACACCTTCAATGAAAAGACTCTTTCTCTGCTGCCACTTTCAAATTGAAATCAGGAGAACTGGACTGGATGACACTGAAATACAGGTGCTCCTGTAAGTACATAAGAAATTCCACCTGAGATGTCCCAGTCCTTAATTACACTCCTGCCCTGTTATCTGCTAACAGGTATTACTGGGTATGACAAAAAGATTCCTCCAATGCCTGGCAATAGTATAATGCAAAAAGACAACTTGTTGAAAAATGTGTGTAGAATTCATAGAACCAGGTTTGGTGTTGGAAGTGACCTTAATGATCATCTGGTTCCAAACCCCCTGCCATGGACAGGGACACCTTCCTTTAGATCAGGCTGCACCAAGCCCCATCCAATTGACCTTGAATACTTCCAGGGATCCCCATCCACAGCTTCTCCAGGCAATAGCTGTCATTTGCAGATAGGAACTGTACCCTGGAGCTTCAGCTCTGTGTCTCCCTGTCAGTGCCCCCGGGAATCATAGACTCATAGAATAACCTGAGCTGGAAGGAATCCAAGAGGATCATTCCTTGGCTGCTCTATGGCTGTGTTATGCATGTGCAAGAAGTGAGAAGTGGTTTGGATAGATCGCAAATACACCTATTGATTTTCCTCTTTGTGCCTGGTGAAATGATTTAAGCCTTATGTAACACCTTGTTCCACTGAAACAGGAGCTAACACTTTGAGATTGCAATAGATGATAACCTTTCCCATATATACTTAACACCTCCCAAAAGAGTGTTTTCATACCACTTCCCCCATGGGAAGAGTTTTCTCTCAGTACATGCTTTTCTTACTGAAAAAAACCAAACATATATTTGGAAAATGTTGGGTAACTACTCATTTATACTTTAGAAATACCTGGCCAATGTAGGTGTTGATGGTGCCCAGGGGTCAAGAGGTATGTGTTAATATCACTGACCTTGCTGCAAATTATTTTTGCAAGTAGGAGAGGAATTCAGATTTAAGAAGGCAGACAGACACAGTGTGAATGTGTGGGCAGCACAATGCTGAGATCCATGATGACATGACAGTACCAAGGAACTTTCTTTTTTCTTTCTAAGTGTGTTCAAATAAACAGTAAGGCTTCAGTTCTTCTCTGACACTGTTAGGACTAGATTTATTCTTCCTTCTCTTTCTTGGAAGCCAAGTTAATACAGACAGGCTGAATAGATTTCCAGGTTCACCAATGACCTCACAGGAATTGAATAATGAAATCATATCTGCCGCTTCACTGAAGAAAGACAGCCCAAGCTTACACAGATCTAATTATTGCATTTCTTGAAGATAAATTGCAGCCTTGAAGGCGTCTCTTAATCAGTTATCAGGCATAGCTCCATGGGCACCAACTTTCATTTTTCTCCAGCAGAGTGATGTACTGCCAATATTTAACAAGGGGCTCCCACTAAAATTTCCCTATTAATCTGTTCTATACCCTTGTGTCCCTCAGGCACATATTCTTGCAGGCAAAGAAAATAGTAATGAAGAAAATCTATTCATTTATTTTTACATTACTGTTTAAACATTTTCTGAGGGTCACAGCCAAAGAGGAAAATAAAACCACTTGGCAAACAAACCTCTGTTATATGTACTTTTGCAGGAAATGTTTATATTTCACTTCATTCCTGTTTAAAAAAAAAAAAAGGCAGGGGGAAAGCTGGAGCACTTTTAAAGTGGTATTTGATTTGTGATATTGGAGCTGGTAGCAGCAAAGATACGGAGCTACCTTTCTGTGAAAAATCAGAAAAATCAGGAAAGGCATCCTTTTAAAAAGTTTGAAAAGGAACAAAACTGGTATTTTCAAATGTGGCAAAAACAACAATTAGTGAGTGAAGGTGAAGAAATTCTTCATGAAATGAAGTGATTGTGACTTTACTGTACTGAGCAATTTCCTCCATTCCAGTGGAACATACAACTAAGAAACCATAAAAGACACTGGACACTGTATTTTTAAATAGAAATAATTCTGCTTTTGATTTTGTATGAAGGCTGGTCACTAGATAATACAGTTACAAGAAGATGAAAAGAAATCACCCGATTTAACAAGTATCTAAGGGGTGCCACAGTTCCAGTAGTGTTAGAAAATCATCCCAATATTCCTTTCAATTTGGCTGCAAAACCTTAAAAAGGCTCTCAAGGAACACCAGGGATTTGCACCAATGATGTACACTTTCCCCCTTTTGGCTAAATGTTTTACTTGCATTTGTCTTAATAAATGACCAGAGAAATTTTTTAGGTTTTTATAGATTGATTCCAAATGTAAAACAATGGCTACTTTTTGGGTTTGGTATAGCTTGTAGTGCGTTAATCTCTTTGTACAAATTAAAAGAAAACAGAACTTTTAGTTCTTTTTTAATTAAAAAAAAAATTGTTCTTAGTCTGAAGTGAAAAAACACTCATTACACTTGTAAGTTCAGAGCTTACATGAACTTTTCTGGTTTTGCTCACGTCTTACTTGACTTTTTCAAAGAACCGATGTGAAAAATATTGGGATGACATGACCACTCATCCCAATAATGAGCCCTGCTTCCCCACCCCAATAATTAACAAGTAGCCACCCGTTATTAAGCAGACCAAGTATTTCAATAAAAGGTCCTACTGAGTTGTCTCTTCTGAAACAGATTTCACTTCAAAATTGAAATAATGAGGTTCCCCTAAACTGATAAGCAGCTCAATCAAGCCCATTGCACTGGATTCATACATCTTAAGCAGAGTTTAATTACTAGCAGAGTTTTCCTGACAGAGCCAATAATAGGGCTTTTTCCTCTCGCCTGCTGACTAGTTGTGGTTCCCATGATTCCAGTAAATCTCTGTAGACCTGCCTGCAAGGAAAACAGTTTGAAGTTTAGACATCACTTAAAAGGGAATTTGAGGGAGTTGCAAAAACAATGCCCAGATGATGATGGCTGTTAAACATTGCGGACAGACAGCTGCGAACAAAACACCCAAGAAAGTAATTAGCAAGACCAAATCACTTCCAATTAGGCATCTCAACAGCAATCCTATGTGGTCTCAGAGGGCGACTGCCTTTGAAAAATCACCTCTACAATTACACCCTTATCCTACCCAGAGGAAGCATTTGAGCAAGGGAAGAATGTAGGAAGCAGATTGTGATAAGGTAGGATCACACGCAGCTTTTTGTAGTGGCAGTGTACCTCCTCTAGTGCTATAGGAGTATTCACAACCACTTTAAAACACACATACTGTTCAAAAACCACATAGACGTGGCACTTGAGGACATGGTTTAGTGGTGAACGTGGTAGTGCTGGGTTATCGCTTGGATTTGATGATCTCAGAGGTCTTTTCCAACTTTAATCTTTCTATGTTTTTGAGATATCCTGATCCTGTCTGGGGATACTAAGAGCAAGATTTAGTATGCGAGAGAAAAAGTCATGCTGAAATAAATGGGATTAACCAGTATTTCTTCTTAGCAAAATCATACCTCTGACTGAGTTGGCACTTCTGTAGGACTGTTCAAATACAGCAGTAAATTGTCTTTAAGAATTTTTGGACTAGAGAGATTGGTAAGTGCAGTACTTTTTGAATCAGAGAAAAGTTAGAACTAGAAATTCAAGTCAGTCAAAACACTCAATGCAGAGGTCTTTCCCTCTGTCTTCTCTGTTAAGTAGGAAATAATGTTGGATATTGCTGAAATAACAGTGTCTAATTGAAAAATCTTACACATACTAGCACAGACAAACCATCCAGTTGTCTAAAAGGGAAAAGATAAAAAAAAAGGTTCTTCTAAAAGAACTCAAATTTAACAATCCCTTCAAATATAGCTTAGAGCAAAAAGATACAGCAGAGGTTTCATTCTCTTCTGTACTATCAGCACTGCTTTAGAGCTACCAGAGTCTGGAAAACAAAGCTCACGGAAAGCAAGAGAAATATAGCTTAAGATACCTGAAGACTTTTGTGAGTTTTACTCTGTATTCAGTTTAAGTCTGAAGACTAATATGGCACATTCCTTCTTTGCAGAGAGAGCATTAGATTTTAACTGATTTACTGTTGTGCTGTGTGGACTTGAGGGAAATCATTGTGCTGTGGTGTTTCACAGATTACATAGGGTACAAGCCAAAGTATTTGTTATAAAAGCAACCGTTTGTTATATTTGCAGATCTTTATAGGCCATGTTGGGAAAAAGCAAATTCAATACTACTGGAAACATTCCTGTCATACACTGAGGAACTGGAACACAAATACATACACACTGAATGATGAGTCTTGTACCACAGACCTTCAGCACCAAAAAGTGTTGCATATCTAACACATACCAAACTCATTTACGGAACTTATTTTTTGCTGGGTGGGATTTCAGTTAGTTAAATGAGCCATGAAAAAACCCCAAACTTTATGGAAAGGCTTTGAGTTTCACTAAGAATGTGAATTGTTTACATCTTCCCTTTCAGATCTCCTGACTAACCTATGTGTTTAATAACCAACCCCCAAATTTCACTCTTTGTTTGTAGTCACAAAATATTTGAAGTTCTTTCTGAAATTGGTAGGAATCTTGTCAGTAATTTGAATATGAGTTAGAACAGAGAGTGCATGTACAGTGAGAGTGCTGGAAAGGGCTTCTTCATATCATATGTGGGCTTGATCCCCACTTTCTGACTTTCACAATGAATTTTTTTTTTTCACAAGCCATTTCTAGGAATTTGCTGTATGTGAGGAAAATATTTTCATATATTTTGTATGTCCATTGCAGACTCTCAAGATGTCATTCAAGTGCTTACCCAGGTGTGGTACATTTTTGCGTAATCTTCCTACCTTTCATTTTCATTTTGAGAGAAGGTCTACACAGATTCCTAGAGAGCGCCAGAAAATCTCTTCAGGATTTTCTTATGGAATAAACCTGAAGTAGAGAAACCAGGGTTTTTCTTTAATAGTTTTTCACAGTTGGCTATAGGGGAGATATATGATGAATCCATTCACTCATACATCTTTGGGTCACTTCCAATAAGCTAAACAGAAAACTTCCTAGCAACACCATACCTTATTAAGATTTCTCCTAACCTTTTATTGATGACATAATTAAAAAGGTACAATAAAGTTTACAGATGTCCTCAGCAGTGGAAAAGTCCTGCTATCTGTGAATTCTCTGGTAAGTTGTGAAACTAGAGGAATATCTTTCTGCTTCACAGAAAATAAATGTATGTTTGATTTGAGGACTGTGCTCAAACCTGAAACCATCTGACTTTTGGTGAAAGATGAACATGTAAAGAAGTGGAACAGAGCATAACGGACCTTGCTTTTGCACAGTGGGGAAAAGGGAGTTGTGTTGAGTATGTGGAGAGAACACCCAAAGCAAAGCTTTCCCAACTTCTTATTTAAATCCTCCCCTATGCACATGAATGACAGCATTAACTGACTCACTTTGTGTGATGTTTCACAAGAATATTAGCCACATGAAAGGTGATATTGGTGATTGCCATTTTATATCACAAGCCAAAACATGAAGCAGCAGGATCATATTCCAGTACTCCAGAATGACACCTCTGCCTCTGCCTTCTGCAGAAACAGGTCATCACAGCTCCACTCAGTTACACACTCTGACATTGCCCGTGTTACAACACACATGTACTACTGCCCCTCTGAGCATAATGGCAAAAGGCAGATTTAGCTGGTTAATGCCATAAGATAATTTAGCTGCATTCATTTTGATGTAGTGCTCCAAGCTGTGAGAAGCTCATGACCACTAATTACATCAGAAAGAAGTTTATGAAGTCAAATGAACTTCAGCACTTGAGCCAAGAAATCGAAATATGAAAACTCTGAACTGAGCAAACTTGTTTCCCCCCCCCCCCAAACAGAAGTATTTTTTAGTGTAGCTGTCGGTATTGCAAAAATAACCAGAAAAGACATGAAATAAAGCTGGTGTGTCAGTTTCCAAAGTTTCATCTAGTTTTAACTTCAGAATTTAAAAAATTTCTCTGTCAGTTGCCACGACATTGGCATATCAAAGCCACCTTAAATAATATCTGAGTTAACACTTGAACTTCCCACAGACCATAACCCTTGAGTAAATGAAAAAGATTTCCTCATCTTTACTTAATTCTGGCCAGCTAGTGATGTTTTCTTCCAGGATGAATATGTTTAATCTGTCACAGAGTCATCCAGTTGCATTATAAATATTTTCTTAAATGGCAGTTTTGTCTTTTTTTTTGCTACTTTGCAAACCACAAGTATTTGTAATGTGTTTCAGAAGCTTTATTTTTTAGTCAGGCTCTGCTACAGTCTTTAACCTTGCCATTTGCTTTTCAAACATTATGCCATTATCAGCAGATATTGGCATGTAAGGTCTCACTGCCAACCTGGTACTCATTCCAGATAAAGAATTTACAGTCTGATTAAGCCAGTCTAAATCCTATGCAGGTTGCAGAAAACAGTGGTGCTGTAGCTGGTACAAGTGGACAACAGTTTCAGAAGAGAATCTCCCCAAGATGTTGTGCATCTTATAACACGAGGGAATCTGAGACATAAATGGCAAGGGAAAACTTACAGCAACACTTTCTTTACCCACAAGCAGATGAAGAAAGACCTTGAGACGTTCACAGCATTGCTTGAGTTCACCTTATAAAGCAAACTCCTTTGCAGCCTGGAAATCAACACCCGCCTTCACAGGAGCTTTCCCAGAGCACAGAAAAGTTGAAATAAATTAAAGATGTAACATTATTTTAAAAGACACAGAGAGTTTGAGTCTGACAAAGCACAGCATTTTGACCATAGACTTTGCCTACAGTCACTTGGCATGCACCTTGAGTGGGGCAGCACAGCATTTAATTAAAAATAAATGATACACTTGTTCAACACAGAGCTCACATAAAAACAAGGGGAAAAAAAGTAAGGGAGAGAGTCTCCACTGCAATTCTCCATGCCTGGATGATGCAAATCACTTATATATTCTTTTGTGGAATCTGATGTCCTCAGCCTACAAACAGAACACTTAAATGGCTTGATTTGTTGAAAGTGTAGTGATAGCAGAGCATTGCATAAATATGAAGTAAGTAGTTCTCCTAAACTTAGTATACCTTGAAAGGGAGCATTAAACTGAGGATTGTCAATTCCCAGCTGAACTACAAACCATTTCTCACTTCAGCTGATGAAGTTCAGTTCCATTCCTTACTGTTTTAACCCAGCAGGGAAGAAATGTAATTTCAGACAATAGGAACAAATTCACAGCTGAGGAAAGTAAATATGCAGCATCATGAACACTCCTGACTTTCTATGTATTCACTGAGATTTGTAGTTCCAAATACAATACAACAAACAAAGAACTCTTCTTGCTTTCTGCCTCATGAACAGTGGAAGATCTGGCTTCTACATGTTCCTGTAGCACAGTCAACTGGGAAAAGTTGTAAGTTGTTTTGTTTGAGTTTTTCTTTTGTGGGGCAAAAATTGCATTCCAGAAAGAGTGTTTTAGAAAGGGAGGCATATAGCAAACCCTGTTGTAGTCTGTTGCAAAAAGGTCTAAAAGGTGAACTAGAACTTCTGTGAAGTGCTGAGGAGGTGAGTAAAAACAACTTTCTTTCTTGTTCTTAGCAAATAGTCTTTTCCAACCTGACTGTTTCAAGCATGAAAACTGCAGACCCTTCCTGGGCTGTGAGGTTTCACAGCGTGTTTTCTTCAACTCTCTGGTAAGGAGGAGTCCATATGATTGAAAGGAAAATGCTGTACATGCTCAGACAGGCATTTCACACAGCACCACCAAGGGAACTCTCCTCCCATTGTGCAGGTTTAATCCTTTCCATTTTTCTTCCTCCTTTGAGTATACCTTTACTGCTCTGTATTCTTTCTCCAACCCCCAAGCCCCTCTTCTTTACTAAAACGACGTCTCTGATCCTCAGCAAGTTCTGTCATTACCAAATCAATCTTCCTAATCCAAAATAGTTTTTCCAAGCTCATTTTGTCTATCCACAGAATACTTCCTGATCTCTGTAAAGAGCTGATTTAAAGAGCACAGAAAACAGTCATTTTTAGTGAGCAAATTTAGTCAGGATGTTGAAACCTAAGAAGTTTGTTGCCTGATCTTAGTCAGTAGCCTTTCCATTACTCACATACATATAGGTTAGTTTAACAATTCTCAACGCTCACCATGACTTCTTAGTCAAAATCATTAGATTTTCTCATAGCTGAACATAAGGAGGCCTTTGGTGTCTGGAATCACAGTCTTTTGACATTTTCTTAGTGTTATTAGGAATTCTGAAGGTATCTTACTTTCCATATGTTTTTTAGACAGTAGTTTTCCTTTCAGTGTTTCTTGATTTACTTTATTTGCACTTGAGGTAGCCTTATTGCAGGTTCTGGACAATGACTCGTGCCATTATATTTGAGGATTAAAAACTCATTCTTATATAAAATGTAAATAAAAACATTCCAATAAACTGATGCTATACATGCTGTCTTCTTAAAAAAATAAAAGGTGTTGCAAGAAATATTCATTCTTATGGGATTTTAGAGGTCTTAAGACCATGTAAGAAGTGCAGGGTTCTTAACTGCAAGAAGAATAACTTCAGTTTCTCTTTCCACTCTTTCTAAAGAAAATTATTATTTCATTTTAAAGTCTCCAATGCCAAGCATTGGTGCCTGTTCATTTTGCTGAACTTCCTTTTATGCAGTGTATTCTTTCAGTGGTGACTATGGCAACAGATTTCTGTTGTTCTTATTTTATTCAACAGAACAGGAAACTTTTTTTTTCTCTCTTGTATTATATTTTGGAGGTTTCAATATTGTAACTGCAGCTTCAATATTCAATGTGCTAAACAAATAACAAAGGATAGATGTTAACATTTTAAATACTGCAGGTATGGTACAGGAAGATAAAAAGGCTATCACAGTTTGCAGTGACTGGTGCACTAAGAGTAATGGCTACAACACTAACAGATGGATTGCATTCTTTCGTAAATGGCCTTGAAATCTGGGGCCATATAAACTGGTCAGGAGTAATTTCAGAGGGTTAGTGGTCTAAATACATCAGCAGAATCACTGCTGGTTATTTTCTTTATAATTTTCTTTATAATATTTACTGTTCAGTACAGCTAATGCAAAACACTGCTAGAGTCACAGTGGGGGATTTGGCAGCTAGAGAAACTTGGGAAGTCTAGCAATTACAGTTTAGGAATATGCCATGCACACAAAAATAAAAATACTATCCTGTAAACACATATAGTGTCATGAACCCAATTGAGAATTACTATTCCATCACCCTCATGTACTCTAAGTCAGTGTATTAGTGTTCTTGAGACAGCAGCACTTAGTAGAGTCCGATATTCTAAAAATATTTCCAGTTGATAACAAATATGAAAACAAACTCTATTCTCGTAATGTCCCACACAAATTTATTTTCCATACACCCAACTGTGCAATGCACATAGACTTCATTTTCCACATCGGCTGAATACCGTCCATGGGCAGAATTTGCTTGAGTATCAGTACAGGTAATATTGCAGCAGTGTTTTAGGAATTTCTAAGCTAAGTCATGCTGTGCTAGTAAGGCTTGACCACAAAGTACTTCTGATATTTAACATCCTTATAAGAAGTGTACAAAAGAAAAGGGTGAAAAATGAGAAAAAAGTACCCGTTTTACCTAACTTATCATTTGATGGGTATGAAATTTGAATATCTGTCACAATTTTTTTAGTCCACAGTTCCTTTCAGGAACAGATACTTTACAAGACTAATGACAACATGAGTGAAATTCAAAAAGTGATTTTCCCATCAGGGAGCAGAACAACATAATCCAAGAAAGATATTGTCTGTTGAGTGATGACAATGACAGTGACAGTTAAAGCCCTGGATATAGGTGTCAGCCCAGCAAAGCATGTGGTAGTCACAGCACATTTTGGAAAAAAGAAAAAAAAAGAAATCCATATATTAGTGCTGTGAAGACACGACCATTTGAAGAATTACCTGTTTACTATAAACCTCACAAACTCAGTGCTTCACAGGTATGTTATACACTGAAGTACTGAACTCAGGAGAGAGAACTGGCTCTAGACCTGGCTCTGCTGCTCCATCCCACATCTGTGCTCATTAGCAATTCTGTGGTAACAGCAAAAAAACCAAAAAGTGCAATTTAGGATGACCAAGGACAGTGGTAGCAATTGGGTTGGTGAGACCTGGAGAGATCATGACTCCCAAAGGTCCCAAACTTTAACCTCTAATCTTCCCCCCCCCCCCCCATATATTCTGAAGCTGGATGAAAGCATAGCTTAGAACTGCACATCCATCTTTTGGGGAATTACTTTATATGTAGAAGTGTAATAGCCAAAAAGAGGAAAAAGAGTCTAAAAGGAGCTTAAATATTTAAGAGCCACGCACTTTTAAAAGCAAATGTCTGAGTCAATAAAATACATTCAGAGCCCATAGAAGGTAAAAAGGTTCCCTGCAGGGGGTGGAGAACTACATATTCAAGATCATTTGTCTGTGAAAATGCACTAAGAAAAAAATTAAATTAAGATACAGAATATCAACTGGCTTGAATTAGATGGCAACATCATTTCCCATTCCCATCTGGTAACTGGGTGTATGATTTGCAGGTTGAGTTCTTATTTGAGAAGTCAGGGCTGCAGAGAATCCCATAGTGAGTCCATATATTTATTCAATGTAGAGCCCTTACCTTTACCTGAACTGCAAGATGTGAGACTGCTCAAAGCCAGTGCCCTTCCAAAAAAACCATCTTTCTTGAACTGAGAACCCAGTTTCTTATGCATATCATATATCATTCATGTTTCCATGAGCTTTACACTTCAAAATGCTCTAATAGGGAGATCAGTCATGCTTGGGTGACCGCATGGTCCTGGGTGGGCAGGGGTGGGGACTGTGACACAAAGCCCACTCAGATAAGGGGAAGATTGATATTATGTGGAACACTTTGTCTAAATAGCCTCAAAAGTTCCTTTTTCCTCTTCTCATGCAAAGCTTTGTCCCTAGTGAGTAAATTCAATGGATTCTGTGTAGTAACTGCTGCTCTCAGAGGTGTAAGTGGTGGTAAGAAGCACAAGATCAATTTTATTTCTTACTGGACATGCACTCTTCACACATTCATAGCAGTCATTGATTAAAGGATCACAAAGTGTTATAAGGAAAAAAATAAAAAAAAACCAGTCTTTTGCTTTTGGTTTGTGGGTTTTTTTTGTTTGTTTGGGGTTTTTGGGGGGTTGGGGTTTTTTTTGGTTTTTTTTTTTTGGGGGGGGGATTTTTTTTGTTTTTGTTTTGTGGTTTGTTTGTTTGTTGGTGTGATTCTTAATTGTGTTTAGAAGGCTATCCTTTATTTCAAGTTTTAGCTGTATCCTGAGTTTTTCGGCCAAGTTTTGTACCCACAAACTGGAGTGTGGACCATCTCCTTAACTGCAGGAGGGAAGGTCTGTTATGCAACCGAATAAATAAGTTGTCCCTTCTCCTCAGGGAAGACAGTGGATGAGCCTATTCTTGCTGTCCTTAAAGTAAGCACAACACATTGATCTGTGGGTGAATAATAGCTGACTTGGCTGAGAAGAACAGAGAGGAACAAGTAATGTTTTAGATAAAGCTTTCAGACACTTTGAAAAGGTAACAGGAGAGTTTATTCATTTGGAGAAATCCATGGTTATTCAAGTAACTGAAAGCATTTAAGGCAGCAATGGCACACAAAAGAGAAACATTAATTGTGCCGATCACTGTCCAATCTATTTTTACAAAACCCAAACACATTTATACATAGCCATTCCTTTGAAGCATTTGAAGGCACCCTTTCTTTCTTCCTTATCTGCGTAATTGACATCTTCATTCAACTCCAGCCAGCTGTTGTGCGAATTTTTAATCATTTGATTTCTTTTCGGGGGGGGGGGGAGGGTTGAGCCTNNNGGGGGGGGGGAAGGCTTAGTCTTTTGAACTCCAGGAATAATTATTATTGCAAAGCTGTTTTCCCTTTCCAAAGGGACTGCTTTGGGGTCACCACCACTTCCAGCCTCTCTGGGCAGGAGAACAATGAAGCTTTGTTGGTGCTGGAACGCTGTCCCTTCCAAAGAGGCTGGTGCTTTTTCTTTCTGTGCTTGCCTCCGCATGTTGACGTGAATTGTGCCACCAAATCAAAAGGCTTGAAATTAGCACTTCACTACTTGCAAGTGTCTGGAAGTTAATGCTAAATCATATGGGGCTAAGAACCTTTTCTACACCCTTATGCTTAGGTATACCCTTCAGAGTGTAAGGTGGCCTATGGACATAAACAATGCATTTATGGTTATTTTCTCTCCTCATTAAACACAGTCTTATAAATGCATATTTTGCAATTTTCAGCTAATCACCAAACAGAATGTGTACTCTGCATTTTATGAGAGAAGAGCAGCTATAATTCTGTTTGGGAAAAAGGTAGTTTTCAGTGACAGGAGCAGGGATTATCATGGAAAAGGGATGGAAGCTGCAGAAAAAACAGTCAGTGCTACTGCCAGTAGAAATCTTGCCAGTACATGATCCTACTGACTATCAGACTTGCAAATGGACTTAGCAAATCCAAATAACTCTATAAGCCTGACAATTTGCATGAAAAGTAGATTTTTAACTTTGCATCTTCATTGCATGTTCAAAAGCTTGACATGCAATCTTGAGCAATACAGAATCTCTCTTCATCCACTTCCTTAAAGGAAATCATAATTAACTCTAATTTTAAAATACTCTACTTGACTCTGTAAATAAGGAACAATTTTTTTCGAAGTTAGAGAAATCACACCTTCATGATTTAACTTCACAAGAGTATTGTTTTTATGTAATACTTTTATACAAAGTGATGGAGAATCTGCTTGCAGGAAACCAGAATGTACACCTCCTTTGCTGTGCTCCTTGTTGATGTACATTGCAGATCAAATACAGATTAGAGCAGACTTGA
This sequence comes from Sclerurus mexicanus, assembly GCA_013396755.1. NCBI lineage: Eukaryota > Metazoa > Chordata > Aves > Passeriformes > Furnariidae > Sclerurus > Sclerurus mexicanus. The sequence goes on from VWZF01005772.1 coordinate 47,471, forward strand.
GATTCACCCTTAATTTCTACCATAGCTCTGGTTACCAGAATGACCTCATCCAGTGACTGCAGTAGAATATTTGAGAAGCAGAGCTTGCAGAGTTTGTAGATATCCTCTGGTTTACCAATGCCCAAGTCAAAAGCTGCCTAGTAAGGGTCTGTGGGAGGAATGAATGCTGCTCACATCTCTGAAGATCAACAGGGGTTTCTGTGTCATGGACAACACTAGCTACATCCCAGTCAGCAACACTGGAAAGTAGTTTTATGATTTTCTTACAGGTACAGAAGGTACAGAAGATCTTGAAAAACATAAATAATGTTTGCATCCCAACATGATGGGATGAGAGGCAGCATCAGAGAAAATACTGCAAGGAGCAACAAAAGGTCACAGAAACCGCACAACTCCTTGTGCTCCACAGCTGTATACAGAATATATAAATAGACTTCTAAAAACTAATTAAAGTCAGAAGTGTAGTTTGATAAATGTCTTGTCAAGCCAGAGAAGGAGACATTGCTCTCATTCATTAGCACCCAGCACAGCTCAGTAAATGTGGCTTCCAGTGGGTTTATGGGCCAGGGAAACCCTGCTATTTCTAGGCACAGATGTCTCTATTTTCCCTTTGGTCTGTTTACCTGACAATCACAGTTAGCGAAAGGAAGCCTAGTCAGATGCTAATTCCAGACAGGTCAAAGGGAAAAGGGAATATGAAGTTGGTGGAGTTGCCGGATTGCTGGATTCTCTGCTTTCTATTTTTGGGATTTTTCTTCCAGCTAGTAACACTTTTTTTTTTCTTTGGTTGTTTATTTTTCTAGAAAGGCTGACCCAGTCTTGTCCTCAACAGCTTCTTGGAGAATATTATAAAACCCCAGCTACACATCTCCTCTGTCTAGGAATGATAATAAGCACCATTAAATTTTGCCACCCCACTGTACAAAACATACCAGCCCTGATGAACTACAGACATAAAACTAACCCTCACAACCCCAGAACCACATATAAGCAAAAGGAGAAAATGGGATTTTGAAGTGTGCAAGCATTTTATTGCCTCAGGCTATGAGAGGTGGAATCCCAGGCACTGCTGAGCAGCAGGAGATGCTCTAAGGTGCTGAGAATGTTGTCAGACCTACAGCTGTGGGAACAGAGCATGTTTCTTGCCTGTGTGCCTGGTCTTGCCTTCCTTTCAGTCAATGGCAAAGCTCCTAATCAATTTTAACAGCAAAAGATCGAGCTTTCTGTGGCCATATTGCTAATTCATTTGATATTCCTAATTAGAGCTACCTATAAATTGCTAAACACAAATTTGACTCCAAACACATATTTTCCAATGTCTGTTTTACCAGGACAAAAGTGTTAGCCCTGAAATACAAAGTAAATTCAGTTCAAAATGTTTTGGAATTTTAAGAGTACTTAAGACCAATGTTTCAAGTTAGAATGAATATCTTTTTTGATGTTTTCTAACAAGAATAAAGGGGGAAACATGCGGCATTGAGCAACTTGGTCTAGTGGAAGGTGTGCCTGCACATGGCAGAGGGGCTAGAAAGAGATGATCTTTAAGGTTCCTTCCAACCCAAACCATTCCATGATTCTGTGATAAAAAATGTAGAGTATGATTGAGATCTACTACAAAGACCCATTTCTTCCATAGAAAAATAGTTATTTATGGAGGAATACAAGTTTCTTTGCACACAGGAAGAGGAAAAAAGTGTATAATAAAAAATTACAGTTAAGTCCAATAAGGTCCATGGTTGAAAGACACAAACCTAGCACGATGTTAGTTTATCTCACAGGCAAATCTACATGACTGCTTTCCCTGTTCTGACAAGTCCTTCTGGCACTCTCAGCTGGTTTCTCAGTATCTTCACAATAGGAGGTTAGAATGGGAGCATCCAGTTTTTCTTACTAATTCACCAGTAACTGATGCTCAAAATAAGCTGTAGGTGCATGGCACAGTGTTGCTGTATTTAATTGGTCTTAGAGTCATTTCAATCCTAGTACAGGAGTCACTTGTCTCATAATTAGGTCCTTGATCTCTACCCTTGAAAGCAGGAACAGCCTATGAAATCCAGATCTTTGACAAAAGCCCTAATTTTAAGTAGGTAGGTGAAAAGTGGAAACACTAAATATAAATTAAACCTAATACTCCACAAACTATCTAGAGTCCCACTGATGTATATGTGACATGTTCTGAGGAAAATGAATTATAAAAGAGCAAAGAGGGTCACCCACTAACGTTCATTTTTATAACTATTGCATAAGATTTCTGTTTCAGACTGAAACTACATTAAACTGTCATGGTCTGTCAGTGACCTTATATTTAAGAGCAGAGAGGTAATATGGGATTATTGGTAACACATTATTTTACAGGGTATCAATAACCATGTGTAAGAAATTACCATAGAATTACAATGTTAGTACATGGTTATTTGTGGCTTTGCCAAATACAATGTTACTTGATCATCCTTGGATTAATGGAGTGTTGATCAGGTTTGGCCATTTACCTCCATCCTGGGTCATAAACCTGACGTTAGCTGAACCAAGTTCCCAGTCTAGCAGTCATAGCATATAACGTTTCTTTCCCTCTGCAAAAATAAGTTGATGTTGGGAGGTCAAATCACAAAAGACTCTGGTTCTTAAATGCAGACGCTTTCAAAAAGACTTCATCAAGACCTTTTCAATAAATGCATTGTATTTTATATTCCCCACAGTCTGTAAACAGATCTTCAAAGTCTGAAAATTTATATTTTCCCAAACTATTTGGATTTTTCCATCAAGGAAACACTGCTTGCCACTGCCCTTCTCTGCATTGTAAATGGAAATAGAATTAACTAGCTAAATTTCATTTAACACACAACTTTTATGAAGGCAACATTCATGCAAAGCCCAGACCTTGTGTTTGTTAAATTTTGATGCAGATAAATCCAACAGACCATCAGTTTGGTGTTGGAAGGCTGTAGAAAATCTTTATACATGTCTGTGTACATACATGTATTTCACAAAGTCACAGAATCACTGAATCAGTTAGGTTGGAAAAGACCTCTGAGATCATCAAGTCCAACCTATGACCAAACACCACCATGTCAACCAGACCATGGCATTAAGTGCCATGTTCAATCTTTTCTTAAACACCTCCAGGGAGAGTAACCTCACTGCCTCCCTGGGCAATTCATTCCAGTGTCTAATCACCCTTTCTGGGAAGAAATTTCTTCTAATGTCCAACCTAAACCCTGCTTGGCACAGGTTGAGACTATGTGCTCTTGTCCTGCCACTTGTTACCTGGGAGAAGAGACCAACCCCTACCTGGCTACAACATCTTTCAGGAAGTTATAGAGAGTGATAAGATCTCCCCTGAGCCTTCTCTTCTCCAGGTAAACACCCCCAGCTGCTATATATATATATATATATATATATATATATATATTTACACACCCCCATGTGGTAATTAACATTTGCTCATAGGCTCATAGAACAGAATTGGAGTGGTTTAGAAAGACACTGAAGATTATCAAATCCAACCACTAACCCAGCACTGCCAAACCCACCACTAAACCATGTTAACCAACATGACAAACACTTCCAGGGATGGTCACTCCACCACTTCCCTGTCCCAGTGTCTGACCACACTTTCAGTGAAGAAGTTCTTGATAATATCCAGTCTAAACCTTCCCAATATAACTTGTGTCCTCTTGTCCTATCGCTTGTAACCTGGGAGAAGAGACCAGCCCCCACCTGGCTACAATGTCCTTTCAGGTACATGCAGAGAGTGAGAAGGTCTCCCCTGAGCCTCCTTTTCTCCAGGCTGAGCACCCACAGCTACTTCAGTCAATCTTCATCAGATTTGTGCTACAGACCCTCCATTCACTGATGGGTGCCATAAGAAACTATAGGTGAGCCAGAAATTCAGACCAATGCACTGCCCTTTTGTGTCTAGAAAATTTTAGAAGAAACATCAAGCTGTGTACCTGAGGCTTTGGCAGAGGCTGGCCATAACCTCTGCAGCTTAAACTCTGACAGAAATAGACTGTTTTCTCCATGGATTTCTGTTTTTTCTAGTCTCTCTCTCAAAACTAAGGCAGGTTGGGCCTAGCCTTGCCACCATCTATTTTCTTTACTTTACATGCGTTAATCACAGAGTATTCAGCTGATCAGATCTGAGAAAAGCCTGCAACAGTCTAAAAAGTTCACCACCACAGTGTAGGCTTTCTGTTCCTTATGAGTGAGAGTTTAAAGCAAATGTAAAGATTTTAGGGTAGATACAGAGCTGAAATTCCTGTGTGCTTAGCTTGGCTTTATTGGTATACCTCACAGCAGCTATAAAAAACCCCACAATTTCTGAAAATCAGCTGCAATTCTAAAAGAGATTGACCTTGTCTTCCACCTCACTGAGTAATAAGAGAAAATACTATGGTCATTGAGCCTTATGCTCATTTTTTACTCACTTTATAAAGTTGTAAATTGAATATACTGCACAGTCCGGGTCATACATAGCACTCATTTTCTGGTCAGCAAGGGTTACCCCACACCTCACGTGACCGTTATTGCAGTCTGATGTGTGAGAAACTATTTATTTTTAATCAAAGACATGCTGTGAAAGACTAGGAAAGAATAAGCAGCAAGGGTTCAACAGCACACCTACAGCCCTCATGACTTTATTCCACCCTGCCAGAGATTCCCCCTGCCATCTTGAACAAACTAACTCCTTGGTGTCTCAAACTCTCCCAAACTTCAAATGCAATAATAATGCTTCCTGTGTCTATAAGTGAAGGAGGGAATTTCTTAATATCTTCAACCCACTTCAGCTTCTCAGCTGAAAAGTGCTATTCATACTGAGATTATTATATTTGGATATGAGGATAATGTTGATAATTCAGCTGTATGGGCTGTCTGTAATTCAGGTGCCTTTCTTTCCTTGCTTGGAATGTAAAGCTCTGAGCTAATTGAACACCTTCCATCAAAGCAACTGCCATTTTTCATGTTGATGCAGCTGTAATTCGTAATTTCTTTTTCCTAATCCTATGAGGAGACAGAAGGGAGAGAGGAATACCCAGAGCCTCTTTCTGTGGAAGTTGCTGTATCCTCAGCCAGGAGGCTGCTGGGCATGGGGCAGGGTCTCTGGTAGGACTGGCAGTGAAAGCTCTCATCACCAGCTTTTAATCAAACCCACCAGACCTCCTGTAAGGGGACTGGCTGTCAGCAGCTCCAGCAATTCACTGCCGAAAGTCCTCCTTGCTCCATAGTTTAATTCAGGAAACAACTCTTCTTTAAGAGTGTTAGCATTGGCATCCACTGCCTCATTCCAGCTTATATTTTAGCAAATAATTTCTCTTTGCTTTCACCAAATTCATCCTCAGTGGAAATTAGAAATATATATATTGCCATACTCTTGAAAATTCCTGAATAAATCAAGGGCTGAGTGATTTGAATTTATAACAGCACCATCCATCAGTCCTTGAGCTCCACAACATTTAATCCTCTGTCTCTCTTCCATCTCAAAGTAACCTTGGGGATTAAGTACTACTGGGTATAAAATCACCTCACTTTCCTACCAAAAATACTAAGAACACAGCAATTTCACCTACACAAATTTGTCATTCCAGATACGGAATATTTCGACATAATATTTGTGTTGTACAGATTTTGGGACTGTAACACCAAAGAACATATGCAGTTTCCACAACCTCTCATTTCTCCCAAAATTCCCTGTTTGATGATTTCAGTTCTGAAATTGCAAACCTCAGAATATTAAAGCCCTGCTTACTGGAGTCACCTGAGTAGAAGGCACTGGGATTTGAATGTGGCCTGAGCAGATTTTAACCACAAATGCAGAAAATATTTAATTTTGTATTCCAGTAAAAAAAATAAAATTAAAAAAAAAGAATAGTCTTGTAGTAGAGTTCTAGCTTGATAATAAACTATCAAGTAGAGGAATTAAAAGGAATAAAAAAAAAGATGCAAAAGAAGAAGAAAAAAAACCTAATCGGACAAAAAGGGGTTTTGGCTTTTTATGAGATCAGGTTAAGTAAAACTTTTTGAAAGTTACACTGTAAGTTGTTAGAGTTTCACAAAGCTCCGTAAAACAAATGTATCTGTAAACAGCAATTACTATGAGGCAGAAAAAACCCTGTTGGTGTTGCAGAAGGGAACTACTTTTCCTGTGAAGGAAGGACCCGCTTATGGCTTTTGCCATGGTGTAAACTCTAAAATGGCCTCAAAACAGTTCAATGGACCCTAATTTATATTTAATGATAGCAAGATAGCCATGCATTGAGTGTGATATTCACTGACATTAATGTCAATATAACTACAGCCAGAATTATACACAGAATTAGGACTACAGCCTGAATGAAATGTGTTGTAGTCTCTGTTCATGTTATTTTCCTTTCTGGGGGAAAGTCTTCATCTGGGAAAGGATTTAAAAGCTGCATGTCTTGTAAAAATGGAATAAACATCAGAAGATGTGAGGAAATTAAACAAGAGAAATGGACAGAGCTTTGAGTACAGTTTTTCATGGAATTCCCCATAACTTCATATAACAATAATTATACTTCATAATTTTGTATAGTGAGAAATAAATGTTTTGCCCAGGAAAAGAAAATATTATTATTTCTTGACCTCTATGCAAAAGAAAAAGAGGGAAGTATCTAAAAGGAAAGCCAGGCATATTTTATGTTGATTACAGTAATAAAATCTCAACCTCTGCAACCATAGGAATCAATGTTACTGTAGGGGTCTGACCCAGAATTCACTGGAGTCTAGGGAGGCATTTGTCCTGACTTCAATGGGCTTTGGATTAGGTTCTGCAAGAACAGCCAAACCCTGCAAAAATGTGTTCTGCCAAGTTCAAAACCAGATCTTTGAATACAAATAAAACTGAACCTCAGTATCATCTCTTCTTGCAATAAATTCTCCTAAGTTCATTGGATAGAAGGAGCTGAGATTTCACTATACCTAAAAGCTCCATTTCCCACATTCCAACAGAAATAAAGAAACCTGATGGGCTTTACTAGTTCCATCTTTTCTAGTCTCCAGGGAATACTGAAGAAAAGGCTCCTCACTCTTTGGTGGAACTCACTCTCTGTTCCCACGTGAAAGTGGGTAGGAATCTCTACCACAATTACATCTCTAAGGGCGAGAGAGAGATGAAAAATGCGTCCCTCTCTTATTTGGTTTCCTCAGAGATTATGGATAGAAATCTCATGTCCAGATGGAAGGGATGCTTTCTTTTTCTTTTTTTTTTTTTTTTTACCCTCTCCACAACTTCTTGGCTCCCGTCTCTTACTTGGAAGTCAGTTTTATTTATTTGGGGGAAGGTGTAGTCTGGACAGTTGCGGTCATATTTCATGTATGTGCAGTCCTATGACTTTAAGTGCTCTGTATTTTTTTTTTTTCTTTTTTTTTACTCATTGTTTCCCTACTGCATTCACTCGTCACTGCAAAACCAGTAAATCCCAAGATTAATCCCTTGGCTCTGTAGCATATTGGACTTAGTGTCCTCTGGAGAGCTGGGGCAGCCATCACACCTCCCTGACTGTTCACTGTCAGCTTTGTTCCCGTCTGGCATTTCCAACTCTAGCGCTGGACTGACACAACTGTAGAGATGGTCTCTGGTGTAGCTGGCAGGTGTTCAAATTCAGGTTTATTTAGGTATTATGGTCCTGATTAATAATGTGGGTCAAGGGATTCTGTGGGAATGGCTGGTCTCTCCATTGCCATTGGTGTAGGGTTTAGGGCTGGGTTGGAAAAATAGTCTTCTTTGGCTTTTCCTAGCTTTTTCATTGGTTGAAAAATAACATATATCATCGCACAGGGCAGATCTTTCTAAACAGCTCTTCCAGTGGCATTCCTCTGCCAATAATGCTTTAAATTAAATAATACCATGAGAAGTCAATCACCTGGCTCACCGTGCTACACAGTTTTGTTTAAGGAAGGCAAAGGGATGGCACTTCTGCTTTCATGAGTCACAGTTAAGTCTGAGTATCATCTGTCCTCTGTTTATATATGAAAACCACTGCAAAGTAGCAAACTGCTAGGAAATCTGTAACAAATATTTCTGTTTCCAGAAGAATCTGATACTGACTTTTCTTTAGCTGTATCTGGCAAGACAATGTTTTGATTTACTGTAAAAATTTATATATGTGAAGAAATTAGGGGAAAGCAACTTAGTTTCTTCTCCCTCCATTCATTAGACATTACTGAAACTCATAACTCACATTAATTCTGAATAGATTACTTTTTGTGGGAAAACAAAGATGATACGTGAGCAGGAAATGCTCTATACAAGGTTTATGTGTCATTTGGTAACAGAAATATGTCAGGGGTATGACAAGTCAGGTTTTGTGAGAAACCCCACTGTCACGATTATTATTTTAGTTAACTTCAGAAACATGCATAAAAATAATTCCCACACAGGCTCTCTAAAATGTATGTAATACCGCTACTCCATAAACCACTATAATACCTGGATTTAGCAGTCATAATCTCTACATTTTTCCTGCATAATATATACCATATAAATCAATACATACACATAGTTTTTCTGTTTTAAACACGGTCCATATTTAAGCTTCCTTTCTGTGGGTCAGGGCAGATGGATTTAAGTTACAACAACAGTAAACATACTGTTTCTGACTGGTAAACATGAACAAATGTCTCTGAGTGCAGCTTTCATGAATCGACTTCAATACACCCAGTAGAACAGCTCAACAATTTTACCAGCTGTGATGTAACACAAATTTAAAATACATGGTCACTGACTAAAAATCTACTGAATATATGATTCTTTCTGACTGATGTATTCACTGTCAGCTTCCTCCAGTTTTAGCTGCCAGATAGTTTCTCCTATCCATCAAAGATGTTTTCATTAAAACTGATTAGCTGCTGAAAATAACAGTGAAAGGGACACCAATGCTTTTTATTGTAAAATTAGCTGCTTTTTTTTTCTTTTCACAAAAGTATCATTAATTTCACCCACAGCTCTTTATTTCCATTTCAAAGGCAGAACCCAACCACTTAAGCCAAAATTCCCAATATATCTGTAGTAAATTTCTGTTACTTCCAAATACTAATTAAGAAAGTTTTATCCCAAGACTTACATATCTGTATTATCAATCAGTAAAAGGCATTGGAAATGCTTTTTTCCCCCTCTTGGACAAATCTTACTCAGGTGAACATATAACCATCAGTTTGAAGGCAGTTTTCAAACAGCCACAGCAGAACACCCCAATATCCACGGCTGCTCCCTGCTAATGCTGCCAGTGTTTACTGCCTGACCCTTGCTCTCCCCCCATTTACTTGCAGACTACTCCTGCAACAGAAAGAAGGTAATTTCTATAGGAAAAAACCACACTTATTTGGTTAAATGATATTATTTGCGGGGTGGGGTTGGGGAGGGGGGTAGGATGGAGGGAAGCTTTTCAGGAACTCGAGATTTTTTTATACAGGCAGTCAGAGAAGGGCATCCTCTTGACATCAGTTTGCTTCTTCCATGGCTGGTGTATCCTGACTACAGCTGCTGCTCAGCACTGGCTCTGACACATGGAAGTAGCTCCATGCAGTAATTTGCTCAGAATTAGAAAGAGGAAACTCAAAAAGACACAGCAGACAGAGATGATGTCCAAATGTTTGGAGTAAAAGAATTTCTTACGGGGATTGAACTTTCTGTAACAAAAACTGCTTGGTTTGCTGTGAAGACTGTTGATTCCCTGACTTTTATTATTTTAATATGTCTCTCTTAAACTAACAATGTATTAGGAGCCAAATCCTTAGCTGGGATAAATTGATTTATCAGCCTACCTTCACAACACCCTTTTTGCTCCAGCCTGCATTGTTAAATCCCACTTCAGTTTCACCAGTAAAAGCTTTTCCCAAGTTAATGTGTGGGAAGTACACTGAGGAAAAGCTTTTTCCTGTTGTTGTTAATACTGCTCAGAGGCTTAGCATGGATTTTTCAGGCTAAGGATTTAATTGCAATGTCTAATCTGAGTTGTCTTTTAATCTTGGATGCTGTTCATTAGACAGATATTTTCTGCTTCTTTTTCCAGAAGTTAAGCATCACAAAAACAAGACTGTATAAGGCTGGAGCCTCAAAAACCCACGCTAGGCAGCTCAGGGAGACAATGGCGTTCCTAGAAGAGATTGTTAAAACCTGAACACAGTGTTTCTAGGAATCTTTGCCAAAGGCTTTGGAACCTCCTTCTACAAATGTGACAAACAATAGGCTGTGACTGAGAGAGTTTGAGAAACAAAAGGTTCAGGATATGAAATGCTTTTACCCCAAATAGCCTAACTGAGTAACAAAATAAGTATTAGACATTAATTTTCCAGGTGCTTTCGCAAGGCAGGAACATGCATCTCCTGCCCAGAGACCCACCTGGGCTGAGAGGCTTTCACCACTCTCTGCATGGAGAGGGGTGGTAAAATGTCCATCTAACACACACCTCTACATAGCAATCTGGTTAAAGCGGTATTGTCACTATTTCATCCCTTTTTATACTTCAAACACTCATGAAAAATGGCAACAAAACATACATACATGAAAAAATGTTGCCTGACACTGAGCATCAGTGGGCAATTGTATTTTTCTGTAATAGCATGGATTCAGAATCTCCTTCAGTGATTTTAATCATGATTTTATATCACAAAATGCAATAAACTCCCCACTTATTCTCAATTCTATTTTGAATAAAACAAGCCAAAATAAATTTGATAAGCTCAGTTTGCTAGCTGGATTGTGAAACACTGCATATATTCAGGAATTATTTGGCAGCCTGTCAAATCATTAGCAGAAAATCCTTGATTTTTCTAATTTGCTGCAAAATCTGAAATCAAGTTCTTTCTCTATTTGCTTTATTTAGTGAAACACATTACTAATTCCATGTGAGTCTCACAGGTATTTGGGATATACTGTGTACTTCTCCATTTAATAAATTGATATAAACGGAGATAGTTGATATTTTAAATCATCCCACAGGCTTAATTTCTAAACTTTTTTCTTCTACATAAAGCTCTTCACATCTATTTTTGGTGCCCTGCCCCTGACAGCATTTCCCCCACAGTTTCCTAATTTTTTTAAGGATGGTGTGTCTCTCTGCATTTGATAAAAAATATGAGTACAATTCCTGTGGATTTACAGTAGTATAAATGGTGGGAATATCAAGCTTAGAATATCACCAGTTCTTCTCAAGCTACTGCCTTTCATCCTTCCTTAATACTTTTTCTGCGGTTAAATCTTATCCATGTTTCCATTTGATGCAGAAACAAACAAAACCCAGTTATCTCTGGTGAAGTCCTGCAAATTATAACCTTCCAGCCTAAAATGATAACTTAATCTTCCAGGAAACAGCACAAACAGACAGTATTCGAGCTTTGGGGAATAGTAGCTCACTGTGGCATGTGGAGCCAAAGCTTCATCCCTTCACATGTCCTGGACCAAAGGACACGTGAAGGGGTGCAAGGATTGAATAATTCATTTTGCTTCTGATTTTCTCATTGATTCACACAGAAGGGTCTTACTGGATTGGCCCTCAGGTGTTCACTCTTGAAGAGCTGTCATAAAGGTGGGCTTAATTTCCCACTTTTAGTGAAATAAGTAGGTTGGATTGTAGCACTAGTAAAGCAGGTGTTGGTGCCAGCCCACTGTGACCCCAGGCTTGGGGATGCTCTGGTGGGGATCCCCTGGCCCTGTTGCTCAGCGGTCGTTCCCGTGCAGCAGAGAAGCAACTTTCTACTCCTGTTACTCCGGCTGTTTAAAAATGCTGCATCCCAGAACTGAAGGAGGGAAATTGCAGGCGCTCAGCCAGCCCTTCCTGGTGCACAATGCTAGGAAGATACTGCTGTGTCTTCTGTGGGACTTGGGTGGCCTAATGTAATTCTGTGATAGAAATACAGTGAGTGTGCGTGACCCATCTGTGTACAATGCATGAGCTCTGTGTTAAGTGACATAATGCTGGATATGTTAGCAGCTGTGTTATGAAAATATCTCGACTGCTAGTAGTACATGCTATTTAATCCTTGGCATCTTCATGCATAAAACCCATTTACCTTTAACTACTATGCCTGCTTCTGAGACAAAACATACAATGGCTTAGAGAGTTGGGGTTGTTCAGCCTGGAGAAGTTTCTAGAGAACTTTATAGCAACTTCCAGTACCTGAAGGGGCTACAGGAGAGTTGGCAAGGGACTTTTCTCAAGGGCATGTAGTGGCAGGACAGGGGTAATGGCTTTAAAACTGTAAGGCAGTAGGTTTAGATTAGATTTTAGGAAGAAATTCTTTCCTGTGAAGGTCGTGAGGCACTGGCACAGGTTACCCAGAAAAGGTGTGGATGTCCCATCCCTGGAAGTGTTCAAGGCCAGGTTAAGTGGGACTTTGCCAATTTGGTCTAATGGCAGATGTTGCTGCTCAAGGCAGGCGGGGGTAGAAATTATATGATCTTTAATTCCCTTCCAACCCAAACCATTCCGTGATTCTTGCTGCTCATTTGAGAGCTTATTACACTTCAGATCACCAACATAAGTGACTCTTTTGGGGGTCAAAAATCATCACCAAGATACCCAGAAAAAGGAAAGTAGTGATTAAAAATCCCTCCAAGCCTCAGCCCATTATTCTTTCTGACATACTCAGTGACATATAGTATGTGGGCCTGTAATCAAAATTACTACAGAGACAAAGCAAACAAACCCCAAAGCCTATTAGAAACATCTAATCATGGCAGAAAAATTGCACTACAAAAGTATGCTAAACAAAACACTTATTATGAGTACCTTAAAAAACAATGACAAATGCAAGATTGTAAAGATCAACAATAAAAATTAAATGTAAAAAACCCTCAAAACAAATGTCTCCTAAATTAATGGCAATATTTATAGAACAGAACTAAGCACAGACCTAATATTTAGCTTTATTTAAATTTTGGCTCCCAAGAGAATTAAAAAAACAGCTGGTATTGTTGATCTAATAGCGCCATGTCGTCCCAAGCAGACGGTATAAGGTCTGTGTGAGGTTCAATGTCAACAAGCTATGGACTTGGAAATATTGAATTTACTATTTTATTTTATGTTTAAATGCTGTGCTACAATGAGAGTGGAATTAGATAAAATTCGAGAACAAATATACAGTTTAAACCCTAATTCATTTAGTCAGTTTAAGCAAAGGGAGAAATAAATATCACCCCATTCAGTACAACCAGCTGAACTATATAGCACAGCATCCACAGGGAGCATCAGCTGGCTTGGGAACTTTGTCCTTTGGAGTTCACTTTGGTTTTCAGGAGGGACCTTTAAAACTAAGTTATAAGCAACATAGCAGTCCTGATTTAGTTCCTCATAAGTCACCTATAGAGAGGAAGCAGTTTATTGTCGGAATTTTGAAAACTTCACAAAAATTTGGCTGTCTAGGTGTTTATTTGTGGATTATGATGTCTAACTTTTGGCAATGGAAAGGTCACTTAGGATCCTTTATCTTCTAAATAAGCATAATTCAAACCATTAACAAAAAACAAACCCAGAAAAGCATTTTGTTCTGCTTTAATTAGCCTTCTCTTGCTGTAATACATCAGTAAGGTATTAGAAATTATAATTATCTCCAGTGTGACACTGTGGTCTATGAATTAGACTGTTCAGTTACAGCTCTCCACTCCACTACCTTTCTCCATGCTATACATTTATTCAGTGATCCTGAGAAAATATTTGCAGCATGTTCAGCATGAAAGGACCTGTGTAAGAATCAAGAGGTCCTGAGCAATCTGGTCTAGTCAAAGATGTCCCTGCTTATTTCAGCAAGGTTGGACTAGATGACCTATAATGTTCCTTTCAACATAAACCATTCTTTATTTCTATAATCAGTGAGAACTAATAAGGATCCTGCAATCACCTTTGACAGCTTCATAAACTGCCAATATACATTTATTGTTCTAAATTTACACACACATACATACATCCATTAGTATGATGCTGCCAAACTAAAATCTATTAGTTGGTGCCAAAGCTGATTCCATATTGCACATATAGAATTATATAGACCACTTACATGTCTAGAAGTTGTGGAATGTGCAGGAGGGCAGGAGAGCAGCCCCAACCCAGCACATATAGAAAAATCTCCCAAGGGAGTATCCGAGTAGTGCAGTACCCAGGCAGCAAATATTTAATTAGCGTGACAAATAGCATGAGTGGCCTGAGCTGTCCCCCGTCCTTCTTATGTTAAGGGAATAAAGCAAAACACTGGGAGGGAAGCCTCTGTAATGCCCCAAATGCCTCCCACCTGGAAGCATGTTTCTTCCCTCCAGTTTTTTTCATCTTGGCCCTTTTCCATCTCATGTGGAACAAATGTCAGAATAATCCTGACACGGAAATCTCTTGACCATGCTCTAAAATCTGTCCATACATAGGAAAAAAAAATAAAATCTGATACATGCGCCAGTATGGGATTTCTCTAATTGACAAAACCCTGGAGATAAATGATCTTACCTGCCCAGAGTGCCTACCCAGGTCCATGCCCAACACTGTGCTACTGCTATGACACGCTGCCTGGTATCAAAAGCTACCTAGTATGCCCCTTTTTTTTCTTTATATTCATTCATACTGAGAACACATAAGCTTTTATAAAGATGAATTTTTGTAAAAAATAACAGAAAAGTTCTTCATAAACCCATTTTTATAGGGAAAATTACTTTTTTGTTTCCAATTGTTGCATATTTTTATCCCCTCTGGAATGATTTCGCAGTGATATATAGTGCTAGATGCTCTTTACCACCAGTTTCTTGGCACTGAATTGCACTCAGTTTAGTTTCTGATACATCCGGTCAAACAATAAAGTTTTTGGAAAAATTTGAGCCCTGATACACAGGAGCTGTACATAAATTTACTTTAATGTTCCTAATGGCATCTTATGTATTCAGGAGACCATTTAATATCACCGGACTTATTTTTTTTTGACTCTTCCATCTTCTCCTTTTTTGGATTAGGTCAGTGAGAGGAGTAGAAAGTATGGAAAATCTCTGGGTTACATTTCCTATAATATCCTTGTAAACTAAATTATTATTGTTTTTGTTATCTGAATATGGAAATGGCCTCTAAAACAGTGTACAAACCTGGGTTTAACTCTCATTCTTGAGTCTAAAAGTCAAAGATTTAGTCCTATTTCGGCAAAAATCACTGTTTCATGTAAGTTTGGGAATGACTTGAAATCTCACTCGAAGTATTTTTTTCAGGTCTGATGATACTTTCAGGGTGTCTCGGTATAGAACCTGCTAAATTTGCTGCAATGCTTAGATGCAGACAGAGAAATTAATTAGGGTAACCCTAATTCAGCCCTAGCAGTTGACCTTACAAGCATAGGGCAAGCCCCTGAGCTATATCCAACTATCACCTTGTGTCGTGAAATATGTTGCCACACAGCATTTTGCTCTTCTCTGAACAGCTGGCAACATGCCATCTGCAGACTGAATATTTTTAATATCAGAAGTCTCCTCCTCCTTGTTAGCTGTTGAACCACGCAAAAGCCTACCTTTGCTACATACACTTCTAATACATAATTAGAAAAGATAAGCTAACATATTGCCTGTGAGCTGTAATTAAATCAGTAATTCCTCGTGGAGTTCTCATTAACTAGAAACAGTAGGAACAGTTGTAGCCCGAGGTACTCCTTCCTGCCTGCAGTTTTATTTTGTTTTTCTGCACATCTGCTTCCTATTGTGCCTTTTAATACTAACACCTTGAATGTGAATGATTCCCCTAGGCTTTCTGGCTGGCCACCTTGCTATTGTTTTCCTCCTTTAAAAATAATGGTAGAAATATCCCCTGACCTAAATGGTTCAGTTAAATCAGCTACTGTCTTCACTGAATCTTTGTGATCATATTTACATAGGTAATCCTTAATGAAGAAAATTTCAGTATTTCCTCGTATTTATTGTTCCATGTCACACAAAACCCACTATTTAAGATGCTTTTTTCTTTGCTAGAAGCCATAAATTTTCTTGTTTATGGTTATCCTTTATGTCTGTGTGTATAGACAGGATGGTCCAGCAATATAAGCAGATTGCCAGAAATCCAGGCAATCTGCTTCTTTCCACCAGCACAGATTTTACATGATTCACCCTTAGCTAAGCCACGCAGAGTTTGCCTTTTCTCTATGTTTAGATCCTTATTCCCTGGAAGGGGTTAACCTGAAGTTTGGCACTGGCACCTCACCAGTGAGAAGATGGAGAGTGTGGTACTTCACAGGGCATGCACAGGAACCAACCCTGACAGCTGGCCAAAAAGGAGCAGATGAGCGAGGACACATCTGAGCAGCTTCCCCTGATACTGGTATCTGGACTGGATCAGACTGCAGAGAGTTACTCAATGTATTAAACCAATTTCCATCCAAGATTCCCAGCCTATTTGACCTCCACCCAATTCATCAATGTATAGAAGACAGATCTGGATGAATGTGGGTACCTTTCAAGGCAAAGGCTGCAGCAATGGCACATTGTGTTGAAGATCCTCTGGCTGATGCTGTTCAAGCCCGTATCAGACCTCCAGATGCTTTTGCTGACACCAAGAAATTGGCTGCTGGGGTTTCTTCACCTTCCTATTGAGCAGTTTTTCACCACAAGAAAGACAGCTTTGCACAGCCAGAAAAGAGAATAAGACTTAATATGGCCTCATAGCATACTTACTAGGGGGACCAGAGTCATGAATTGTAGTTTTTACCCTAAGATGTGTTTACACTTTAACTGAGAGTTTAATGGAAAGTACATTGACCTGGCCTAAATGCTTCTGCATCCATGTTCTAGGAAGAAAAAGGCAATTTTGTAGATCCATTCCCTTTTTCAAGCTTTTCTTGCTTGCTTGTTAATCAAATAAATTTAAATCATCTCAGCCACCCTTCACACTTTTAGCTTTGGTGAAGTTTGCACTACAGGCAGAGAACTGTGAGAATCTGCATATAGCCTTTCAGAGCCACAACCAGAGCAAAAAATGCTTTGGACTGTTCAGGAGCTATTTATATTTTACAAATATGGTTTTCTCACACTACTTAATTGCATCATAAAAGAATTCCTCCTCTGTCATGGCTGGTTCGAAAGCAGGCAGTAGCCAGATGTTCTGCTCTCTGCCAGACCGTGATGCTTATGTGCGTGAAGCAGAGAAGCACTTCACTTCCAGACAGGCACAAATTGCATCTGTCTTGTCTTTGTTTTTATGAGGTCTGCTATATCAAACAGGATATGTCAGAGGCCCCAATTCAAGTACACAATTCACTTTATGCAAATGTTTATGAGCATGACTGAGTAGGAATGGCTTTGCCATATTAGGAGCTAGGAAAAAGGAATAGTTTGAATAGTATATGTGCAAAATCATGAAGATTCCACTACAGATGTCTCAGCAGAACTCTTGAAAGAAAAACAAAAGTCCAGATAGGAGCAATGTTGTTTATCGATAAAGTTCATGAACTCATTTGTTCCTTAAAGGGAGGCAAAAAAAAAAAGTCAAAAATGTATTTATAAGGGGGAGAAAAGGGAAAATATTTTACTTTAAGATCACAGTGGTCAATTATGTGCAGTTTAATAGATTATACTTCTACAAATAAGTTTGTCATAAAAAGATGTAGTCTTTCTGACAAAGTTTCTCCTATAGTAGGTTTTCTCTTTTTTCTGTCATAAATTCCCTGCAAACTTAAAAAGGCAAGATCCTACAGATAGTGTAGCTGCTCAACACCAAGGCTTTCAAAATTATGCCAAACTTGCAGAGCTTTCAAGGCTCCATTTCCCCTTTGTTTGCCACTTTCTGCACCACAGTTCTCCATGAGGTGCCAGAGCTTTGTGAATCCCAAGCCAGCAATGCTATGAGGAGATGGGGAGACGGATAAAGCCATCCCCTGCACAAATCCATGAAAACAGCTCTCTCAGCTGTTTTATAACTCTTTTTGTGAAACATTGCTTGATCAGGAAAGGACTCTTCCTTTTACAAACAGGGAAGGAGGACAGTCTAGAAAATAGAATTCAAACTATACCTCACTTTCTAAAAGAGTCTCTTCTATTAGTCCCTCTCTCTGTAAAAGTAACATACAAAGTACCAACATTATGAAACCTTTGTTCAGAACACCTTGGGTCTGTCTGGTTTCCATTTTTAAATCACAGTAAAAGAAACTGCAAAAAGAAAGGGCAAACAAGCTGAAAATTAGAGCTGGAACCTGCCACGTAGCAAGTTCTGGTCCTAGTGGTTTGTGAACACTGACTTAGCAGTTATTCCTTTTTTTCACCTGATTTCCACTTGCTTACTTCTTCCTCCATCTGTTTAATTTTGCTAACTAAACATCAGCCATCATCCCTCGCAATTTAGCCCTCAACAGTTGCTACCTAACAGGTTAGTACTCAAATTTTCCATACTTACAGAAGTTCTCTTTGAGGGTGCATTTCTATTTCCATGAACTTCTTTATCTGACCAACTATTCCAGATTCTTGCAAAGTACCTTCTTAGAGATATTTGGTCTCTTAGATGCTGCCAACTCTTTTCTCTGCAGCTATTGCATTTAGTTTGATTTCCAATGCACTTTTCGAAAACTTCTAGTTACAGAAAACAGTTTTTCCCATTATGTTTAGTATTTGTGCCCCTAAGCCTGCAAGTAAAACAATATATGAAGACATATTCAGATGTTTCCAGACTCAATTTCTTCAACCATTTCCTTCAGTTTAGAGCAAGAATTTATTTTACATAGTTTTCTTCACTAATTGCTTGTATCAACAGCCTGGCTATTCTGGGTTTCCCAAGAGTTTAGTTTCCTTTATCATTTCAACTTGGTGAGTTATTCATAGAATTTTCTGTGAAACAGAGTAAAAGAAAACTACTCTGTGAATCTTGCCCATAATGTATACTTCGTTCTTCAGGAATCTCACAAACATTAATTATTCTGCATTGACCATACCGCAGTGGAGAAATAAAAACATTTGTTCCAAGATTTTATCCCTAAGGTTTTCTTACTTTTTTTGGCATTCACAAATCACTGTGACAACTCTGAAGTCCTCCCACTCTCTCAAGAAAACATGTCAAAAGAACTGTAAAAAGCAAGGCTTCAGAAAACATCTGATTCAATGCATTTTCCTTTCACTCCTTATTCTTCAGCTGGCTATGACATTCTTAAAGAATAAAAATTGAAGAGCAGACCTTTTTTCTTCCTCAAACTCTTTCCTAAACACAGTCCTGTAGTGTAAGCAGTCTGGGCATGTTGCATATTCTTTCCTTAAACTTTCTACCAGAAAATAAATTTAAAAGTTATAAATAGCACACGTGCATATAGAAATGAGTTTACCCTAGAGGCTTAATTTTATGTGTAATTTCAGTTGTTTTCTGTGTTTTGTGTACAATAGAAAACAAGATGTATACAGTGTATGGTTGATATTCTTAGTTCCAATAATGCATGAGGAAATAGCACTAAATCAGTTTTATTTGCTGAAATATCAAAAAGGCTTTAGCTAACATAATATCAGGGAAGAACTGGCTGTGGCTCCCAGCAATTTAAAAGGTGCCAGCTTTGTGGAAGGATGGCAGAGATGAGAAACTGCTTGCTTTGCTCACACTGCTTTTGCTTTCCTCAACTGCCTGAGAAGGCACTTTTGTTCAAATAGAGTGGATGGAGAAAACCTGCAGACTTGCAAATTTTCAGTAGGGAATCAAGAAGCAGCAAGAGCTCAGCAGCACACACGACTGGATGCTAACCTTAATAAAGTTACTTTTTCACAGGCAGCCCCCAGAATCTGGCAAGCTGTGTTTCCAGGCACTAATTAAAAAGCAGCCGAGCCAAATGTGTTTGCACAAATGTCATGGTCACACTTCTGTCTTCATGCTAGCTATGTGATCAGCATCAGAATTGCACATTAGAAAGGCTTCTCCAAATGCTCCAGGAACCCAGTTTTGGCAATTTGGGTGACAACTACTTCAGCTGTGTGTGCAATTAGGGGATGCATAAATGAGTAGGCGGCTGATTAATTTTCTCTATGCCTGTGAAAACAAGGTTAATGAAGCACATAATGGATGCTGAAGGAAAATTACAGTCACTGTTTATGTATTTCTGTCAGGATGAAATATGACAACTCCCATGACATACCTCGTCTTGAAAATCAGTCCGTAATTACTTTACCTATGCTACAATCAACCTCAGTTAGGCAGTCAGTGTGCTGTACATGAAGAGATCTTCAAAGTGTTTCTCCAATGCCAACCCCATGAAGGCTTTGCAGGAGCTGGGGAACAGCAGAAAGGATCTCAGCTATGCTAGATGTGCACACCAGCAAGAAAAAGTGCCTCTCCACTTACTTTAGTAGTGGAGGAGTGGTGAGTCAGGTTGTCAGAAAGGCTTTTTGGGTCCTCACACTTTGCCCCAGGTAATTTCACCTACCAGAGCCTGTGTGAGATAAATGCCTAAATTATAAAGGACCTTACAAAATGTCACATAATATTTAATTTCTGAAGTAGTATGACTGACTTTGGATTTTAGTCACAAGTACCATGAATTTCACTTACATTTCTTTAATAGTGTCTGTAACTGTTTTTTCTGTGCAGGGTATGTTGGGCAATTTCATTTTAAAAAAGGGTATTTCTGTGAATTACACAGATCAAACTTTCACTTTTGTGCCAGGCTTGTGAAGAGCTGACACCGAGTTATATGAGGAGACATGAAAGGAGCTCACTTCTTGCCAGTGGAAAATGTGGAACGGTGGATGGATCACTGGTTATCCATTCCAATCTGACACCTCTTACATTACAGAATATTGCAAGTAAAAACTGTCTTGGATATCGAAATTTAACAGCTGAAGGTAAATGTTTTATACTTTAATCTGTGGGAGATCAGGTCCCAGTGATATACTATTTAGGGGAAGTTTAATGCATAGCCCAAAACTGGAAGAAATATATGAAAAGAATAGTCAGATGTCAACAGTATTGAAAAAAAACAAACCAAACCACCACCAACAAAAAAACAAAAAAAAAACCCCAACCAAACAAAAAACACACAAAGAAAAGTACATGACAGTGCTTATTTTTGCAAGTCTAACAGTGCAGATAGTTTCCTGATAGTCCTTTCAGAGGTGAAAATTCAACTTCTTCAACTCATCAAATCTAATTAAGAAACAATTAGGATACTGACCACCAGACAGTTTTGGGAAGAACAAACACACTTTCTTCCATCCCCATCCATCCATCCATCCATCCATCCATCCATCCATCCATCCATCCATCCATCCATCCTTGCCACTAGAACTGTTAGTTATTATAGCACTAGAGGTGCATAATTCTGACAATAGGATGTAGCGGAGGAGAGTATAAGGCTGTAAGGGATGAAAAAATAAAATAGCCCAATGTTTTGTATTCCTTGCAGTGAATTATATGGTTCTGTGAAACTCATGGGTAAATTAGAAGCTTTATTGTGATCATTACCTGGACCCCATACTTTTCAATAGCCAGATTGTAAAAAAGCTTCCCAGTGAGAGTTTTTGTTGTCTCAAAATAAACTCAAAATGGGTACTTTGCACACTGTAGAATGTGCGAACATCCTAAAAAGACTTGTTGGCAAAAACTGGGAAGTTATTCTGAAGCATAGACATCCACAAGGAATTTTCCACGTTTTTATAGGATCTTCTTCTCCCCCCCTCTTTTGCAACGTTCTGCACCACAAAACCATATGATCAGACTTCAGAAAAACACGCATAGATGATATGAATACCTCCTACTTTCCATATAGTGATTAAGAGCACCACTCCACAGATCATTACAACAATGATTGAGATTGCAAGGACAATCATAGAGAGACCCAAACTATGTGGATAAGAACCAGATCAGGATGCAACACATTCCTAGCACTGAAAGCCATGGCTTGTTGGATCCAAAACCTGTAATAAACCCAGCACCAACTATTGCAGCAGACTCCAATGTGAAGCAATACATTTATCTGAAATAAATACCTTGTGTGAGAGGGGTAATACATATGTTTTGGTTATTTTTCCAAGGCAGCTGTTGTTAGACAGAGACTCTGAGTGCCCCAGGAAGTGTCCTGGCACAAAAATATTTTGTAGGTGAAAAGGTCAAAAGTGGGTGCCCTTTAGCAGAGGAGGACTCAGTTTATCAAGTGACCATGCAATTTGTCATCCTGGCATCATTATTCCACTACATCTGTTTCAAACCCTCACATACTGTACATAACACATATATATGTAGTGAACTTTTTTCCCAGTATTTTGTACTGCATATGCATGTTAATAAACTAATAGACAGGCACACACAAAGGACTCTGCTCTTTTTCTGTTTCATTCTCCAGGATTGCTCCCATCAAGCACACAACAGGCACTGGCAATGTTTGTGTATATATCCAGTTTGAACATTGTGACCGTTTGAAAATTGGCCAAATGCCAAGAGCCAAAGGGCCCAGGACAAAGGCCCCAAAGGCCCCTCCTGGCCACAGGGAAAAAAAGGGAGGGGGGGAAAGGATGACCCACAAAACTGATCTCTAGTAGGACTAAGAGAGTTTATATATATTTGCACATATAAGCATGCATATACAGAAGAGAAAAGAGAAAGAAAACAAGTTCTCACTTCCCTCTCACCAAGGCAACTGCTGTTCCTGTATCTCAGGACACCTCCTCCCAACCCAGCTGGCTGATCAGCAGACCCACATCTATGGCCCACTCCCACACCGAGGGTGACGCGGGGAGCTTTGTTCTTCAACGCTGCCGGAAGGACTGACCCCTGACTTCCGATTCCCCCTCTTTATATCTTTGCTTACATAAAGAAATGAGATGGAATACTTCCTTAGTTATGACCCAGTTACCAGGAAAAGTTTAAACCAAAACCACTACAAACATCAAGAAATTAATTGTTATTTTACAGTATTATCTTAGATTGCCCGTGGCCAGGAATGTTTTTCCCAGTTTGTATTTAAGCATCTCTGTCCACAAGCATAACTGGAACTGAGATTCCCCTTTGGGCTCTTTGTCTCAGGCCTCCAAGACCATGGAGTCAATTTTCTCCATAAAACATCTTAGAGGTATTGATCATAGAATGGTCTGGGTTGGAAAGGACCTTAAAGATTGTCTAGTTCCAAACCCCATGTCATGGGTAGAGATACCTTCCACTACACCAGGTTGCTCAGATCTCCATCGTTTCCAGGGACAGGGCATCCACAACTTCTCTGGGTAACCTGTGCCAGTGCCTCACCACCCTCACAGTAAAGAATTTTTTCCTAATATCTAATTCAAACCTACTCTGTTTCAGTTAAAAACCATTCTCTCCTGTCCTGTCACTACATGCCCTTGTAAATAGTAGGCTTGTTTCTTGTAGGCTCCCTTCAGGTACTGGAAGGCAGCAACTAGGTCACCCCAAACCCTTCTCTTCTCCAGGCTGAACAAACCCAATTCTCTCAGCCTTTCTTCATAGGAGAGTTGCTCCATCCTTCTAATCAACTTGGTGGCCTCCTCTGGACTGGCTCCAACAGGTACACATCCTTCCCGTGCTAGGAATGCCAGGGCTGGAAGCAGCACTGCAGGGGCAGGGGGTCTCACCAGAGTGGAGTAGAGGTGCTTTTCTTTTACAAAGCAATTGGACAATAATGATAAAGAAATTACTAGATGCCACAGAGTCACATAAAACCCACTAACCCAAAGAAACATTGGAGGACATTCTCATTTCATTTGATTACATGGTGAACTTTAAAGTGTGATCTACACAGAGAAAAGTCATCACTACCCAGATGACTACAAATGAGTGAGAATGTTTGCTTCAGAAATTTGAACCTAGCAGTGCTCTCTGAGAGGACTTTTTGGCCTTTAAAAAAATGTAATTTGTGGATTGATGAGAACTAGACACAGTACTGACATTAGCTCCCAGACACTGCTAGACAATAGGAAGGTACAGGAAATCCATAAGTTGAATCTTTCTCCTTGGGGGATACACTGTGTCTGACCTGGAAACCACGCTGTCTAAAAAGGAAAAGATTAGTCACTGTTAGGTGGGCTCTCAGTCCTACCTTGCTTGAGCCTGATAACAGCCTTTCAAGGATGTGTCCTTGTAAAAAGGGGCAATATATTACAGTGAGAACATTACCATTTGAGCTCCTTCACACTTTCTGTCTAAAAGCAAAGACCACATACTCAGGCAGGATGCAGAATTAGCATCAGAGGAAGCTCATTCACCCCTCTGACCATTAGTTTGGGACTGTGAATTTTATAATGTTATTAATCTATAGCTCATCAAATTCTCATTAACATTCAATCTGAAAAATTAGGAAAGAATAACTGTCCATGAAATTATTGTGAACACCTAAGTTCTATGTATTTCTAGAGTTTTTGCTTTGGCCCTACCAACTTTCCTGTTAATGGAGAAGAAAATATGCCAATGCATTAACTGGATTACCACAGTCCCCAGATTTTTTCACTCTGACTATTCAAGTCATATGGTTTTGGGTTAATAAAAATAATTATTCTCTAGTCATTTCTAGTCATCTCTGTATGCTGAGTTCACATCAACAGCCTCAGAAACCTTCAGTATCACTACTTCAACTTCATAGTATAAGGAAAGTAGCCACCGTCAAACTATTTTTAAATGCTTTTTTTCATTACACAGGGCTTCTCTGTTCCTCATCTATGTTTTTCAGCTATTTCCTCTGCTCATAAACTTTCTCCATTCCATAACAGAGTATCTCCAACCTGGCATAGCCAAGCAAACTGGCATTTGGGATCAGAGTAATGCACAAGATAATCAAATGCACTGCAATGACAGAAGTGCAGGCTTCAGCATAAAGGAGCCCTGGTAAGCAATGCTGTCTCCTGTGGCACCTCTGGTTCTGAGTTCACTCCCCCATGACCCAGTGCCAGAGGTGCATCCAAAGGCAGGTGATGTTAATCACCACCTTCATTGAACAGTTAAGACAACTGGTGAGACTTACGCACCTTAGAATGGCAATGGGGTTTCTCTTTTGAGATATTCATAGATTGTATAGCAGTTTTCAGCCACCCTTTCTCTTTTAATGGAGCTTTCCTGTTTCTCATTGCTGGCTTTCACACTTTCTCCTATGCTTTGGCCCATGAGCTCTTTTAAAGGGACTGAATAACATTTCCCACATGACAAATTGGCAGCACTGGATTGTTATTATTCTTTACGTTAAACAAACAGTTTGGGTAGGGAACAGGTCTAGGTTAACTGAGGTAATGAAGGAGCAGAGCTGCTGCTGAGCCTAAACACTTGGTGGGTGGCATTTGCTTGATTCACTATTGCTGCTCCAAACTGCATGGGATTGGCAACTCAAGTATTTCACAATCAGAAATCAGGACCAAAAATCTGTGCCGTTTTGGCACTGAGGTCACAAGCTAGAGTTTGGGGGTTTTTTTAATTGGCTTTCCTCCTTAGATAGGAGATCTAGCAATTTATTGTTGCTTTTTGTTTTTCTTTCTTAAGTAGATCTGCTTAGCTCACAAACATTTGGCTTTGGAAGCCAAGGCTTGAAGAGAAGCACCCAGTGCAGAAGATCTGTGATGACACTGAAAGCCTCAATCTGCTCCAAAGGGGACTTTCCACTTGCAGTTTGGATGGATTTTTGTGGAAAGATGAGGTATTGCTTTCTTTTAAAGGAATGATCTGATCTCAGCATCTACTTATTTGGGGGAATCTCACAGGATTTATCCCAGTCATTGCCTTTCATAGGGACAAGCTAATAAAAGTTACAGCTTTCATTTTAAGCAAATCTTGGTGTGTGGTATGAGACTTGCTGCAGTGTCTGGACCAGACGGCAAAATTTCATCTGAGTCAGGCTTTTCCAAGAGACAGGTAAATCCCTTGGTAACTGCGAGGAGGAATGGTTGAATTTCATTGTTTGTACAGAAGTCTATACCCACACTTTTAAAGTAAACCAACCTAGGTCCCCACAGGGTCTCTCATGTTGTTTACTTTCAGAGTCCTGGAAATTTGGGGTGGTAGTTTAATTGCCTTGTTACTTTACTCTCCTGGCAGCTCCTCCAGTGCCTTTTCTCACTATAGTGTTGCAAAAAGGAAAACAAGAAAAAAGAAAAAAAAAAGGAAAGAAAAGAAAAAAATTCATTCTCATAAAGATAACAGAAATAAATGTTGCATCAGCAGTTTTCTAAAAGGATTTTGTTGTTATCAAAACTGGCAGACATTAAACAGACAGAGGCTCAGAATAATTGATATGGGCAAGAGGGTAAGCATTTAGTCTCCCAGTAGGCCAGCCACCTGTGCAAACAGCACTTCCAACTTCTATTTTGGCTGCTGGCTCCTGAACAGTCAATTATTTAGGGCTTTCCAGAGATTTCGGTGGTAGGGAAAAAAAATAGCCAGGCCAGGATTTGAAAGGTAGCTTTATCAGCATAGCTCAGTTGTGCAATTACAGACTGTGTCTTTGTTCCTCTGTAAGTGACCACAGGTTTCATCGAGGCAACTCTTTTGTTTAACTTTTGGGGAGTGACGATACTACCATTTTTAATGTTCCCACATTCCTCATGCCCCACACAATCCTTTCTACCTGCGACCTCCCTGAATACAGTGCAGAAGAACAGGATGGATTCAGTGAAACACAGGCCATTTTATCCCTTCCTTTTCTCCCAAGATGGGATAAAAATTCCTGAACAATTTCCAGTGGGTGATTTCAGTAGTGACTAAATACCACTGAAAATAAACTATTTGGAAAGACCTTTTCCTGCAGTTGAAGTTTCCCTGAGTTGTCCTTCAACAATGCACAACTAAATAGAGAACTCATGAATTCAAAATGAAAAGATGAATGTGTTTATCTCATTCCTTTGGGTTAGACGTTGGTGTACATGGTACATATTGGTTTAGGTAAGGCTAATAATAACAAACACAATAAGAAAACAAAAACTAAAAAGAGCTATATGCTCTTCTATTTTGGGGACAAATAGAACCACTACCTGCTTAATAATACATTGGTTAATCTGGTTTATGATTTCTTAAGTGTTTGTTGCAAGGTTTCTTGTACCATGGCAAAGCAAGATATTAGCTTTCAGAAGCCTTTGATGCTCTGCATGTCTTGTTTTGCACTCTAGGGGGGATTTTGGAAGAAACTGTACTACTTTTATTTATTGACATGAATCCTTTTACACAAACATAAAGTAATTCATGTGGGAAAACAGAGTCCTAAAGTGATGTATAAAATGTTTGGCTTTGATCTGCTCATTAGCACCCAGGAACAAGGTTTAAGTGTCAGTGTTGACAGCTCAGTGTTCAGTGGTGGTCAGGAGATGAAATAGTAAATCATCAAATACACTCATACAGGCAAACATTTTCCCTGTGTGTTCTTCTCCTTCAAGGATTGTTTACGAGTCACATACTTGTAATTCTACCTTTGCTTTGTATTTGGTGTCTCTCAGAATTAATTGCTCCAAATTCTTCAATTTTTTAAACTGATGCCCAGGACCTACCATTGCTTGTTTTCTTCCTGTTTTATTTGCCCAGTAGAGACATGCCCAGTCCCTTTATGTCCCATATAGTTAATGTTTTTTTTCCAAAGATTTTTACTGCAATCCCAAAGTTGCTTTACTTGGGATCAAAACTGATGCTGCTTTTAACCAGCTAGCATCCTATTACCCAGTTGGTGTAGTTTGACTCTGTCATTGCCAAGTTTTTTGAATCAGAAGCACAATGGTCCAGGGACAGGGTTTCTGGGCACATCTTGGAGCACTGCTGTTATACAAGAGCAGCTGCTGACCTGCCCCTGTCCCTGCAGGCCATACTTGCAGGAGTGGTCTCCCTCCCTCCTTCTCCCCCAGAAGGACCCGGCCCCTCTCCTCCTGTCATTCGGCAAAAGAATGCAATCACTTTTTAAACGCATTTTCTGGTAAACCCCGAGACAGTACAGAGCACATTCTCTAAACCAGATGTGGCATGGTTTTCTTGGGGAGAACTGAAGTCCCATCATTTCAGTAAGTGAGGTGATGGAGCTCATGGATCCAGCCAAACCTGAGAACTATCTCCCAAAGGCCACAACCTGCGCAGGGCTCTCCCCAAAACACCCCACTTCACACCCGCAGCTACTTCAGACACTAATAGCAAAATAAAGATAAAGAAACAAGAAAAAAATAAATAAAAAAGAGAAACAATGTTTCCAATTCTCAAGCCAAACTACTCTTCCTGACCTGAGGAAACACAACTACTAGAAAATTACTGGTGCCACTTGGTGCCAAGTGTGGTGTTGTTTCCCTTCAGACACATTTGAGAGCTATATATAGCTCTAGTGACTCAAGGGGTAAAACTTCTACTATATTCCATAGCAAATTATTCACAGCTCACTTAACAAAACAGATTTATTATTTTGTCTTTCTGTTAGCCTACATATGCTATTCCCTGTTTCATCCGGTTATTCCCAGTCAAATGGCTATGTGTCATGTTCTCCTGGCATGTGATATTTACAACTTTGGTCTTAAAACATTTCCATTGTCACCAAAAAAAGAGATTGCACTGCATTATGCAAGAAAGGTTTAAATAATAATGCAAGGTTTAAACACCTTTTAGCTGGGTAAAATTTACTTGTTCTTTCATTTGAATTATTTTTCCTTTGAAACAGTCTTTCCCAGGGATATTTCTGTATGCTCAGCACTATGGATGCATTTCCCACTCTCAAGGGGTCCTACAAAAATTCTTCTGTAATACCTGTACACACAGTATCTCCTCACTTCTGGAAGTCTTACAGATTCCTTCTGTTCCATGCTCCATATATGCAAACAATGCATACAAAAACACATACAAAAATCATGTGTGGTTCCCTAACCTTCCAAAGAGTTACCCCTCAAGACGGGTCTCCAAAGATCTTCTATGATTTCCACAAGGTCCACTCTTGTGGGGGCTGTCAAGCCCAGCTGAAATGCTGTTGAGCATGCAACTATGACTGCAGACAAAGTGGTATGAAACAGCATGAGGGAGTTAAACTCTGACTTTCTGCTTAAATTCAGCACAGTTGTTTTCAATAAGCAAGGAAAGCTTCAGCTAAAAAAAAAAAATCCGTTTTCTGCTATGAGAGTAAACCAAGATAAAACCTTTCCAGCAAAACTAACCATTATCCATGAAAGTAAAGGGAGGCCAAAGTGCATCAGTTTTGTTTGCTTCATATGTCTTTTTTTTATTTTTATGTGGAATCTATCAGGCAAAGTCTGCACTAAAGTATTCACAGAGCACAATGCTAACAAACATTTGGCATACATCCTGCACCAGCTGAACTTGTAATCACTGAAGAGATTTACACAGTCCAATCTGCCTCATTTTGACTGGTCAGAATCAATCTTAATACTTCTGCCAAGTGTCACTCATCTCTAAAGTACGTGGTTCTAGGGCAGACACATTAGGGGAAATCACAGTAAGTAAAGACTAGATATGCTATTTAAAACAATAAAAATCATCACAGCAATGAGATTCAGTCTCATTTAGATTCTTCATCCCAGCACTGATACTCCCCTTCATAAAAAGTCAGATACTTCAACCACTTTATTGCTAGCATTTCTACGGTACTTTGGTTTTCTCTGGTGGGTAAACAAGTGCTCCCCTATTCACTCCCTGGTGTTTCTGTAAGAGTCTTTATATGTGTTGATGTATGTTGTAAACTTAACACAGTCTGGTTCATTTTAAACTGTATTGGGAAAATACCATGGGTTCATTTCAAAGGTTTTAAATGGAAAGTACAGCTTTACATTTTGTCTTACTCTTTACCTTTTACCCCCATTTTTTAAAATTTTATTTTAATTTCTAGCCTTTGTGTCCCTTTATTGATTTTAGAAGACATGGTGTGTCTGTATGTTCTTCTCACTCAAAAGTCACTTTCATGAAGATCACAAATTCTGACTGGCATCATATGCTTTTTTTTTCCTTTCTACCACCAAAACCATTACAAAAAGTAAAATAAAACATTTGTTTTACATTATTTTTCTGAACACAGTGTCAGTGAACAGCAAATCATTTTAAGCCTGATGAAACAGCTTTGGATCTGTCTTGTCAATGGCAAACCTGAGAAATTCACATGCATGATTCATACAGTTTTCCAATTACTGGAAAATAAAATGGTTACAAGAATAATGGTTAAAATTATTAAAATGGTTAAAAGTATCTTTTCATATGTGAAAAGATTAATTTCTAGATGTACCAAAGTGTTTCATTACACACAGATTGGGATATGCTATTCCATACAATGCTGGCAGCTGATATAATCTTTGTGTTGTAGTAAATGAGATCCTCAGTCTCAGGTGTACATGACTTCCAGCTCCTTTTCCTAAAAATGGAATGAAGGACCTTGAAAGACCTTGCAGGATGTTCACTTTTAAGATTTTCATATCTGAGACCCATTACTGGGAACTGATGTTCCCAATTCACTCTAAAAGTCCTCCTCAGCAGACTCCAAGCCCAAATGCAGAAGCTTTTGTGTCTCAAATAACTATACAGAAAGACTAAGCATTTAAATTAGACTCTAAGAATTAGACTTCATGGAAATCCTTAGCTCCCAGATAAATATAACAAAAGAAAAATTTCTCTCACCACCATCCCAGTTGCAAAATCTGTTAATTCATCTTCTATTTGTGAGGCAGGACTGTCTCCTTCAGCTTTACACACATGCTGCTGCCACATCAGAGAAAAAGATATCAGAAGCATTATTCTGTCATGATTTCTTGTGAAAGGTATTTTAATTGAATTTAATTGTCATAGTATATTCGCTGTGTCCCCAGTCTGAAATGGTGAACTTAGCCCCTCCCCCAGGTAGCTAGAGTTAATAAAATAAGCAATTCTTTTCTGCATCGTTATCTGCCATCTGGGCATTGCTAGGGTCAGTAATTCCCTATACTGGTGGAAGCACAGATGGATTTAGGGAATTAGGCCTTCCCAGATTGTGATGCAGATTCCCTCAAAACAGAAGCTTTTGTTTTTAAACAAATTAAGTACCTCCTCCTCTGCTTGGTTGCAAAGACCCTTTTCCAATATCCAATCACATATCCACGTAATCCTTTTCTTATTGCAACCTCAGCCTCACTGAGAGAAATTAAAGCAAATCTCTTTCTAGAAACAATGGGCAGGGAGGCAGCATCACCAACTCATTGAGGCAATGGGCTGGAAGCCTTTTGTACAACTCAAAAAAGGACCACAGATACAATAATTGACTGTACTATTTTTTTGCCTTTTTCCGATTTTTTCCTCATAATTTGCCCCTCTGTGACTCCTTCCTTAAATCTCTGGAAAGTGCTTGAACCTGGGAAGGAGCTTTTGGAGCAAGATAACTAAGGCAGAAAACTAATCCTTCACCAATCCTTCACCTGGCAGCTTTTTGCCATCACTCCTGCTTGGACACCAAGCTACTCTCAGTGGGCTTTTCCCTCATATCTCCTCACTATTAAGCTCTTGAGTTCAAAGAATGTTGCTGCATATGTTGTGTTTTTAAGGAGCTGATATCAACCAATGTGTGATATTTGCATGGTTTCCAGAAAACATATGAAAGAGAAAACTAGTTATATTTTTCCTGATGATTTAGAGTTATTAAATTCTACTTCCATTTCTAATGAGTGCTGAAGAAAATCAGCTTTTTTATTTTTTAGTTGTTATTTATAGTGTCCATGAAACAGAAAGTACATCCACTAGACCAAAACCAACCTTATACTCTTCATGTAAGTTGCATCTTTAATAGCCAAAATGTATTACAGTCATTAGAAAGCTCAGTAAACTGGACATTTTTACAGTAAGCTAAAAAAGGTTACAGTCCCCAAAGTTTAAAACACATTCATCACCAGTTTGGAGATAAACATGCATTTAGACACTTTGTCTGGCTGCAGAAGTATTTTCCAGCATCTATTATTTTCTGTCAGCTGACCGCACTGAGTCTTCCAAGTATTGCATTTAATGATGAAAGTAGAAACACTATTCCTGTTTTCCCTTGCTGATGACATGCGGAAAAAGACCCCACAACTAGGTTGTTGCAGAGAAGGTACATTTATTCAGCGCTGGGTGCATGGGCGATTAGTCCACCAAAAACATGCACACTCCTCTGTGCTTACAGGTTTGTTTAAAAATAGTTAAAACATGCATATTCATTATTTCTTTATACATATGCATTATTTTCTTAGAAAAGGCAGGGTTATTCTAATTAGTTCCAAGAAGTAATTTCCATTTTCTCTGCCCTGCTCTGCTCCCATCCAAGTTTGAGCAGTGGTTTCCATTTTTCCTGGGCTGAGGTCTTCTGGGGTCTTGGGGATCAAGGTCATGGGTCTTCCTCGCTGTGTCCTTTTGAACTTGGCTCAAAAAGTAACTCAAACCGGTTCTGTTGGCAACTCAAACCAGTCTAATGAGCAAACTTCTACAATTGCCTTACTTGCTTGACATATTTCCTGATTTATCTTAGTTTCTTGAAGCTTCAAGGCCAGGTACTGATGGCAACCATAACATACTCCCTGTTAATTATGGCCTCAACCATGCAGTCTATCTTTGCGGCTTCAGCAAAAGCCTCTACAATTATTTCTATTAACCCTCTTGTGTTAGTTTCCTATCCCTCTTAGTGTTAGTTCCCTATCAATAGTTCCCTCTTAGTGTTAGCTCTCTATTGATACATTATATCAGTTATTGATTCCTTATATCACTGACCCAATGCACCCTCCAGGCTCCAGCCACACTGCCAATCCTGAGCTGGGATTCCAGTTGGTGTCATGGGCAGTGCTGGGGCCCCAGGGTGGGAGCTGATGGGAAGGTGACCACCTCAGATGATGCCCCACACCCTTCCTTTTCTAAATAATGTGGGACTACTGCCCCAGCTGGTCCCTCACCAATTGATGTAAAAGTCATTTGAATTTTCACTAGGCCACAATGAGGAGAGGAAGTGAGCAAAGAAGTCATATGTGATGTTTTGGCCTTGAACTCTGCAGGTGCTCAGATTTTGGTGCATGTTAGCACAGTGACCTAATTGCAACTGATTACGTTAAAGGCTACAAAATATTTAACTCTACTGTTTAATCTATTTCTAGAAATCTTATTCAGTATTCTGGGAAGCAGATTTTTTTTCATTTTCATACTTTACATTCCATTACCTGAGTAAGGACAGGATTATAATAACATCAAATTCCTCTCATTCTTTCTCTTGCAGAAGGCTGAGAAAGCAAACTCATCATAGGTTTTCATGACCAAAAAAAACCCTGAAAAATATCTGTAAAGCAGAACTCCAAACTTTGACTATGGGAGATGATAAGTAATTTTTTTAGCTATGTTTTGCTATGTTTGAAACAGTTTTGTACAATTGATAGCAATTGAGAACGCAAGGCCAAAAATTAAATGATCCTGATAGTCCACTTTAAGAGGTGAGGAAGTATGATATACTGGCATTCCCAAAGAGGGATGCCTCAGGTGGTGGTAAACCAAAAATCTAGAGGATGATTCACTTCTCTACACATAGAAAAGACAAAATGACTAATGCTATTAACATACTCACTTTTCCTACCTTTCAGTTTTGTAATAGGCGAAAGGAACTCCATCCAAAGAAAGTGCATGAATGTGAAGATCACAGAACCATGGAATTGTTTGGGTTGGAAGAGACCTTAGTTCTATCCCATCTTCTATGGGCAGGGACATCTTCCACTAGACCAAGTTGCTTAAAGCCCCATCCAACACTTGGCTTTGAACACTTTTAGCGATAGAACACCCACAACTGGTCAAAGGAGCCCAGCTTACTCTACACAATGAAAGGAAGGCAAGAAATTCCTCAACAACACAAAATGCATGGACAAAAGGTTTGGTGTTGAAGGCTGTTAAGGTCTCTCTGTTAAAGCCCTACAGTGACTGGGAGCTAAAGTCAGACTAACACAGCCTTGAAATAGGCTCCTTCAAAGCTGTGAGGGTTAAACATTATAATCTCTTATGGAGGAGATGAGGGAGCTTTGAGGTAGGATCAGAGAACACATTAAAGTATGCTTTGACACATTTTCAGGATAATTTCTTCAGTCTACATAGGTCTTAGGACTGGAGACAAGACCCTTCTATTTATCACCTTTGTTCCTTTTCTCTCTGAAAAATATCTTCGTTTGCAATGTACTATCACAATTTAACAGCTACACATTTGTGCAACAACTGTGATTGAGTCCTGTTCATGAAGGCTCTCTACCGAGGCTGAGCAAAATTATTTTTCCTTGAGGAATAGGCTTGTTTTGTTCTTCCTTCCCCGCTATCTGCAATTGCCAGCAGTAGGAGACAAGGTGTCCAGTTGACAGGGCACTCTGACAGCACAGAGAAATCCCCTCAGTCCACCGAACATTTAATATCTCTTTCTTGGGATCCCACCTATTTGGGGATGAAAGAAATTTTCCCACCAGACAGAGGCAGGGAAACATTTCTGGCTTTCAGCCTTCTTTGCAGGAGGGTGGAAGGAAATCCTGCAGGGGATCCCTCTAGCCATCTAGTCATCTTCCCAGTGGGATCTTTGCCCGTGGAGCCATGTTTTATACTCTGGACACTAATATACAGACTAACTGAAGTCTTTGGTCTTGACACAGAATACTTGACAGATGCATAATGGTGTGTTTTACAAGTCTGTGCAAGGTGATCTTTTGATCTCTTCTTGGCCTAAGGAACAAATATTTAGGTATGAAAACCATTGATTCCCCAACACATACCTCCTCTAGTGACCTACGTGTTGTGAGCAGAAATACCCCAGGCACTTATTCCTTATGAGCCCTCAAGAAATTTCAAAGCATTACCTACTCAATTTTTCCAATCTTTACAAAGAGTTTGAACCCAAAAAAGAGGCATGGGGACCATTACTTAAAAGTAAAACAGGCAGTGCTTTATGTATCTGCAAAGTATACATTACCTCTGTTCTGCAGTTGCAAAGTAATTGCTGAATGTTAAAGCTCATGGAAAATGTTTAAAGCCAAGTTCCATGAAGATCTCATGTTTTCAGAAGACATATATGTAGTACATTTATTTGCACTGTAGCAAGCTAGGTGTTTTAGCATGGTCTCCTCTGCTCCAGTTGCAACCCCAATGGAGAAGCATGTTTAAAAACAGTCTCAAATGTGTAATGCTGGCACATGAGCATATTCATATGGAATCTGTTTCAAACACTGAAATAGGATGCTCTTTACACTTATTTGAGTCTAAGGGGTTTTGATTTTAAGGGATTTGGGTGCAGCAAGTACATTAATCAACTCAACCATTTGATTGTGCTCCTCACAGTGAGCACCAAGCTTGGTTTCTCTATAAATAATAAGAGAAAATTACTTTTAAAGTGAGCAGTGTATCTAGTATAGACCTCAGGAAACGAAGTCTATTTCCCCAGTCTTAAGATGTAATTAATTTCCCTTTTCTCTTTGGAAATTCTTTAATCCCTTTTATTTGTATTTTCCACCCCTAAATTAACACTTAGTAATTTAATCTGAAAACTTCTAATATCCTTTCCTTTTTGACAAAGATGTCCGTAAAATTACAAGAGTTATTTCTACACCTCAGTGGCCTCAAATGATTTCTGTTTGATTCCTGTGAGCAGTTTCAGCTACAAGCTCTAGTGTGTAAATATCCACCCTTTCAGTCAGAGCAAAGGGAAAGCAGAGCAAGTAGAAATTATATTTGAGGGTTGTATGATTTTTCTCTACTATCTAAGCAAGCAAAGAGGAACAAGAACTGCAATATTTTTATGCCTATGAATTATTCAAATGCTCCAGTACTCTGCTTTAGTGTTAGCTTTACTAGCTGCTGATGTAGTCTAATAGTAACAGTGAAATGGAAGGACAAGGCTTCTTAATCGTATGCCTTGTTTCAGCTTCAAAAACTATTTGAAATAATATGAAAGACCTACATAAATCTGTACTTCCAGAAACAACATCTAATTTTAGATTTACATGGGTGTAGGTTAACCAATCTTGACCAAGAATTGCAGCAATTGCAAATGCAGAGTTACAATTCAGTTACCTACTATAGAGTAATATACAACACTGTTTGTGTCTTATAAACATTCAATTTACTACACAAGTGTAGATACAGGATGGAGCTTGGAAGGTGAACTGATGAATTTTTCAGTGTTTCACCCAGCTGACGTGGGTGACATTTCAAGATGATACAGATGACCTCTTCAGTGAACTGCAGGAAGTTTTTTTCAGGTTAGGTTTTGGATATTGCATGAAATGCTGGTCTCAAGCCATTTTCTTTATCTGACACGGCTCAAGCCCATGCAGAAAGGTCAAGTAACTTGCCCTAAAGTGACAGAGTGACTGAGTGGCTCTGAGACCTCTGCTCCCAGCCACTAGACCTCCCATGCTTCTCAGTCACGTCACACAGAAATTCAACAGCCTGTGTCATTAGGAAAGTGTTACTGCCTCAAGTCACATCTTGCCAAAACTGTGTCTGGAGGGGGAAGTCAGTATCTAAAAGTGTAGAAAAACATGACTTCTATCCTCATCAACAAGCTTACAAATGCCTGTCACCCCCTCTCCTCTCCTCCTATCCCATCTGGTTCAATAGCGATCAGTGCATCTCCCCTCAACGGCAGCCTGCCCCTGCACCACCACCTTTCCAAAGAGAGCAGATAGCAAAATGTACTTCTGCTGCAGGGCTTATTTCCTTTCAGTCATAACCTCCTGACTCATTTAATGGACTAAGTATCTGGGATGGAGCCCAAAACTTTGTAGCTGGATTCTGTTTGCTGTCCCTTAGGGCAATTAAGTCCTTCAAGCAGTACGAGCTTGAGACTCCTCTAGTGTTTGCTTGAAGCAGGCAAGGCCATTGACAAAGAAAGAAAAAGCCTTTTCTGTTGAAGTTCTTATGTTCCCAGCGAAATATCGTTGCTTTGTTTTAAAAAGTGCTTTTAAAAGATCTCCACACATAATATAAAGCAGCCAGCCATTCAGCCCCAGACTTTAAGCGTGTTATATGGACAGGTGAGTCATAGGGCTCTCATCGACTTTAATGGGAGTTTTGATGCAAGACCTATTTGCAGGGTATTGGTAATCTGTGTGTTTGCTGCCACTAGAGAAAGTTTCAGAGAATTAAAACGTCTGGAGGGGGTTGAGCTAATGGAAAAACTCTGTGATGTCATGACAGCACGGCTCAAATCTTATGTTACTCCTGAGTGTCTGAGTGGGTTCATCATGCTGCAAGCCCAGAGCTCCAGTATGAGATTTTACATGCTGTCTTATTTCTACATGTCTGAAGAGTCCTGAAAATTCCCCTGCAGTATTTCACAAGTCTTTATGACAGCAAATATGTGAATAAAAGAGAAAAAAAATCTTCAGCTGTTTCTGAAGGTAAAATGCAATACTACTTTTTAAATTATAGTTTTTTTTGAGAGAATTTTAACAGAGGCTGTTATTTTCCTAACATCTCTGAATATTTAGCATTCCACCAGAGGTATTTTTTTATGGGATTGTGTCATAAATCTCAGTGTCATAGGTCTTTTGTGCATACTGAAAAGTTAAAAAGGTTCACCAACTCAGCAAAAACACGCATAGCTGCAAAGCTACAAAACCAGATTGTTTCTGTGATTTTGTGAAGAAAAAAAACCCACCCAGAATTATGGCTTGGTAGGATAAATCTGCAAGGAAACAACCGCATTAACAGTAGATATTTATAAGTGATTAGGTATGCTTGTTAGAATGATCCTTTGGAAGACAAACATATCACACTTCCAAATATGATGCAATACATCTCTCTTTCTCTCAAAGGACTTATATCTTAATTTTAGACTTGACACTTTAAGTGTGTAAGTGGATCAGCTCAAAGAGCAGATCACTTTTCTCACTGAGAACATCAACATTTTAGCAGCACCACTATGTTTCCTAGTGCCTTCATGGCCTCTGTTTTTGGAGATACTACAAAAGCAGTAAGTTTTCCTGTCAATGCCCTTAAAAGAGAAGGGAATCAGTGAATTAGTTGAATGTAGAAATCATTTCAAGCAGTCTGTCACCTGCAGAGGATTACAAAGATGTTGCTGTACAAGGAAGGCAGTCAGCTATACAATGTCAGTCTAGACTGCACACTAGACAACAGAGGTAGCTGAAATTTGATAGTGTGTGAAGAAAGAGCTGGTGGATTTATTCAAAATGTGGAGCAAACTGGCCACACCAAAGAATAATTTTAACAGATGGTTCTTCAGGAACACTTAGAAAAGAGATCACAAATATCAGAGTAGGACATGCCCAGGAGATAAATAGATGAAATGGAAAGAAAACATGGATTTTGTTGCTCTGCAGAAAAAGCAGTGACAAAATATTCTTATGTCATGCAGTTAGGGTGAACAAAAAAAGCAGATGTCAAATGGGATCAGATGGAAAGAGTGAAGCCTGTTCTAAACACCTGAGAAGAAATATTAAAAAACCCCAAAAAACAACAAAGCAATATATATGTCTTTGTCTAAACAACTAATATAAGATGCAGAGTTTTCCAGGATTCTGTTCACTGATTATCTAGATGGGAGACCTGGCCGAAGTGTATTGTACAGAGGCTCCTTTTTGGCCAGCATTTCTGCACTTAGTTCCATGGAAACTATGGTATGGACAGGTAGGAGGAAACGGTCTCAAGATCCCATCCCATCTCAGATCTGGGATGTGTCCAGGACCTGCTCTTGGATCCAGAAGCCAGGAAGCACTGCCAAATCCCACAATATTCACATCGTCTTAGCAGAGCGCAGGCGGATCGTGAACCCATCAGTGTGATACAGCTGTGAAAGAGGCAAAATATTCTCCTGGGATGGAACAGGGAAGGGATTTCCAGTGGAGATAAGGAAGCATTAATGCCTCAGAGGGGCCTTGTCTGGCACAGTGTACTCAGCGTCCTTCACATTGGAGGAAAATGGACTTGTGCAGGAAGATGTAGAGGCCAGAACTACCTGGGAAAAGATGAGATTGACACTGAAGAAATCAGTGACAGACAGAGCTGGGTGTTTTAGTCTCTCCATAAAGGAGAAATCACTCCTTTGACAATTGGGGGCATAAATGCCAGCAAATTTCCACCCACTCACTCCTCAGAGCTTTCTACCACTCCCTGCTATGCTCTTCTGGAGGATTAAGAGCATCACCACCAGCTACAGCTTGCTGCTGTTCTCCTCTCTGTGCCTTAGCTGCTATTAAAGTGGAAGAGAACTTTAAGGTTTCACCAGGTGGAGGCATGTTTGTCCAAAATAGCTGTGTTGTTCAGGCCCATATTACTTGCTCCCTCCATAAATTTAGCTACTTGACCATGGTTTTGGTTTTAATTTTTTTCTGGCACATGGCATTTGGTCCCACAACACACCCAGTGGCTTGAGCCAAGAATGACACTTAATTTTCAAGCAGCCTTACTGATGGTATTATAGCTAGTATAAATTATACTGAAATATTTAAAATAGCAGCAAGTTCATTTTGTTGCCCAAAAATACTATATGAAGGACTTTGTATTTTCTTTTAATCATTTTCACTCAATAGATAAACACTTTGCAAGCACTTGTTTCTAATGCAAAGCCAAATCAGGCATTAGATAGCAGAGCTTATTAAATATTTGAGTTTGGGAACATTGACACACTGAGAAATGCTGTTTTCATTAAAAAAAAAAACAAAACAAAAAAAGGCAAACCAGTCAAAACCTCTCCAATGAGCCTGACAAGAGCTGGACACTTTTTAGGAGTAGACACATCTGGGGCAAGAATATCAATTTGGGCCCCCGGCCCAGCCTCACTCAGGGGCAGCCAAATTTGCCCATCTGTGCATACGTTTTGTGAAGCATTTGCCTCCTGCAATGAGCCTTCAGCACAGAGACCACCATCCAAATTCCACTTAAATTCTCAAAACACAGCTCAAAACAGACTTAAAGTGACACAGACCCATGTGCAAACTCTTTACAGAGGAGTAAAATAGGTCATTTTTCAGTCATTGACACCTGCATGCACAGCTGATAGATTCTCACACCTGGCTAAACAGATGATTAAATTTGCACCTGAAAAATCTATTTGAGAAGTGAGTTTTGCATGTATGAACTGTATGATGTTACTGTCTCTCTAGGGGTTTATGCATGGAAAAGACCATGTGCAGGATTGGTAATCTGAGGTAAAGGTTGTCTCTCAATGCACAGGCCAAAAGAGAAAAATTGGGGATAAAAGAAGCAGAATCATGTGGTTCTCAAATATTATTAAAAAAATCTTGAAGCATGTTTTCCCTCCTTAATTTCGTCAACACTTGAAAACCACTTAAGGCTACAGCCTATCACAGCCTCTCTGTCTTTTCCAGACTTTGCCAAACTTTTTAAAGTCTTTGCACCCTACAGTTTTGTATCTCAGACTTCTCAGTTTGAACTGGAGCAGACAAAGTTACAAGCACTCTGGTCCATTGCATCCTTCCTCTGACTGATCAGCCCTAATTCTTCACCCCAAACCAGTGAGCCAAAGTCGAATGGATGGCTAGACAGAAATCCTGAAGCTTGCCTTCCCTGCTGCTGCAGCATAAATTGGTGATAGGATACACAGGCACATCCCCACAATGGCTGAGCTGCAAGGATGGAAAATTAATTTCACAAACACAAACCTCAAAGATTCTAACTTAATAGTCTGCAACCATATGCTATGCCCATGGACCATGGCTGAAGAACCATGGCTGAAGATCCATGCCTACTCCAAACTTAAATGGACCAGAGCAGACAGAACATTCTCCTCTTACTTTGGAACCATTATTTTCTTAATCTTCACCATAGTATTGGATTTATATTTCCATCTGTCAGCAATAAGATGCAGGTAATACCAGATGCCTTCAGGATTTGCAGTAAATACTCTTGATCTTGGAAACATTATCCAAAACACTCAGATGGCAGCAGTGCTTGCAAATATCCCATGCAGGAGATCCCAATAAAGTTGGTGACATATGAGATGAAGAAACTTATGTATTTCTGCCATCACTGTTGCTACAAGAGCAGTAGAAATTAAACAGAGATGAAACAGAGCAGTCAAAAGGCTAAGACAGTCAGGGAGCACCAGGATTTCCTGGAAAGGCAGTGAGAAGCACCTCCAAGAATAATTGGTAAGTGAGACTATACCACACTGGATATCCTTCCCTATCCAGCACCTTGCTCAGCAAGCTAGGAAATGCCTGGGTGCAAGCATCAGTTTGGAAATGCCAATGGAATTTTGCTCAAGCAAGACAAAATAGGACTGACCCGTTAGGTGTGAGAATTGGCAGCCCAGCTGGCTGGAAAATGTAGAGCTGGTGGAGGCCACGGATGAAACAGAAGTTTCTCTGCTGCACCAACTGATCATTTAACACCTTTGTCAGTTTGTGCTGCCCACATAACTTTAGCTGGATATTGAAGTACAGGGACTAAATATAAATTTATAGGAAAATGTGATGCCATGTTCACTTGATGCCTCACTTGGGTCTGAATAGTTCCCTCATTTCTAAGCTCTTTCATCTACTTACTGCCCAAAATAAATGTGAACAAGACAAAGGAAGAAATGGAAGGAGAAGTAGTGGGAGGATAGAAAGAAATATCCTTTGTCATTCATTGGTTTTACCCACAGCAAAAAGAACATAACTTTTTTGTCTACCTATGAGTTTCATGGCTAGATTCTTAGAGGCAGCAAGAAGTGCAGAAAAGACTGCAAGAAAGACATGGAAAGGAGTTTGATTCCCTTTGTTTCATTACATGAAATGATTGTAGAGATCTGTGGTTTGAGGGAAAATGGCAAAACAAAAGATCCACCATATCCAGGCCTACTAGAAAATATGTAAAACATTACTCTGAAAAGTGACTGCAAATGATGAGCCTTGGGAGTAAGCACTATACCAAAACTATTCCTATCTGTCATTCATTACTATGTCAAAATTGCTGATTTTTAGAGCAGTACTTACTGTCAGCCCTGAGATGCATCCAGAATTTTCAGGGTAAAGCTGAGTTTATTTTCCATACTGAGTGTATCAGTCAAAATTAAGTCTCAAGTGGATTTGCAAAAGAATAGTTTATTCAACATCTGTAAATGGTTTTGTTGGTATTTAGAAGAATTAGAATCATCTCCTTTTCTGCTTTTCAGCAAAATCTGCAAGCCTATAGGGGAACAAAAGTCACAGTCCTTCCCCCCAAAAGCCAGCAGTTACGATCTTGAACAAAACCCAGGAACAGATCTGCTGACAAAGATCTTAATAAAGTTCAGGATGTTTACATTTATAGCTAGATTTGTGTCTGAAAATGGTAGTTACATCTCATTGAGGCACACTCTCCATCCCCTGCCCCATGGACATTGGGTCTCCCACACGCGGAGATCTGCCCCACCAGCACGGACCCAGATCTAAGGGAAGGGAATCTCATCATGGTCTAGCCTGGCAGCCCATCGGGCCTGAGTCCTCTGCAACTTCACTCACAACACTCAAGATCTATGTCTCCACAGTTTAAGTGTTTGCTTTATCCAAAGAGGGGAATATCATTGGCTTTGCCTACTGCTTACAGACCCCAGGCAGGAGGCTGGAAGCATATTCCTTCCCACCCCTCTTTTACCCTTCTCCCAGCACCTCACTGGGTTTTGGCATCAGAGGATCAAATGGCATCATCAGCTTATTACATCTGACCACTTGATTATTAAAAGTCCACAAACACTAAAGGCTTTTTAACTTAGCTTAGCATCTGTGCCCATCAGCTCCTGTGTTTCTTTGTAATAAACTTATTAAAACTGTGTGTTTTGGTTCTGTGGATTTATTACTTGGATGCTTTTCAAAGTCTTAATCTTGGTTTTTTTGAGACTTTAGAATGTTAGAGAGTTTGGGTTAATCTTTTTGCCTTTATATTCTCATCATTTTGGTCCACTAAAAACAAAGTGTAAATAATTGGCTTTACTCCTATCTGCTCTGCCTAAAGTTTTGATAACTTAAATGCAGGCAAATTCTTCTTTGAAGCCAATTAAACCGAAGACTTTTTGTAAAGAACAGGATTTGAAGTGGAAAAAACCCAGATATATATAAAATAATGTAGGATTCCATTCCTTTTACCACAATAATAGCCTTGAAGGGTTTGCTTTCACAAATAATTCAACCCCAGTGAAAGTGATATAACTCAGCTGAAATCAGAGCAACAGCTTTGAACTTTGATTCACTGTTTTGTTCAAATAGTTTAAACTTTCAGCGACGTGTGATTTAATAAAGACAAAATGGAACTGTCTATCCTAGCTGCTACCAAGTAATTTAATACCTCATCTTTTCAGCTGTAGATAAACAGAAAATACTGTGACAAGGCTACATCAGCTATAGAAATGTTCACTTGAGAAGGAGACTGATCTTGGAATTCCTTCTAAAATAAAGTGAATGCTATTGCTCCCATGAGCTCATCCTCCCCAGCTGCAGGGCCAGGATGAGGTGTAGGAACAATGGCGGGGACCAGAGGGGATGGTGTCCTCAGCTGTACCACAGTGCTGCTGTGTGACAGTGCTGACTGCCAGCCAGAAGTTTGCAGTCACTGACCCAAATTAATTAGAAAAGTCTATGGTTTAAGTATGTGTTTCAAAATACAGGAGGAGACTAAAACAATGGGGCGGGGGAAACTAGTACAAGAACTGAGGGAGCTGAAATCTTAATATTTAGATATTTTCAATGATTTATATGAGACTTATTCCTCCATGTTTATCTGAAGCTCAGTGAATGGATAAAGAGCAAACCAACATGCCTTATTCCCAGGTTTTATTCCCAGGGCTGATTTACATGGTAAGTGTGATGCCTCTTGGTCCTTCTGCTCTCTCAGTCATTTCCAGGCAGGTACAAGAAAACCTGGAATAAATACAATTTTTCCTTCTTCAGTGTGCTGATATGGTTTTCATGGTTATTCCTGTACCTTTACTGTGGCTGCCATTTCAGAGGGTAACTGATACAAGTCAAGGGGTGGTTATAACTTTATATATGGTTTTCTATATATAAAACACACTGTTCTCACATGCCCACCATTAGAAATCAGACCTTAGACTTTAATAACCAAAAGTGCCAATACCTTGGGGCAAATCAGACGTTACCAAGAATAGGACATGAACTTCCTAGGAATTTTCTATTTGAAAATTCCAGCAATAACAGAGGGACTATTAAATACACTATACTTGTTCCCTTCATGCTACCTTTACTCAAATAGAAATTCTAGAGGTATTACTTTGGGTAAATGAAATTTATGTCTAGCTTTTGAGCATTAAATCTGCAAGTCAGTTATAAGAATGAATATACATAGGCATTTTGATCAATAACTCCAATAATCAGTCACTTTATATTTCATTCAAAAGCATACTTTTCATATCAGAAATGTTAAAAGCAAGAAACAAATTATTGTCTTTATTCTGGACTCTATCAATGA
Source organism: Sclerurus mexicanus (assembly GCA_013396755.1). Lineage (NCBI taxonomy): Eukaryota > Metazoa > Chordata > Aves > Passeriformes > Furnariidae > Sclerurus > Sclerurus mexicanus. Next base: position 91,717 of record VWZF01005772.1, read on the forward strand.
AATTAGTTGATTTTGATGGACTTATGCCACTAGATGGTTGGTACAATCAGACTCAGCCCTGAATTTACTTTTTTTTCCCCAGAATATACCTTTAAAGAACCGTTGGCAAAAGTACCTGAGTATCTGTAATCATTTATTAAATAGTGTAAAAACTCATATGTTCACTCCATGAGGGAATTCCACAGCCCTAGGAAATGGCACAGGAGAGATAGGAGTTCTTCAAAGGACAACTGAAAACAACCAGTAGGCAATCCCAACTGTGATGGTAAATTATACAGAAGATTCTTCAAAGAACAGTGTTATTAAAGGTTTCTCCTAAATGACCAGAAGCAAGACCTGGCCATTAAGAATGCAGTTATTATTGCTGAGATAATTAGCTTCTAGAAAGCTTCTTGGAGTTTATGTAACTTCCTTTCTTCCACATTATTTCTCTCAGAAATTAATTTCATTTGCCTTCTCTACATTAGGGCCAAAGAAAACATATAAGAAACTTTGGGGCCAAATAATACTTTTTTAAAGGCAAAAAAGGACCTCTATTCTTTATTTTTTTTAATGTTTAAAGCCATACAATTCATCATGTTCTTGTCACAGAGGAGGGGTTTTCTAGCTAAGTAGAGAGAACAGAAGTTGCAGAACCATATTTCCTTCTACTTAATGTAGTAGACATATTGAAAGATGATCTTTAGTCCTGAAGTTAAAAGAACGACCTCCCTTTTCTTGAAGAGGTGAATGAGTGAGAAGAAATATGTTTTACTTAGATATTAGGATAGTACCTGGGATAGAGAAATTCCTCCTCATCTTCAGTCCCTATTTTAAGATCAGTTTGTTCCTTTTATCCACTAAACTGTGTAACAGGAACAGGAAATGCCTATGCCTAATCCAGCTGTTCCAGAAGATGCTGTCTGTAGGAAGTTGTTTTTGTTTTGTTGGTAGCTGTAATTGTAGTATTAAGTGAAGCACAACAAAATTCTTCCAGCTCATCCTCCCTCTGCTCTGGTGGGGTTTTCCACTGCCTCACTGTTCCACATCAAACTATTTCTTCTGTCATTTACTTCTGGTCCTGTGTAGCATTCAAAAATCAGAGAGGAGAAACGCTTCCTTTGGTGCCTGAATACCACCTACCGTGCACATCCTAATGTGTACCTCTCATAGCTGCTCACTAATAGCAAGAGACCCCTTAAAGTACAGCTTCCTATGCTGAACCTCATGGTCATGAAGCAGAGAACTTTTCACCATAGGGTAAAAGGTATTAGTAGGGTACCACACCCACCTCTTTGGGAATATGTTTTAAAAGAAAGCAGTGAGTGTTGCTGTATTTCACACATAGTCTAAGAAGGCAGATGTACCCATATATGTAGGTACATATTTGCACACTCACTCGGGAAGGAGGATAATTTAAGGAACACAGGTATCAAATACTTGCAAGGTGAAAGCAGAAGATGAGCTTCTAAAACCAAAACACATCTGGCTTGCAGAGGTTTAGAGGACTGTTAAGCAGTCAAGCGTGCATTTGGCAGTCTGAAATTTCAGGTTTGGCTGCTAAGTCCTACCAAAGACCTACTGGAGATGTTTCTTGCCTTTTGTGAAGCTAGATCTTCAATTTTGTAGAGCCTGAGGCCAGGAGATAAATTTTCTGTGTGGAGTTTCTACCTTTTTCCGCCCCAGCTTTAGTGACACAACTGATTATTGGAATAAGGCAAGTGATGAGGATGCTTGCTCATGGTATTTACTGATTTCCTGTTACTCTGAGTTTTCCCCAACTCCACAAAAATTTTATCCACCTACCAGATAGTGAGTGCCTGGAGAGGAGCCATCAGACACGTTTTCCCTCTTCCGCTGAGCAGGGTATTGATTCCTACCTTGCTCACAGCAAAGCAGTGCAGTGGAAAGAAGAGCTGCTCAGAACCCTCAATAAGAAGGACTCAGGTTGGAGCAATAAATGGATACTGAATATCATCTCCAATGGTGCCAATAATAGAAGGTTTTATAGTAAATGTGGAATTTTGCCCCAAAACAGTTTTTGTGACTTATTGTAAATGTGCAGGCTTAGTTGATTTCCCAACTTAAATTCCTTCCTTGGTCCCATTGATATTAAAGAAAACCACTGTCAGCACCCAGCACTGATTGTGTATATCTACTGGAATACTGTCTTTCTCCTGTTGGGCCGCATCTCCTAGGACCATGAGGTCAGCACGCTGGTCATGGTTTTATCTGGATGAACACATCTTCTGGAATAGTTATTTCAATGTCTTGATGTTAAGCTGGCATGAAGCCTTAGGCCAGACATTTTATTTCAGAGTCCTTTATTAAATTGTCCTTGTGTGAGGATATTTCTCCCTTTCAATCCCTCTAGGGTGTGTTCACCCAGGGTTATTTACTCTCCAAACTCTCTGTTTGTAGAAGGATGTACAATTCCCTGCCTCTGGCACAGTTATCCTCCAGAGACTGAAGTCAAGGACAAGTTTTTTGAGTGAGATGTCACTAGAGAACAAGTAAAAATGATGTGGATGTATGGTGAGTCACAGGCTATGTTTGAGGCTCTTCAGAGCTATAACAAAGCCCCAGATTGTCCTTAATTTTCATTTCTCACTTCTCCCATATCCTTTCAAATCTATATTTATACTACTTTTTAAGGGGTGAAAGAAAGGAACAGGCAATCAATTGATCATTAATCTCTCATCTTACTGTCAGAAAGGAAAACAGTTTTTCAACAGAGTTAATTTAATTATTTTTATGGAACAATTAAATATCATTAAGGGCATTATTTAGTAACAGGAAAACACCAGGAGTTGAGGTACTGGAAAGCAAAACTAAGACTGTTTTCAAATGAACATTCCTGGCTCTCCTGCCCTGACCCTTTCTCCTCCTTGAACAAGGCTTGTTGAGTCATTCCCACCTCACTACCAGGAACAAAAATCACACCAAGATGAAGAAAAAGAGAAGGGGGTGCTTGAAAATGAAGCAGCAGAAAGTAGATGTAATTTAACAGCTATGTAAGAAACTTGTCTGCCTGATATGAAATTAATTTGCTTTAGCTGGATGAATTCATGGGGCGGGCTTGTGTGCGTTTTCCAGGTTCTGCAACTCTAAATTTTCTAAAAACTCAGGTGCCTGTTGATGTCTATGGATGTTCAAAAGACAACAGAGAAGCTAGAAGTTCTGGATTGTTGAGAGTCCTAGAAACACAGAGGTGATGATGCCCTCAGGTTTGCCAGGGGAGCATCGTCATGGACATCCATATCTACATCCTTTGAAAGGATGAAGAGTGTGGGGGAGACATGAGGGCAGAGAGAAAGCATGGCTGCATACTTTTAGGATTTAGTGGCTAAGCACAGAAAAGCAGAGACATAAAACAAGGAGTAATGTGTATGAATAAACCATTCTGGAGGAACAAAGGAACATCTGCCTGGAATCTGGCCCTTATGACAAATCCTTAATCCACAGTGCTTGCCTCAGCCATGTTCCAGAGCTGGGTTTGTTGACCTAAAATTCTGGGCACATGTGAGAGCATTTAAGAGAGGCATGTGCTTCATGTCACACTTATCTTTTAGAACAGGAAAAATGAGGACAATTGGTTTTCCTCCATGTTTCAGTTTCAGCCAAAATCTGAAAGGAATAATAGACTAGTATCAAGATCTGGTCCTTTAGGCAGTTTTTATGTTAGATAAAATTCAAACCAGAAACTATCCTACCATAAAAAAATGCAAAAAGATAAAAACTTTGTAGCAGGTAGTGGAAAATGATGGTTATATACTGGATTTCCCCATAGCTATTTGAGTATCAGTATGAAAGTCATGAATGAAAAGAAATTGAGCTGTAACATTTGGATCTGGACCGACTAGACTGGAAGTTTTGATTTGACCCCCTAAATTCTGGGTTGTTAGCAGGGGATATCTCAAGACAGTGAAAATCTCACACTGAAAGAATGCAAGATCAGGTCAGCAAGGGAACACTTCCTCACCATGGGATTAAGGATTGAATCTGGAGGTGTTAACCAATTCAACAACAGAGCTGAACTGGGGTTGCAATAATATCGAAGCCAAATGTGTCCTCTTCGAAACCAGTTTCCACACTGAAGCTTTCTGTTCACTATTTTTAATATGAAGAAACTGAGATGAAATCCAGAGTTATGATGTTTGGCTTATTAATTTACTCTGCTTACTCAACCTCATCTGTCAGGAATCTCAGAGCATCACCAGAAGTACAGATGTCAGCCATTGGCACTCAGTGATTTCTGGCTGCTCCCAGGTCATTTTTCTCCTGGATTCCCCCTGTGAAAGGTTTCAAATTCACCATTAAACAATATCACATTTCATGCCTGCTTGCTACTTCAGGTTCAGTAACTGAATTTCTTCTGAACAGTAAAATCTGTAACAGTAAAAGCCAGAGAGGCTGTTTGCTTTTTGATGTTGGATGGTTTCTAGGTATGACTGCCATGCCATAAACTGTACCTGTGATCAAATCACACACTGTAAAACAGCCAGCACACACTTTTGCTTACAAATAGATCCGAAAAAGAAAAAAAACCCAAACAACATGGTTAATTTTTTTCAAAATAGGAGAATAATTAAAAAACATTTAGACTTTAGATTTCAAAGCAATATTTTGTGCTGATTTTATTTTTACTAGCAAACACTGAGCTGCTAGATACACCAAGAGAAATCTATTTCACCCCAGTATTATCACTTCATTATATTTATGTACTTGGATCTTAGCTTGAATGTGCAGGATTGAACAGCAGTAATGGTACTCTCTGCTCCAAATTTCAACTTAGCTATAAAGTTAGGATGTTCCAGATTTGAAGGGAGTGAATCTGGCTTATGAGGAAAAAAAAGGAAAGTTGGACTAAAAAGTAGCTATTTTGGTACCTGTGGAATAATTTGCAAAATATGAGCAGTTCATGCCGCAGATATGGAAAGGGAAATCCCTCAGAAAGGTGAAAGGTCTTGCTTGTTCTGTTTCAGTAGTGAGTAATGATAAGGCAAGAACACACAAAAAAATAGTTACATTTTGTTTTACAAAAGAAAAAGGAAATTGTGCTTTTAGTGGGAGATGTACTGCTTTTCCTAAAATGTTGCTACTGAAAAATCCAGCCTGAGAAGATCCCACTGGATTTCAGTGTGACAAGAACAAGTGAGGCAGGAGAGACCAAAGGATGTGAGAGCTGCAGTGAGTATCAGGCAGATTCACAGACTCCTGCTGTGTCTGACCACCAGCTGTGCCAACCCCTTTGTTTTGGGAATAAAGCATTCAGCTGGTACCAAATCATACAACTCACTCCATAGTTCTTGTGGGAACATGTCTCTGAACTTGTACACGAAGATACTCTTTAAGTGTACATGTATGAAAACTATCTTGCTATATATTAATATAGTCAAAATATATTAATATATATTCAATCTACAAGAATATATTATCCATAATGATAATATGATAATTAATAACTAAATCAAAAGCATTAGATACAAAATAAAGAAATAACATATATGAAGTAGGTCTGTGTGTCTAAAGACTCCGGAATTACTCTCAGCTCCCAATATAAAACTCTTTTCACCCTGAAAATCTATGAACAAACATGCATTGAATGTACCAGAGGTCTGTGATGTCACCCAGACAGAAATGTAATGGACACATTTCATCTCTTCTGGAGACCCACATTTTAAAACAACATTATAATTATGAAATTATTTCTTTTTTTAAAAGGTGAGAAAATCCACAGCTACTTTTCTGCAATTTAACCACAGGGTTCATCACGTAGATGAATTGAATAGGATGGGGTTATAAGCTGATCATGTGAGCTATTGCTGATGAGCATATTCTACAATCAACAGTAATTAATCAGTTAGCTTAAAAAAAGTTAGTATACAGTTAGTTAGTATACAGTGTTTTTCACCTCCAATAAATCAAACTGTATAAAAATATAAACATACAAAAAAATGTTTGTAGATGGAAACTCTGACCTAAGGCTTTAAACAGACTCAGACCACCGGAGTTTTGTCCTCTTAGAATTCACATGCTCAATGCAAACAGTTGCCTAAATAGCACTGGGGACTTCTCAGAGCAAAGTCCTTTGTGTCAGGAATATTTAGCAAGGAAAGTGACATTCAATGTTAGCAGTGGCAATCATTCCAGCAGATGTTTTTAACTGAAAGGACAGAATAAAAGTAATGGAGCTTTTTTCCAACAGCTATTAGTTGGGCATTAGGGATGAATGGAAGAGGAATATTAGGGAAAGGCCTGTAGCAACTAAGCTGCTGAATTCAGAAGAGACATTACTTCAGCAGAGAAAGAGCTCCCATTCAAGCAACATGAAACCAGTTTTGCAATTTAAGCAATACAAAATGCACAAAAAGAGCAACAAAAGATTATGATTTATATTATTATTTGTTTTTCCAACTTCCCTTGCAGGGGCACAATTAAGCCCTCTGAAGAAGGTGCCAAGCTCAGGGTTTCAGACCTCTAACATTGCATTAGTGAGAAGAGGAAGGAAGGAGAGGTGAGACACAGCTGACAAGTCCTTTTAACATGTCTTTACAACTTTACTTCAAAATAACATGAACACATTTTAAGAAGGTATATGTTTGTATTTCTCACTGGAGCGGGGTTTATACAGCAGGTTTCAAGACACACGTCCATCAAGGCAAATCAAATATACCAATACATATAAAATAAAATATATAAGTATATTTAAAATATTTTTTAAAAAGAAATGCATATTCCACATGTAACAGGGCATCTCAGTGCAAAGGGAAAGTATTTCATATTTATTCATTCATTATGGAGTATATGATTCTATGGTTCTATAATATGTGTTTTCTCAGTGGGCTTTCTAATGTAATCTTTATTATACGGGCTTTCTAACAAAAATCTATATTCTAATACATGGGCATTCTAATACTAATCTATATTATGCATTCATTATGGAATCATTCTATAATTCTATAATGTTTTCTCAATAGGCCTTTAATGCAAATTTTCACATCAAGAGTCTCACTGCACTGCTACATTCACAAAAACCATTCCCATCAGCTTTGGATTAGGATGGAAGCAGACACTGAGTTGTTGTATGGGCAGCACTGCAGAGCTTTGGGAGCAGAGGAATGAGCTCTGCCTGGCCTCTGGCACCCTGCTGATGGCAGGGGCAGCAGCACAGGAACCTGCCCACGCACACCCTGCAGTGCCAGAGGCAGTCAAAATCACCAGCTAATTTTTTTCCCTCTCATCTGCTTATAGAAACACAGATAGGTGATTACAGACCATGTAAAAGCTGTTTACATGACTTTTATGGCTTTGTTTTTTAATGGAAATGGCATATTCTCTCATTTCAGCTGAAAAAGCTCAAACATTTACTTTGGAAAGAAATCATAAGGAGCCAGAGCTGCCACTGAAATGCAAAAAAAGACAAACATTACTTTATGGTAATTAATTTATAAGGTAGATGAAAAAAAATAAAATAAAACAAAAAAAATCTTCTAAGCCTGAGGCATTTTTTTAAAATTTCTCTATCATGAATTACCTCTTTATCCTTTTCACAGCGGGGAAACAAGGGTATTCTTTTCAGTCTCTGGCACAACGTACATGTTACAAACACTACTTTTTTTACAACCTCTTTAGCTCATTAAGGTATCAAATGTTTCAGTCAGCTTCATTCTGTGTAGGATGTTGGGCACTGTTGGACATGGGATGCTTGGCAGAAGGCTTTGAATGCTTCACTTGCCAAACCTCTAATGAGAAGTGTGCCTTTGAAGTCTTTGCCTGCTTGCAGAGTGGAGGACCACTCTGTCCTATGGTAATTCCATTTCCAACCAAAAAGCTTGACCAGAAAAAGGTTCTTTGATTCAACTAATTTTTGGAGACAGAAATTGTGTAGCCTTATGCCAGGGGAAAAAAAATCCCACAACAACACTTTGATTAATCCAATACCTGTGTCAGCTAATGGATGGGTTATTGCTTTTTCAGCAGCTGTTTGCTGTGAAAAATATCTCTAAATCAGTTGGTGACGTTAGTTTCCTGGTTCCTTAAGATCTTAAAAAGGAGCAAGTGAGAAAGCCAGCCTCATATCTACATCCTAGAAAAATCTAGCAAGGGTTTCATCACAGTGTGGCAGCTTTTTAGTCTTGACAGAGCATTGAAACAATGATCTCGGAGTCATAATTAATTGTCAAATATGGATTAAAATTTGGAAACAGATTTTATTTTTTTCAAGAAAAATATTTTTATTAGGCTGTTAACAACTGAGTTTCAAATATCCCTGGTCTGGAAATGAACAGTGGTACTTCATACTTTGTCAAAAGCTGGGGGAAAGCAGTTGCCCCTTGTGTGTACTTTGAAGAGATCCAGGAAGACAAAGCTTTTGAATGAGTTTGCTCTTGAAACCCAGTGGAGAATCTTGTGGTGACCCATACTAGAGACTAAAACACCATACTGTTGCCAGAACAAAATTCACAAGTCAGCTCATTTGAAGAAACTTCATGTCAGATGTCCTTATTTATTTACTCATGTTAAGAACTATTCTGTTGTTTTGCACTGGAGATCTGGACAACTGCTCATGTCAGACACAAAGAATTGCAGTCTAAGAGTGGACTGCAGCTATCCAAGGAAAGAGAAAGAAATGTGGTATCGTGTATAGGACTACCTCAGAACCCTTAAACAGCAGGTTAGTACAGCAGGTTAGTACAACAGGTTAGTAAATCTTATGAACTGACTATTCCCTCCACATTCTGCTTGGCCTTTCATAGAAATTTTATCAGTTCTTCTCTAATCATCTCTGCTTATTCCTCCTGTTGACCCCTCCCATTTCTTTTTAAAGCCATTGCATCCTTTTTTTCAAACTCTTTAGGCCTCACTCTTTCTGCAACATGCAAAACTGGTTTGATTTACTGAGTATCAACTTATTTTTATGCTTCTGGATATTCTCACATTGAAACATACTGAAGATCCATCTTGTTATGTGAGACTGTTGCACCTATATTTATATTTTTTCCTTTCATTTGAATGTCCTAGCAAAAAATCAGATTTGTAACAAGTGAGAGTTATTCAGAATTATTGGACAATGACAGATGAAGACTCCACTGTTTTAAACTAGATTTCCTTTGAATAAGAACAAGATTTTGTGCATTTTATCTTGAAAGAGTTTGCCATGATTTTTTTTCCCCAGAAGCTGAGTATGAAGCCTTTGAACATTTGCTTTCTAAACATACTCAGCAGCTGAGGCCTCTACAGAATTTCTTTATTTAAAGAATAAAACCTAAGGCTCCTGTTGTCCTGATCACTGTCTTTCAGAACAGAGGAAGTGTTAGGACACTTATATTTAAAGCATTATGTCTGGGAAGCCTGAAGAAATTCATTTAAATAATATTCATGGGAAAGACGTATTACAAATGGAATTTCACCAAATTAAAGACCAAATGTTAATAAAAGCCACATGAAACTCCATGAATTGGGAACATTTTGCTCTCCATTCGTAGCAGGGTAATAGAAAAATAGGCAAAAGAAATGTTAAAAAAGTAAAATTTTTTCTTTGCTCTCAAATTGATGAATAGATTGATGCACAAATTTACATGAAATAACGAAGAGATACATATATAGTGTCCTCAAAAGCTGTGGAAAAGCTGTACTATAATAATTATGCTTCTCACATAGCAGTTAACATTTTTCTGTTTTACAGAGTTCAGTTATGCAGTTACTTCTCCATCATCACATTAACAATACTGTTCCTTCAGAGCTTTTTCTCTGACTCTATACACTTCATGCTCTAGATATTGCAGCTCCCAGTACTTACAAATGATTTACACAGATTACACAATGCTTCATTTATGTATAAAAATTATATAAATGCACTGGAGTATGAATTGGCAAAACAGAGTCAGCTTTATGCAGTACATTTTCCAGTTTCCGTAGTATTTTCCTAATTCTGTCAAGTTAATTCATGTACTGCTAGACACTTGACTTTTAAACAGACTCTGATTGTTGGTTCAAGAGCATTATAATGAATGTTATTTGTTCCCCTTCATTATTATGCATTTGTAAATGGCAATAGTCATATCCCACCAAAGGAAAATAGTTTCCTACCATAGGAGAACTTCGATCCTTTTCCTCAAAACTGTGTGTTCTCCTTCATGAAGAGAAGCCTCATAAAACTTAACCATAAGAGGGAACCAAGAAGAGATACCATAGTATTTCTCAGACTAATCCTGATACTGTTGCTGATAAATAACATTTTATTTTTTTTTCCCAGTCATATCATTTTACCAATCCTTTCCTACTCTTGCATTTCACCTCTCACCAGACTGGGCTTTATATTGCTGCCAGATGGTATTTCAGTTTAAATCACTGAACTAGCAAAAGCCATACAGGTCATGCTGAAAAACAACTGGAGGCTGTGGTTCACTGGGATAAATAATCACTGAGACCTGCATCCCAGAATGCAGAACAACAAACAGTGAAGGTCTTAACAGCTGCCAGGCTCAAAAAGAAAAAAGTCTGGAAGCATATCTAAACTATTGTTAACCGAATCTGAACATTTTCCAGCTTTTCCTGGGTGGTTATTATAAAGCTGAGTCTTCCTGGTTATGTCTGCCCCTCTTCCTCCTCTTGCGCAGCTCAGAGCAACAGGATGCTCACCTGGCCACCAGAGTCAAAGCACCACACCTTGAGCATCATCAGGACCAGAATATTCCCCCTTTCTCCCAAGTGTCCTCTTTCTGTTCACACTCACCACCTGCATCCAGTAAGTTTGATGAAAGGACTATCATACGGGGAATCAGTAGAAGAGTTTTACTTGCAGAAAAGCACAAACAGGGTGTAGATAAATAAAATCTGAGCTTAAATTTGACGTATTAAGTTAACGATTAGAATACATATTTTAACATGATCTTCCTGCTGAGCCTATATATGAATAATAATATAATAATTAATGCTGGACCTAATAATAAATGCAGCATACTTATTTTCCTGAGCCTAATGTCTTCACTTGATGTATATAATGTTTCTTTATGCCCATGAGTGAAGTCACAAGCTCACCCATGGTGCTTTCTCCATGCTGTGGGCAGTTAACACCACAACTACCTTTGCCTTGGCTCCCACGACTGAGCCATCTGCATCCAGCAAGGAGAGGGTCTGTCCCATAAAGAGAACACATATCAGATGCAATGAATAGTTCCATAACTGCATTTTCAATATATAAAAAATATCAATGAGCTAAATTTACATACCTGGATTTTCACAGCTTACTTTTGTAATGATGACCTTTGAGTTTGGCATTTCCTAGCTGTTAAGGACCAGTGAAAGCACAGGGCTGGTGGTTTCACCACAGCTTTTACCCCAATTCATTATTAGGTGTCAGGAAATGTCCTCTCTATTGGTCATTAGTCCTTAACTATGTCCAGTGAGTCCACCTGTGAAGTGCACCCTGGTTGCATTTTAAAGCATTATAGGAGTGTGTCAATGAAAATATTAACAATGACCCTTTTTCTTCCTCTCTAATGGGTGCTGTATGCTATTTGCACTTTTAGAGTAAAGACTATTTCAACTTTTTTCCATTATACAATTCTCCTTCCTCCCCAAATGGTTTATAACCATGCAATAAAAATTCACTCAGTTTGAATCTTGGCAAACAAGGTTTTAAGTTGGAAAAAAGTCACTAAAGCCAAGTTGGACTTTAAAGAGTGTAAACTATGAAGGAAACTGATTTTTCTTAAATACATTTTTGTGCTTACACAAATGAAAAACAGATTAATTCTTTGTATTTATTGAACTTTGATTGCCATACACAAAATAAGTTCACTGTTGAGTGTGTTTTCCTTGGTCCAAAAGTACAGGCATGTTAGGTATATTACTTATTGTCAGACTATGGAATGGAGAAAGCTGGTACCTAGGAAAGAAAAATAATCACATGAATAATTAACTTAAGCTTGAAATAAAACTCATAATATGAGATCGTCCCAAGGTTGTCTACATGCTAATGAGGCATAGCATTCATTTAAATTAAATGCAAGCTATCTACCAGTCTCAAGAACTTGGGGGCCCATTTTAACTCACCACAGATGATATATCATCTTTTTATCTACCTTCAAGGAATCTATTGGAAGCAAGATGCTTTGAGAAATCTCTTGATTGCTCTAGAAACACTTTTGAGATTGATGAGACAGACGGAAACCAGCCAGCACATGAGGATGAGTGCAACTGAGAAGTCACAATGGCACTGTAACTAAAAGGATGCTGTTCACAAAAACTTACTTTGCTGTGACTAAACAAACCCCTGATTGATGCCATGTAAGACAGATTAATTATCTTATCATTTTGACCTCAGTGAAGGAAGGTGCCGTTACCAGAAAACCATCTCAAAGTGCCCAGAACTTGGTCATTCAGCTGTGTGATCAACAGGTAGATGATGTTTCAAAGCTAAGTAAAGAAAAAGTCTCAGTTTAAAAACACATGAAAGATTTGATATCTTTATACAGTCTGTTTTATGGTTCTTTCCTGTTTAAGCACATGAGCTTTCAGTTCTGGAATAATTCCTGAGAGGATTTGAGCTGCAATCATTGTAAAAAAGTTATAAACCAGAGGCTTAATTAGAGATGAAAAAATTATAGAGCATTTAGTTCTACTAGTGATCTTCACATACAAAAAGTGCCTGATAAGGAAGGTGAAGGGAAACATGAGCAGAAAGCCAAGATCTAAAGTGAACCCAGTGGTGTCAGTTCCCATACCAAACTCCAGGAGCACTTCTCTTGTGAAAGATGCTCTGACCTCTCCTCTGAGCAGAATAAGTTCTCCTCTGTCCAATCAAATGCTGACAGTTTTTTAAAATACTATTTAGGACCCTCTCTATTTTCAGACCAAAGAGGCTTTTCAGGAATTTGCACTTACTGGCTCAGCCAGCCTAAAAATCAGTTTCTGGGACTGAGTGACCTTCACCCATTCCCACTTTCAGTTATGAGATTACCAGCAAATACACCCGAAATCTGTCACTTAATCCATTACACTGTCAGCAAAGATGAGCAAAGTCTGAACAGCCAATTATGCTTTTCCCCTTGTCTTAGCCTCAGCAAGTATTTACACTTTCACATATTAAAAAAAAACACTTTTTTTTTTTTAATAACAGTCACTGACCAAACTCATCAGGATGCTGAAAGCTTGAAAGGAGTATGGGAAGGAGTGAACAGCAAGATAACTAGTGTTCTGACTACTGTTTATTCCTGTACTGAAGACATAAAGGGTTTCCCACCTTTTCTCTTACTTGCCTTTATCATGTTATCAGCTCTTTACTGGCATATGATTCTTTCAACCAAAATACCTCAGATTTGGGAAGCTGAAGACTTCCTCAATGCAGTTTGATTATGGATTTCCTCCCCAAAATTACAAGCCTTTATAAAATACCAATGTAGAATTGAAACTTCTGCCTAATGCTTAGAATAAAGGTCCAAGAGTCACAGTTTCTGATTTTTATTGTTAATGTTGCATCGTTAATGGTTTCACACAGTTGTTCTCTGCCTTTGGTATTGGCAAGTCATTTACTTAGTTTCTCCTGTTTTCCAACTTTACACTAATGTAAGATGTATAATATATATTATGCAGCATGCATTACATATTTTATAAATATAGAATAAATAAACAGGCAAGGTAGCTAGTGTAAGGAGCTCTGAAGACCTTCAGTAGAGGTACATACATACAAAGGATTCAAGACATATTTAACAGCCACAACTGCAATATTTCATCAATTATTTTGATATACATTGTGTGCCATTGATAATAGAGAATTAAAAGAGACCAGTAAATTTTCTCAGGAGTTATAATCTTATATAGATGTTTAGTGTTACACCAAGAATAAACTGGTGGAATATAGTCTGTACTTCTTTTCAGAGATTAGTATTCATGAGAAAGTAAGAAATGTATTCCATTTTGTACGGTTTCCCACAACAGTCTGACACAAAATATATTAGAACTTTGGCAAGCCTCTAATATAATAAAATATTCAGTTTACAAAGCAGAAAGTGTGCCTCGTTTGCTTCCATAAATCTACTATAATAGGCACTTGTGGCAAAAAATGCATTTCTGAACACAGAGAAAACACAGATTACGGCATAATCATGATGTAATTGGTTGAAAGCCACCACGGCTGTTTTCTGCTGCAAAGCCATATAAAAGGTTTGTGACTATTTTAAGTTCAGGATGAAATGAAGTGAGAGGAAGCCTCCGCAGATTTAACTTTGCTGGAAGTCACATGAGCAGATGAAATGAGATCAACTTGTAAAGTAAAGGCAAGCTGTGGCTGGAAAGATTTCCTCATGGCTGCTGCATTAGTAAGCTCAGAGGAGAGCTAAAGTGATGTAGACCATTAGTATGTAGTTAGTGGGCTGAACACATCATGCTTATTTTCTACCATGCACTCTTACATCAAGTTAATAAGGTATAGATGGGAGCTTGTTCACTGATCAGCATAGCAACATAACCTTGAAACATCCAAAATACCAGTGCAGAAGTTCCCAACCAATGCCGCACATATGTCTGTTTCTATGAACAAACAAGGGAATTTTTTCCAGGAAGAAGTATTGGAAATCACTCACAAATGTGCTGCATCGATCCAAAACATTTATAATCATTTGACTTTGGTTTTGCAAACGCACACAGGCAGACAGATCCTCCCTGTCTCCCTCCCTCTCTCATGCTTTCTTATAAAAGCAGTTGCTATTTCCTGACTGGCTTTCTTCCAAATTTGTGAACTAATTTAATTTGGCACCTTTTAACTCATTCCATTTTGCCTGCCACAAACCTTGCCTGGGAAAAAAAAAAAAAGAAACAAAAACCTCCAGGGGATCGAAGGATTGCGGTGGACAGAGAAGAAAACTAAATGACCAGGAAGCCAAGTTTACCAACGCTGGTGTATAAAACATTGGGGGCTAGCAAAATTCTGCATACTGTATGCAATGTGCTTCCACAGAACCAAAGGTACAAGCTAGAAATGCCACCACAGTGTTTGTTTGCAAGTTTCCCACCCTGAGCCAAACATGGCACCTATATGGCATTACTGCTTTGGGGCCCCAATTCAGCATCTGCACACAATCTTCTTTGGGGCTGCCTCTCACCTCTCCAAGCACCCTTATGTGAGACAGATAAAACACCCATCAGGAGATTGTCCATGTTGTTACAGGATACTGCCACACTCCTGTGTGAGTGGGTGGAAAATTCTGGGACTTTGTGGAGGTTTCCAAATGCTGTGGGGAGGGAAAGGCACCCACAGCACTCTGCCAGGTGACAAAATCTCCCTGACAGCAGTGAGGAAACTACAAACCAAGTGTGACAGTCACAGCTGGGCTCCTGCACCAGTGTTGAGTCAGCACAGCTGTGCACTTCCCCACCTCCCTCCAGCCCAGCTGTGTGAACAGAGCATCCCAGCATCACATTAAGGAAATGTGTGGCTGCAGTGAACAGCCATTGTGTTTCTTTCCCAGGAGCTCTTAGAGCAGCTCAGAGCAGTCCTTCAAATGGTGTAAGACATTTGGTAAGTGGTATGAATAGTCCAAATTTTTCTCATACTACTACAAAGAAAATAACTACTCAGCTAGTAATCACAGTTGTGTTGGATCCAGGGTTGGACTTGATGATCTCGAAGGTCTCTTTCAACCCACCTGATTCTATGATTCTCAGTCTTGGCAGTGTAAAAACGCCTTAAGAGAAAGATTGAAAATACCTAAAGTAGTTCAACCCAGTTGTGTCCTCTACAGCCACTGATGGATTAGGATCCCTCATGCAACTGATGTACAATTTATGTGGCATGATATGCATGTTATTTTATACACCACCTCAGAAAAATCAGTGTGATATTATTTCTGCACTACTTCCAGGTAGAATTAACATAAATAAAAGTTATATAAATAAAAATTGTCCAGAAAATCTAGATGAATGGCTTCAGTTATAATTCATCTGGCCAAAGCAGCCACTGTGATCCTTCGTACCAGTTACAAGACAGAGCAGACATTCATATCCTGCTGAAGCAGCATGGAGGGGGAATATTTGAACATCCTCAGATCCTCACATTCTTTGTTGCACATGTTGCATCCCCTTCAACCCAGCTCATGACATCCTTGCTGACAGGATTCCCACAAAGTGCCAGGCAGTACCTAACCCAGGCATGAGGCTCAGAGTGCCTGTGCCCCGGTCAGGTCTTGGCTTCCCTGAAGATGCCCACTGTGTACAGTCATGGTTCTTGCAGGGAAGAATCATGGAATCATAGAATCGTTTAGGTTGGGAAAGACCTCCACGATCATTGAGTCCAGTCATTAACCCAGCACTGCCAAATCCACCACTAAACCATGTCCCCAAGTGACACATCCACATTCCTTTTAAACATCTCCTCAACCCCTTACCTGGGTAGCTTGGCAATACTTTCAGGGAAGAGATTTTTCCTAATATACAATCTAAACCTTCCTGATGCAGCCTGAAGCTGTTTCCTCTTGTCCTATCACTTATTACTTGAAAGAAGAGACTCACTGCAACATCTCAGAGGAGTTTGGAATCCATTTAATTGGATAGTATTTGTTTTCTCAGAGTAACTACAGTTCTGCACTGAATCTTCTTCACAGTTACCCACTTTGAGGTCAGGAGTGGAATTATTTAATGTGCTACATTACAAATTCAAGTGTTGCAGATGAGATGGCAAAAACAGAAAGCAAGATTTACATGCAATTAGATGAAATTATCCATGAGCTCCTGTTTGGATGAGCCTGAAAAGGTGCACGTGACTGGGGAGGGGATAAGTGTTCTGATGTTCTGTGATGAGATTATTTTGTATAAACATTCACTTGAGATTCATGTCTGTGTGTTTTCACAGGCAGTCTTGTCAGAGGCAGCGTCTGAACAACTGTTCAGTTGGCAACCTGGTCTAGTGGATTTTCACAGTTCCAAAAATGCCCGTCTCCCACAAGGACAACTCCCAAAGTCACCAAGACTGTTGTCACAGTAAACTAACAAAAACCCTAAACAAAACTCCCCAAACTGCTGCTGTCTTGTAACGAGATTTTCCAAGAGGAAAAATTGAAAAGTTTTTCTTCTCAATATTGTCCTAAAGAGAAAGAAAGTTGGAAATGATCCCACCTCACCTGTTTTAGTAGACAGCCATACCTTCTCTCATCTGCATCAGTCTGACAGGCATGTTTATCCTTCTTAAAATAAGGTTCTCTTTCAGTTTCTGTAAATTATTTTCATGAATTCAGAATAACAGAGTGAACAGGTGAAATGTCTCAGGAGAGACAACGTAGTCTCTCTGACAACACGTGTTCCTATTTAAAATATTGAGAGAGTGGGAGCACATTGGTAACAGTAAGAACATAGCAAAATGGTTTTTCACTCATTCAGGATAAAAAAAGAATACAACTTGCAGTCAAATATAGTACTGATACCACTATAACAAAAAGTGAATGCTTTGTAAATTGTTGCCTATATTTCTTTCAAAAGCTTGATTAAGCTCTTTTCCTGAGATCATCATCCATTGAATCCTAAGCTTGTGTAGGATATCTAAGAGGGGAGTCATTCACCCACTTGTGAGAAAATCAAGTGTAAATCTCGTGACATCTGGACTGCCTCACTAACAAGGATGTACAAATAATTTTTTTCAATGTATATCTGTAACTTTTAAACTCACTGAAAGGAGATCCTGTTTAGGGAATGTAATCTAAAGCTACAGAATTTGCTGATTTTCTTTCATCAGGAATGTTTTACCTGAAAAACAGGCTAAGTAGGAGAAAGCTTAAGAGAATCTCTAAACACTGTGCTGATTAGAAAATCTTGTTGGGTAACTTTGTTAATTAACCTCACTTACACCTTTGTCAACAGAGCTATTCTCTTTCTTACCTACACTGACAACCCTCTGCTTTAGCAACAAAACATTCTCAAACTTGGAAGAGAAATTTCAATTCTAAAATTTCTCTTCAATAAAGCAAAACCCGCTTATTTCTTAAGCATCTTTTCCAGTCACAGTCATTTGAGTCCGGTGTAACTGAATCTTTCCATTAATGCCAGTCACCCTCATTTGAATATCATCATTAGGAAATCTTTCATTTTTATCCTTCGATATAATGCAAATTGTAGAAACAAAATATACCAATATACAAGAAGTATAAAGTAATATGTTACCGCAATGCCATAATATTTGCAAATTATAACTTGTAAAACTATGATGTACAGAGGTCCTTCCTTATAAAATTGTTGGAGGTCATAAATAAATATAACTGAGCGCCCATCTACATACAAGTACACAGATCAAACAACCTTTTCCTTCACTTGCCAAATTTAAAATGTTTACAGCCTTTATGCCTTTGCAATACCTTTTCTTCAAAAGAAAGCTTCTTTACAGGGTACCATCATATTGTTATATGACTAATTTGTTTTTGACATTGTTCACATATAAATAAATTTAAACTAGATTTCATACATGTATGTCTCTTTTTGAAATGAAAGCTGAACATTATTCACCTCCACTTCATGTTGAAATTGACTATTTTGTTTGTTTGGGGTTTTTTTCAGTGTCCAGAAACAATTCTGCTTGAACCATTCAAAGCACAAGGCTGTTTTCAATACAGACAGAAGCTTTGGGGGGAAATTCTCTGCACTTACTGAAGCCTGGTAAGGCTGGCAAAAGAAATTAGGAGCAGCTGCAAAAATTACTAATGCAAAGGGAGGCAATACATCATAAAATATGAAGTCAAATACCTTTTCAAATTGTAGAAGTTGAGAAGAGGCAAATATTTACCTGCACCTTCTCCAAACCAGCTCTGAGACTTTGCAAGGGGATCGAAGTCACACTGACCTGAGCTGGTGAGAAATTAGAGGAAAATGAGAGACATGAGGCTATGAAAGGGAAGGACTATCACTTTTCTCTCTAGTCAAAGTACAGTCTCAAGGTGTTTGGTTACAGCAAAAAAAGATGTCAAATCATCAGATGGAACAGACTATGATGAGAGCTATAAATTTATTTAGATTAACTAAAATTTTCACCATTTGGCTTCAAGCAGAAGAACAAAATATTTTTTCTTGCAACTAATCTGTTTTGACTCTATGAAAAACATTTTCATTGCAATGAAGTTATTAAAAACTTAGCACTTACTGTTTTGTAGTTAATATATGAACTTTTTTCTCCCTGCTTGCTAGTTTCTCTGTAATAAATTTCTTTGCACAGGTCGGCTCTTCACTCTGGATCTCTTATTACTTCATTTAAGAGAATGATTTATTTTAAACTCCAAACCAAACATAGAATTGAAGAGTAGAGGTTAAGAAATGAAATAAAAAGAAAACAGACCTTCACCTTTCATTATGCTTGTCTTAAGTATCCACTTTATTAAACTTACTCAGTGTTTAAGTCTGGTTTATTAAAAATCATCAATGGTTAGCTTATGCTATTTTTAAAGCAGTCTGCACTGTGTAATATTTAATAGGCTGTCCAAAACCAGATTTTTTCCTTGTTGTTTGAAAAGCAAACAAAGTTAGAATGCTCCAAGGTACACATTTGTATTAATTACTCAACATTCACATAAAGCTCGGCCAATATCATATCAAGTTAATTTCATAAACCAAAATCTGAAGTGTGTTTATTGCGTCTGGTGTGGCTACTCATTAAAGATATATTCTAGTTCCCTATTAGAAATCTCAGCATAGATTGACACTTACATCAGTGTTTAATCATGCTCTCTATCTGTATGAAAATCTCCTTACACAGCCAAGATCATGTAAAGAATCACTCGTCAGAAGTAACCTGATTTTCTGTTCTACCACTAAAGTCTCAGCTGATGCATCAAGAATCACGTCTAATCAGGTCCATTTTAGTATTTATAAAAAAATACATAATATAATTATATACATATTGCATTTGATGCAATCAGTGGGAACTCTATTAAGGAATTAGCTGAGAGGAAGGTTGAGTTACAGTGAATTTAGAAGCAGGATCCAGGATGAGACTCTACATTTAAAATGTGACCTCTGAGCCATTGCTCCCATGATGTCCACTGGGAATGCTGTCATTTTGATTATCAAGTGTTATTAGTTCTGAAGCAGTGTAATTGTAGCATCTCTACTGCATCATCATTTTTAGAAGCAGGGCATTTTGTATGAATCATGTGCATCTCTTATTTGGTATTGTTTTTTCCTATTCCTTGTATGACACAGTTTGGAAAGCTACAGCAAGAAACATGCTTCAATCCAGCCAGGAAAGTCGTGTTTTCTCTGGTCCTTATAAAAGAAGAAGACTGTGTAACACATGATAAGAGCAACTGTATCTGATACAAGCAGATCTTTCTCAGCTCTGAATAGCCAGCAGCTATAACTGAAAATACAATGGATAGTATGGGATGAATATATTTGTCTAAACACGGGTACCCTGTGCTCTTTTAGATGCTGTAAGACATGGCTTTTCTGCAGTCTGACCAAAAATAGAGAGTAATTTTTTAAACCATTGTCTCTGCTGAAGAGATGCCCCAAACAGTGTTGTCAGACCCAGCTGAAACCTGCACCTATGGATGCCTGACAGCTCCTCTTGCCCTGGAGACAAGACCCTTTAACCCCGATCCCACTGAGTTTCCAACACTGCTTCTCTCAGCCTCCCTGGAGCAGGGATCAGTCAGTTTACTATCTGCGAGGACTGGGTGAGAATTCACCGGTGTGACCACCAAGTCATCACTTGGTTCCCTGAAGCCATCCTACCTTCAGCCCCAGCCACAATCCAATCACCCCATTGCCCTCTACTTTCCCAGCTCCTGAGGGTGACCAGCAGACCTCACAGGGTGCGTGGCTTGCAGCCCACACACCTTCTCCTTCCCCAACCTGATTTATGCTTGGCTGTGTCCAGCATCTCAACTTGGCAGGACAACTTGGTCACGCAGCAAAGCTTTGCCAAGGTCAGTGGGTTTGGTGGGACCCATCCGAGGGACCCTCTGCAGCTACCAGCAAGGGCCAACACTGTCATCAGGGACAGCCAAGGGAATGATGCATGTACAAGCAAGCCCATGCACTGTCCTGTCCTGTAACTAAGCCAAATGAATCATAGCTCACTGAAAGTACATTTCCCTTCCCTGTAAAAATATATCAGTGTTTTGCAAAGGCAAACAAAAAAGCCCCAAACTTTATGCCATGTCAGAATGAAAAGTGGACATTTTTAAATTCCCAGTAGATAAAGCTGTATTTGAGCAAATTTCTGGACCTCACAAGTTGCCACACAGCAGTTGTTGCCCTTCAGTCAGCTCTAATTATGAACTAATTGAATGAGTTTTTGACTCAGACATTTCTGCAAACAGCCTTGAACTACAGAATCATAGCCAAACTTCTTCTTTTAAAAAGCTTCTTCTGCCTCTACACTCAAACATATTGCACATTCCTTTGAAATGCCCTGGAAAGTAGGTAAATAATTCTAAATTTGCAGCTCTCCAGTTTATACCGAATTTAATGTCTAGCACCTTATAGAAATAGCAGAGAAAGGAAATAAATGCAAGAGGAAGAAGTCATAAAAACAAAGCTCTAGGAGGTTCCCATGTAAGGTCACCGGAGGAGTTGAAAGGGTTGTTTTTCTTCTTCCTAATAGAGGAGGCTAAATTTAATATCTCTTTTCATTTTCTACTTTAGTCTGCTCTTTTCCTCTCAATCGCTGTCCTCCTCCTTTCTTCTCCTCCAGTCTGAAATTCCATTCCTAGCCATATGTTTCTCATTGTGATCCACCTTCCATTTTTGGTCATATAGCAAAATGTGGTTTGAAGATCCAAGAAAGTCAGAGTGTGTTGACACAAGGACGTTGGATTCTAGGTTTTGTCAACACTGAGCTGAAGAGCTTTAGGCCTTGAATCAATTTTAGCCTCCTTGACCAAGGAAACCCCACAGAGAGTCAGACTAAGATCAACGAGAACAGATTTCCAAGTAAACAGAGCCATATAAGTATATCTTGCACAACAGGGGAGTGTTTTTTATTTTCTGTATGATCTGCCCTTGCTCCAATATTAAATTCAAACACTACTCAATTTTGCTTGGCATGCAGCTCTTTGCAAAGAGACCTAGAAGTTTTCTTGTAGGTAATAGACAGTAATAAGACTCTTAAGACAAACTCAATTTTCAAACATCAGATGGCTTTTTTTTCTAGAAATTGAGGTAAATAGTAAACCCAAAACAACTCCAAGGCCTTGGAGTGATCTATTTCAAAAGCAATGGGGCTGATAAGTGACAGAGAGTCCCACTCTTTTCCCAGATGACCCAAGGAATTTCCTGTTAAATCACTGTGCTCCCAGACATCTGGGCATGTGAAGTGGGTCCACCAGCTAAAAGTCCATCCTCGACCTTGGGATTCA
Organism: Sclerurus mexicanus; assembly: GCA_013396755.1. Classification (NCBI taxonomy): domain Eukaryota; kingdom Metazoa; phylum Chordata; class Aves; order Passeriformes; family Furnariidae; genus Sclerurus; species Sclerurus mexicanus. The sequence continues at coordinate 114,036 of VWZF01005772.1, forward strand.
ACTAAAAACATGTGTATAAGGCTGGGTAATGAAAGAGGTTGTAGGGGAAGGAAAATTAAACTGATGTTGACATTATCTGAAATGTGTTTTAATTCATGCTCTGCCAGATAGTTGAAGATTAATCTTAAACTGTTTATTTTAATGTATCATATTTCTGACTTCCAGCTAGCTATCAGCTGGTGTAATATAAGCTTTAATTTTGGCACCACTGAGTCTTCATTGTGTTTATATTTTCACTCACACTCTCTTTCGTTCTATCATAAGCAGTTTCATGAGTTAATGGCACTTGCTTTCCTGAATAAGAACCAGTGTAGTTAATTTTTTGAGAAGGGCGTTTTATAAACTACCTATTTTCCATGTGTAGTTGCTTGCAACATTGAGGGCTTGAAAGATCCCTTAGTCACACATCCACTTCTACATGAAACTGGAAATGAAACAGAAGATTATCTGCCTTTTAATTTTGGATTAAGGATCCGGTTGATTCGGAAAAATCTGAAGTTTTAATCATTTTTCCAGCTAACACTCCCAACTCCACATTGAAAATATCACACTTTGATTCAGCTCAAACAGAGCTGTATTATAACAGAAATAACCAGGAAAACCCTGTCAATGTAAAATCATAGCAACTAAAAAAAAAAAACAAGCACAAAAAAGAGGTATTTTGCTGAACAAAGTTACTCTAGCAAAATCCAATCTGGGAAAGAACCTGGATATTAATTTATTTGATCCAAATATTTTTAATCACTTAAAAATATTGCTTCTTTCAATTAGTGTGCACTAAGATAAGCAGACCCTATTAGATCCTGATGGCCAGGAATAGAAAGTGCTTGCTGCTGTCACCTCACTGGCTGTGTAGTCAAGATCTGCATTCCCATCTTCCCTAGCATAGGACTGGCTTCTTGCTCCCTTCATCCTGACAAAGGACAAGCCCAGCTCTGTACTAAATTTACAACGGATGGTCTGGTTTTAGGATCGGTGGCAAATTTCCAAGATGATATACTAGTGTGTTCAGATGCCTCTAATGAGTGGTAGTGACACATCTAAGAGGAATTTTTATAAAACACATGCATATAAAGCTCGAAGATTCATGTTTTACATGAGACAGCACGGTCTGAAGATTCAGCTATTATAACCAGGGCAATAATGCTGAATAGTCCCAAACTACACTCCAAGTGTTACAACTTGCAGAACACTGCAGGACCTCACAAGTGTGGAGACACACAAGCAGGAGGCAAAACACATCCTGACTTTTAACCAGCTTTCTTGGCTTGAGAAAATTTCCCAGCTAGAGAAAGTTACTCTGATTCTAGAGCACACTAGAGAAATTCAAACAGGAACCGTACATTTTGAAGATGCATAAAACTGTGAAAGCACAGTTAAAACTTTTTGTAGCTATATCTACTGGTTTTATCCTGTTGGGACAGAATTCTCATACAGAATCTATGGGAGAAAATGGACTGTGTAGGGGTAACAGAAACAGAGAATGAGAAATTATAAAGAAGGCAATAAAAAGAAAAGGAGACGACTCTTAGACCTCACACAGCCTCTGTTAAACAATGGGGAGAAAATCTTCCAGGAATTCAGTAAGACCTGAGAAGAAATAGAGGGACTGCTGGAACAAATGGCTGCTGGCTCCAGTTCCATTGAAAGACCTTGACAGTGCACATTAGAGCTAGTTGTTACATCAGGCACTGAAATAGAGAACAGACCATAAAAAACCCTGAACATTTCCTCCCATAAGATTCCTTTGTTATAGGACTCTTTTGTAACATTTAGTAATAATTTCCTCTCTGACAAATGTTCTTGTGCGAATTATAGTGCCGTTATGTTCTGATGCGAGCTTTTCCCTTGTTTCTTAGTTAATTCATCTTTATGGAAGCTCTTCAGCTGCCAGCCAGTACTGGAAAGTTATTAATTCCAAGTGACTTTAATAATGCATGGGAGCAGAGGAGAAGTTGAGCAAACTCTTAAAATATTTCTTTACTAACACTTGAATGAATATTATATTTGTGCTCTAATTTCTTTCTTTGCTGGAAAACCTTCACCTGGATCTCTGCCATGATTCATGGGTTTTTCAGCTCTAACAAGGTAGGTTGCCAGTAGGAAGCATAGGAAAGATTGGGAGTGAGTCAGGCCTTTTTCCCCATTTGAATGCTAGGTTGATCATAGAGTTACTGTGAAATCTCTGCTCCTTTCTGCACAAAATGTGAATTTTGTTATACATATAGCAGGTACAAGGAATTCAGAAAAAGCAAGTGAGAAACAGATGGTTGGCTATCAAACAGGTAGTCAGCTATCAAAACAAAGGTATTTCAAGACAACACGAACTTATTGCTCAACTATTAATCCTCTTCTTATTGTCTAGATTACTGCTCTCACATTTTCTTCCTCAGTCATCCTCTAAGTTGCAATTTAGTAGTGCAGAAACCTTCATAAATTATTATTCTCTGCTTCACTAGCAGACAACCTGTGCCAAGTCTGACTGAAAACTTGACAAAAAGATGTAAAATGACTGATGCATCAGAAAGACTGATCTTGGGAATACATTTAATACTCACACAAAATGCGGTAGAAAAGTGTTTATAAAGTAATTTGTAGGAAAATCAGATTGCAGGAGGTACTAGATTTTTGCTTTAGATTATCTGACATTCAGTACTTGGTAACCACTCATCTGATCAAGAAGATACCCTCTTGTTCTGAACAGTCTCAGACAAACCTCACAAATGGGAGCTTATTCATCCTAAAGAAAGTTTTCTGAGGAAGGGAATATTTCATCCTTTTGTGAGTTTCCAAATAGATTCTTCTGACTGGCTGTGAAAATCAGCATGATCTCTTTTCTTCTTTTTAGATTTGTTCAATTTTAACACAAACAGCTTAAATTCTGTGTGGTTACTGGAACAAAATATACTGCCAAGGACTAAAACTATTAAATCTCTTCTTTTATCTGTGCCTCATGGATATCACATGCCCAGATAAATTAGATTGTTCATAACAGTCTAAGCTTAATAATATTTTCCTTGTTAAAAGGGAAATACTTGTGATAACAAATGTAGAGATGAACCTCTCCACAGTAATTTTATAGCATTTTTTCCCAATGAGGCTAATGAAACAGATTCATAAAGCTGAATACTTTTAGTCTTGCAAGACATATGCATTTGCAGGGATGCTCAGGAACTTCAAATGATGTATCTTTTTTTTAACAACTTAATTACACCAGGGGACAGTTTTGGATGGCTGGAGACCTGTCCAATACCATGATCAAGCAGATGTTGCTCACTTAGTCATCCTAGGATTAATAGTCTCAGTGATAGGGGTATTAGTGCCTCACCAACAGGGGCCATTACATTCAGCATTCACAAGAAATCAATAAAGCATCCCACGTGTGAAAGAGTGGTAGAGGCAAAAGCAACCTGGTCTAGTGGAAGGAGTCCCTGCCCATGGCAGGAGTCTTGGAATGAGGTAGTTTTTAAGGTCCCTTCCAATCCAAACCATTCTATGATTTCCATGTTGCATGAGCAACATGGGAATCTAATCCAGCACTTCATCTTACTGAAGGTGAAGGACAAAATGCAGAACAACTCAGGATCTGTTGGAATGGAGCTGTCTCTGAGTCTGCATGCCTCAGTGCCAGAAAACACAGGACTATGTCCAAACAGATCTGATGCAGCCCTTTGCAGTGAACCAACCCCATATAAATTTGAACTGGACCACAGATGTTCCCTTCTGGGATATCTGAGGAAACAGGCACAATCTCAGCAGTTAGAGTAGACACAGCCTTAATTCCATGAGGAAGTAGAACCCTCAGGAGCTGTTAAGGACCAGCAAGTAAGAGTGGAAAAGTCGTTCTTCTTTTCCAAAGCTTTCCTCTGCCTGTCTCCACATGTATCCTTCAGTGATGCTTCTCTGGCCTCTCTTCCCTTTGAGCTAGCAGGAGCAATAGGAAGGAAAGCACTGTTTTGTGTAACACCATCAGCAAAGACAACCCTGCTTGTCAGCACATGGAATTACAGCAAGTGTCTGTAACTATAAGCTGTGAACTGAAGCAGGGATGAGGTGTCTGGGTTCCTGTGGCTGTGCCTCTTGTTTGCTCAAAACACACCTGACTGCTGGCACTGGGCATGCTGGGTGGCTAGGAAGGCATGGTCTCCTCTCCAACAAATATGGAATGTCTTGGAGAGGATCACAGATATTGGCCAGAAGGAGCAGAGGACAACATTGCAGTGTCACAGGGTGTTTTTCATCAACATGGAATTACATCATTAAAACATGAGTAAATCAGGTGCCTAAAGTATATCTAAAGCTCGATCAAGTATGAATAAGAAATAAATTGTTACATTGAACTCATAGGGTATTTTCATAGATGAGACCTAAGCTGTTTTGCAGGTTCAAATAAATCAGGCAAAAATACAGTATCTTAATGACAGGTTTTCATGAGGAGATCAGGAAGGGAGAGGGAGGAAACTGAAATGAGGAAGCTTGGATAGTGCAAGCCACTAAAAAACCTGTATTATGAGAGGTTCATATAGTACACCCAAAGCTCAAAGCTTTTCTCTCAGTTGAATTATAGTTCAGCCTAGTTGACTAAAGACCACTTCTGCGTACAGTTACCCCATGACTACTGTTTGTAAGACATCAGTGGCTGATAGGCTCCTTTAGCATGGTCTTGAAATCCTAAAGGAAAAATAAGGAAGGTCTTTAACCTTTTTGCTATTAAACAAGCTAATAATTCAGATTCTTTTTAGTACCCATCACTCCAGTGAACTGACTTGGCTTTTTGCTGTCTTATTTGTGCAGACATGAAAACCTTCACAGCCTTATGAGAAGCAGCAGCCCACAATCTCCAGTCACACCACAGCTAAGCATTAGCCTGGCACACCGGTCTATTTTTTCCTCACTGCAAGCTGTGATCAGAAAGGACCATCTTGCAGTTTCTTGCTGTTTCTCTTTTTGTGCAAGAAAAAAGCCTGCCATCCAACCTGCTCTCTGCTGGCAGTCCAAGAGTGTAACAGACATCTTTGTAGCAGGAGAGCTATAGTTTTTAACAATGAATACATCAAAGTGTAAATCTGACTACTCTGAAGCCATAGCCAAAATGAAAGTCTGTTTATGGTATTTGCTGTGTCATGTAAGAGAATTCAGGCAAATCTCAGATTTATTTTTTTTTTTTGCAAGTACCTTCAAACCTCGGGTTATACATGTTTTGTTTGTCATAGTGATATCAGCTCTTGTGCTTGGATTCCTCCAATTTTTTTCCATGTAATTGTAGTGTTAGAAAATCATTCCAGTGTGCTGAACCATCCTTTCATGAGGTCAGGGCAAAAAACCCTCAAAGTTTAGCCACCCAAAGGAGGGAGGGAACAGATCTGTTGATGAAGAGCCTAAACTGCCTGCTCTTACCCCAAATCATACCAGCATCTGGAGCTCTGCTAGTGACCCCTGTGCTCAACAGGACATACTTTGAAAGCCTGAGCTGTGCCTTTCAATGCCAAAGTTGCTCATTGGGATCATTTTAGGATATCTGGAGCAGAGAGAATACCTGTTGCCCTTGTTTAATTTTGTAATTAATTTTATTTTTTTATTGTAGCTTTAACTTTGCAGAGTTCAATATTTATAATTTAATATTTATATTTTAATATTTATAAAGGGTTTCATTAACATTCCTAAAGGATCTTCTACTTTTGCTTGCATGAGTATGAAATGCATTAGCCTTTCCTGAAACAATGAAAAGAATAAAGTGCTAAATTGCACAAAATAACAACTAAGTTACTATGTATCCACAGAATTGCACTAAAGAAAAGGGCATTTAGCAGAGTAAACTCTAATTCCTTTCAGGAAAAACTGGTAGCAACAACAAAAGAGATCCATGCAAATATTTTAGCAGCAGCAGTATTGTTGCAGCTGTAATGGTCTAAGGGCATAAAAGAGGAACCATTAGTAAGAAGATGCAATATCTTTTTATTAGACTGACTGACACAGCTGTAAAACACTGGAAAATCTTAGACAAATAACACATAGCTCAGAAGAAAAAGAAAATCCAAAAATATGGTATATCAAACATAGATGTCCCCATGCCTCATAGAGGATATCTTCAGACAGAGCTCCCTTGGGTCTTGCAGTACCACAAGGTTTCAGCCCTGCTGGGGTTCAGACATTGCACAGAACGGTGTGACTGCAGGGATCTAACTAAATACAGCTGTACCTGGGCATGCTTATCATTTTAAAAGAAACATATTGATATGCCTGTTAGAAGAGGTTATACATCATCAGAGCCAGGATAATGAGCTCCAGGGAACAAGCAAGAGATATCACTCAGTGTGACTTGTTCTCCTGGAATTTTATTTATGACTGCTGTACTTAGAAGCACACTGAAGTGCTGGCCAAAGCCAGACTTAAATCTAAATTTGGATTAACCCTGACTAAAGTTTATCCTGAAGAGGGTGACTTTGTATTTATATCGAAGACTCAAGTAAACTGTTTTCTCTCTCATCCTATCACTGCACTTGAGTCATGTGGAAGAAAGTAAAATTTTTTCGTCTACTAAGGAAGGAAAATAAGTTGCAATGATTTATATTCAGAGAGTCCTGTTCACTTGTAATGAAATGTAGGTGCATATTAGTGACATTAAATTTAAAATCTTAGGAAAAAAGCTTTATGGGCATATCCAGCAGCTCAAGCACTTTGCACATTAAATCAAGATGGCATGCTACAAAACAGTGGCCAAAATCACGATTCATTTCAGAAGGAAAATGTGATGAGGGATCACTAGTCCATCAATTCAGTCTAACATTACAAAAACTCCGTCTTTGAGTTCAATTAGCCTTTCCTTCCTACACGTGACTCTAGCAGAACGCAAGCTCACAGTTCTCATGAGTTTTCCAGTCAGTTTGAGACATAAACATGTGTGGAAACACAGAAATCCCCCAATTTTTAGTCAGTCACATGTTCAAAACAATTTGCTAATTTCACTTTCACTACATATATACACAGATACAAAATAACCCCCATGCTGTTTAACAAAATGCTAAATTATAGAGCTGCAGATTCACTGATGCAACTACATTTCTGTACTTAGTTCTGACAAAGGTGACAGACAAAACAAAAGAAAAGAGTATTCTCCTTTTAAAGAGCCAAATGAAAGAAATGCTAGAATTAATTTAACCTTAATTATTTGAAATTATTTTCACAAGCATCACAATGTTATTTCCAAAGAAACAAATTGAACTGGGATGTTGCCCTGAAGCAGATTTTTTTTCAAGTTACAAAACCAGAAGTTATTAAATGCAATTGAATGTGTAAGCTGGTCACTGTGAAGACAATGGAAACCTAAAATCACCCTAGAAACAGGGAATTCAACTGGGGAATTCACCAACCATCCATTTCCATACAAGAAGGGAGATTCCAGAAAGGCTTTTGTTAGAATATAAGCTAGATTTGGTCTCAATGTAAAAAGCTCTTTTAACAATGTATTTTTACATTTCTCGTTGAATCTATGAAGATTGTGTTGAATAGGAGAAGTGTCCAGCAATATAACCAGGAATGCCCAGTGCTGAAGGTAGTTTTTAAAGGCATTGACATTGAGACAGCTTTCCAGACCACTAAACACCAAGAGAGCTGAGAAATGGTAGAATAAGTCTCGAATTGTGGGCGTTTTTTGGTTCAGTTAGATTTTTTTTCTTCAAGTTAAACTGAGAGAATAGGAAAAAAACTATTTTAAGAGAGGTAAAGAAAACATTTTCCTCTGATTGAAAATATTCAAGAAGCGTATCTGACTGAAGCATTTAGATTCACATTTTGTGTTATAGTGGCCACTCAGTTGAAGAAAAATCAGTTTTATGATTTGTCAGATCATCACAAGTTTTTTTCATCATAAAGGAGGGTATTGCAATAGAAACTTTGCTCTTTTCCCTGACATAGCAGGTTTAAGTACATCAGAAATATTCTTGTTTTATTATAACCTGCTATGTCAGGGAGAGAAAACAAAGGATAAACAAATAGTATCTCAATTTTGTATACACAGGTGGTTTTATATTTCGGCTGTAGTATACATTAATATAGTTTCTGTAGAGCAACATCTTATGCATTAACAGAACTTTTCTAACAGCCTTTTCTGTCAAATAACTACAGCTGTAGTAACTTTAGGTTTTATTGTTCATGACTGTGCAAAATATGCCTTACCAATAAATCTTCCTTTCTCGACTTCTGAGTTACAAAAGAAATGGTTTAACTCTGTTACCTTCTTCTTTCCTACTGAATATGTTGTAAAATACTTAAAAATGAATTATTGTGTAACTTCACAAGCTGAAGTTTTTATGCAAATAGTCCACACATGATTTATAGCATTGTTGTTTGTGTAACATTCTAGCTTATTGGCACTTGTCCTACGAATATACTATTTTGGAAATTATGCACTAGGGTTATAAAACATTGTTTTCCCAATACACCATTTAAAAAAAATAAAATAATAAAAATCAGTCTTGAAAGATTTGTCTGGTAAAATATTTTAAATTTAAAGATCAGGGTGAATATGTACTTTCATGAGGTAAGGAAACACTAGCTCCTTAGAGTAATGATCTTAGCAATTGTATAGGCAACCAGTGAAGGCCACAAGACTTTGGGACAGGCATGAATATTATTTATATTACAGAGATCTTAGAAGTACTGACCAGCTCATTCTGACAGCAAGAATAGCCATGGCCTGAATAAATAGAATCCAAGACAGAAAGAAATGGGTAGTGTTGAAGGAGGCTGGACAAAATGATGGGAATTGTCCACAGCTGCCTAATTTGCCAACAAGAATGGACAACATCCAAATACCAGAGCAAGGTATTTGCCCTGCATACTGCTAGTGCTGAGCCTTTAGTGCTTTTCCCATTGATACACGGGAGTGTTTGATTCAAATGAGCAAACACACACAAATCCAAGTTAAAAAATACAGAAATCTTGCTTGTATGGTAAGCACGAAAAGATGTTATTGCACTTCAAGTCAGTCAATGTCAATCCTTCAAATTAGCCATAAATTTGTTGTGCGCTTACTGCACACAGAGCTTGAATATTTGCAAATTGTTTGAGTAGAAGCACACAGCATGAAAACATGTTTAGTAAAATATTGAATACAATTGAGAAAAACACAGGATCCTCTTCAGAGTGCTGTCTGTGCTCAAGAAGAGCAGGCAGTTTCTTCATTTATATAATGACCATGTTTTTGTTTGATCTCTGAATCTTTCTTTCTCTGCGTTCCCTCAAGCATAGCTAAGGCCCCAGAAGATGAAAAATACCAGCAGCCATGCCTTCCCTCTGGAGGAGGAGGTTGAAAGGAAAAAAAGGAGATGCCCTTATATGAACTCAAACCTGGACATAATGTAACAAGAATTAAATGATTCTATTTACCCAGAATAACAGGGGATTCATTTTTTTCTGCAAGGTTGTGATTTGGCCACAGACTCTTAACTGGATTGAGAAGAGAGAGTGTTTTATCTTTCCAGTACATTAAAAACATACATATGACTTAAAAACCACAAAAATAAATTCCAACAAACAGGGTAAATAATGGATGCAAAAGGAGTAAATGAGAGAAAGCAACAAAAAGGCTAAACTATACTCTACAAAGGTCATTCTATACATAAATAACTTTTCAGATTCAAAGTCATATCAATCTCACTTTTGTTAATGCAAGATTTTAAAATGTTAGTGATGTGGTATCACTAATTTCCATTTGTTGGTTGTGTTGGACTTTTGTCTTAAGTGCTCAGTACAGTCTTGATTGTGCAACAACAAAACAAACTAAATAGAGAAACTTTCTCATTCTTCGCTCACTCCCTCCCATATCTACACTCCAGTGGAGACAAAAGGTGTCAATTTGGATTAGGTTGTTTTTCCCACCACAGAATATAAGTTTCATCATGACACCGAAGAGAGGAATAAAACAGTGAAACCCTTGAAATATGTCTTTCTTCAGATCCTTACTAATACATGTAACTTAAACAACTCAGGCAGAGATTTTAGCAAGGTTAGAAGTCATCTGCTGAACAGAGGCTTCTTAACCCCTTTGACTTCAGTGACACTTTGCCATCTGCAAAGGCTGGGAGGGATCAGGATGTAATTAGGAATACAGTAGACATCAAGCCAGCATTTTTAAAGCATGCAGGCCCTAGGCTGTCTTTGATCACCTTTCCCCCCTCCAAATCTAATCCTTATGTCTCAAATTTCACAAACACAGACACTGCATTTTCCATATCTGATAGGCTACTATACTATCTTCACACTATTGCTTAACTGAAATTCATAAAGAGGAGCTGCTAACAGGATGCTACATGAAAGAGAATTACATCTTCATGGAATAAAGGAGATATTACACACAGGCATAGGAATAGGAGGGAGAGTGTCCCAGAACAGTAATTTGCATTTCCTTCCCAGCTTTCATGCTATAGTTGAGAAAGATAACCTATATAAACACCAACAGACAACAAATAAACTCAAAGTAAGACTTAGACAATCAAGTAGACACTGCTTTACAAAATAACAAGTAGCTTCTGATCCTACTAGTGTGGGGAAAATGTTTCCCCTTGTACACTGCACTGGAAATCATATTCTTTGGGATTAGGTCTGTAGGAGAAGAATCTTCAATTTTAATCCCAACCTAGCTCAGCCTGCTGCACCCATTTGCATTCAAAATGGATAGTATTTGGTGCTCTTAGACACTTGAACATATCCAGGTAATATTGATCAAGGATTCATTGCAGCAGTACTGGCTAGGAGTTCACATTTGCTAGGATTTCAAGTGTTAAAACATTAACTCTACCTTCCAAGCAAACCAAAGCCATCAAAGTGTCCCCAGCATCTGTAAATACTCAATTACTCTAGGAAGTAGAGTATTTTAGAGAATTTTAACATTTCACCATCAGACCCCATTTTGCCATGTACCATACCCATACATTCCCATTCCTCCTTGGATCTCCAGGGTTTTCTCCTACCCACGCTCTGACCATCACCTCTCACCACCTTCAGCATGCCTCTGTGCCCTGTAGTGTTGATGGACATGCCTAGGTCTCAAGCTCAGGAAGGAAGTGAACCCATGCTATGACCTGGTACCAAGCTTATCAAATCGTCACCTCGAGCTAAGCCTGCAACCCTTCTTGTGTCTGCCTTCATTCTCCTGGGTAAAACAAGTTCTTCAGTTCGTACTCTTTATAAATATCATAGAATCACAGAATGGTTTGGGTTGGAAGGGAACTTACAGGTAATTTATCTCCAACTCCCTCACCATGGGCAGGGACACCTTCCACTAGATCAGGCTGCTCAGAGCCCCATCCAACCTGGGCTTGAACACCATCAGGGGTAGGGCATCTGCAGCTTCTCTGGACATGCTTTCAAATGTGAACTTTAAGACTCTCCCAGACTACTGTCTTGCTGTAAAAGACTGGTTTTAAAAGCCCTTCCCCAGCAGCCCGGGCACTGGGCACAGGAGGCAGGCAGGCAGGCAGACAGCAGCACACCAGGCATGGCACAGCACAACTTTCTGCTCCTTTGCTCTGCTCAGCAGGCATGTTACAGAAGCATGCTCAAAGGCTCCTGCCTGAAAAGAAAGTCACAAACAAGGTTTTTCTCTCTTTCAGTCAGCTGTTCTTGCTGAATCCAGACTACATGGCCTTGTGTGCTCTTTGTGAGTTTTCTGACTGATGTGATGTGGCAATGTGGTGCCTTCTCTGTTCACCTCTCAGAGCTTAACATCCAACTAAGCAAATTAAAGAAGTCTTCATTCTTCCCAGACATCAGACAAAATGATATCACCTCCAGCCCACATACAAGCAGATTTCTCAAATCTTTTCAGAAATTAATCAGCATCAGTAAACACTTCATTTCCTTCCTCTATAGAGAAGCCCTCTATCTTGGACTACCAATAGGAGAGGCAGCCAAACATTTTCTTGGGTTTACTTTCTTTTCTATTTTGTCTACCCAAACAGTATCTGGGTGGTTTGTTCTCTCCCAGCTCAGGAATTGCAGTGCTGGCAACTACCACAGCCCTTAGCAGCAGATTAGACACAGCCAGAGCTACTGCTACAGCAGCAGCCAAAGCAAGCTGTGAACATTCCTCAGACATGCTTCAAGGTACTGACTTTGAAGCAAGTGTCTGATGCGTTTAACTCACTCCAGGAGATGGGCAGAGATGCCAGAGAGACAGCCCATGGGTCACATATACACAACCCTTTCCTCTCCCACCTTCATCTCTGCAGGGAGAAATGGGGCTGGGCTCAAACAGCTGCTAAAAAATGTTACTACAGGAGGGTTCAACAGGTATGACTGAATGTACAACTCTGAATGACACCTAGATTCCCAGGGAATTTAAATGGTTGGTTCTGATCCAAGTCAGTCATTAGATTTAGCCTAAAGACAAAAAATGTTATAAACTGTGATATGCAGTCACACAAAATCTGCACAATTTCTAAAAGCTTACCTGAATTTGAAAAAGTAGGTTATCTGTTATTTACAGCTGTCAGCAGGAAACACAGAGCAATATATGTAATATGTGTTTGTAAAGTCCTACCCTGCAATTTAAGTTGTGTCTTATCAGCACCTTTGTTTGAATTGATAAAGACACAATAACTATAGTAACTAAGATTAAAAACAAGCTGAGCTTAAGTCAGGTACCACGCTCCCCTTCAAATATCCCTTGTCCAAATTACAGACATAAAAATCCTTTTATTTTAACCCATTACAAAAAAAACCCAAAAGGAATTTCGAGAGAGGAAAGAAACAAGGGGAAAAAATGCTGGAGAAATAATAATAATAAAATAATAATGATAATAACAATAATAGTACCCCATTCCTTAATGCTTAAGCATGAGCAACCCCCTTCCAAGGTCCTCCTGGCTCAGCTTCATAATTTCAGTGGAGGTGCAGCTTTTTGACACTGCTCAGAAGAGCTACTGGCCTTCATCACCACCTCTCTCCTATGCTGATGGGCTGTAGGTGGCTCAGATCCCTGCAACAGTCAGTTGTTGCAAAGGGAATTTCCCTGGGAAGAGCTCATTTTTTTAACCCTGCCCCTGACAGATCTTTCTGTAAAGGAATTTGACCCACCATTTCTTAAGATAAACCATCCACACCTGGAGAGCACTTAAAGGGGAGATAGAAACTGTGTCTTTTCAGTGTTTGTGCTACTCTCCTTAGCAGCAAGGCCACAAAATGACATGAACATGATGGGAAAAAAAATGGTCTTAAACTGAAAGGGTATGAAACATTAGATATTAGGAACAGATATTTTACTGTGAGTGTAGTGAGGCACTTGAACAGACTGTCCAGAGAAGCTGTGGATGCCCCATCCCTAAAAGTGTTCAAGGTCAGGCTGGATGGGGCTTTGAACAACCTGGTTTACCTCCCTTGGGACCTTCAGGAGCCCCTGGACCCAGGCTACGCCCATACAGGATGCAGGGAGAGCACTCATGATGAGAGGCACTGCCTTCATCTGCACAAGCCAAACTTTGCTCTGCCCGAGCTCAAAACTGGCTCCCTGTAACAGCCAGATGTGGATGCAGTTCATGTCCCTTTCTCTGACATTGACCAACTCAGACACTGTCATATCGGTACACCACCTGGGCAGGTGGTGTCAGGGGTCCAGCTGGCTGGAGGTGTCAGCAGGATTTGTGTCTGTCCACACCTAACCTCGTAGACTGGTTTTAAATTTGGCCACGCCACATACCAACATTTGAGTATCCTGACATCTGTCCAGGACTCAGAATCCTTTATTCATTAAGGTGCAAAGATATTTCCATCCTGTTATAATTTAGAGGCTTGTGCTGGATCTTAGAGGAGTGAATTAAAGCAAGATATTTTTCATTTAGAAAAATAAGGCAGCTGTTCCTGCTTTCCCTTTCCTCCATTAACTGAGAAGCTCCCATCCAGCTTATGAAACACCTAGACAAATTTATGCTTCTGCCTTCCTAGACCTCCTGATTTTGGTAACAGCCCTTTTGGTATCACCCAGCCCTTCAAATGTGGTCCCTCACAGCCAGGGGCAATGGTGCAACTGATGACAGATTTTCAGGAGTCAGCTGAACGTGTACATGCATCCCAATATTCTTCCCATAATTCCCTAAACTTAGCACCAAAAGCTTATCTGACAGCAGTGCTTTCACACTGAGCTATTGGAAACTGGGAAAGAATAAGGCCCTTCCACTTTACACGGAACTAATTATACAACCAGAGGATGGAGTGCAGCTCTATAACGGAGGTGCCTGAAGGGTAGATCAAGGTTTTGATCCCTTAATCCAGTGTTTGCTTTTATTTTTTATTTTTTAGCCTTCAAAATTCATAAGGAAAGGTATGCTGAAGGAACAGCTCTTGACTGGATATAAGAAAAAATCGGTATGTCTTATTAGGACCAGAGAGACTGGTCATGCTTGTGAGCATCATTTCAAGTATTTAGGAATTTAGGCCTGGAGTCTTGGCTAAATAGAAGCCCATGCAATTTAAAGTCTCTGCAAGCCAAAAGAAATTTTCAAAACTCTGTTCAAAGTGGGTTAAAAATCCACAGTTTTTAATAAAAGAGATGTTTGCTTTTATGGAACTGGGCTCTTGGTGACTGTATTTCTCTATAGCTTTGGCATGTGTTTAGCCTAAAGCCATTGGGCAGCTCTCAGAGAAGTCCCTGACACTTGTTTGCACCTTTGCCGTGCTGGTACAAGTGCTTCAAGGCAAGTGGAGGAGGAGACTTATTCATGAAAATCAGTATTGCCTTGAGGGGTCAGCTCAGGCTATGGCACTAGATCCTAAGATAAAAACCAATGCCTTAGAATTGCAGTGGATTGGGCCAGACTCTGGGAACTTTTGATGGAGCTGATTCCTGATGTAGGCTCTTCCACTCTCGCCCAAGTCAGGAGAGTGGAGAGTGGGAGAAACATATTAATTATAAGCAGAGAAATTTCCATACTGATTCAAAGTAGTGATCCACTTTATCCTTTCTCTCAGATAACAGCTGGTGGGAGAGATCTCAAAAAGAAATAAAAGTGGAAAAAAGGTCCCCAGGGAAAATACTGTAAATTAACAGTCATCACACAAAGCGTGAAGATTTCTATTCTTTTTCTCTTTTCAATTCTACACTACTTTTTAGTCCTGCATAATACAGCTGGGAATTGATATAAATGCCTGAATTTCTCAATTCCTATTAGATCCTTTTTACTGGTAATGACTTCTGAGAACAACTTTCACACATTTGTTACAACCTGCCAATACATATGAGTATGTTCGTGTGTGCATATTTTCTAAGTTTTTAAAGTGCTCTCACTGTGTTTTGTTAGATTATGTGGAATCAGCCAAGAAAAATAGAAATAGCAGAAACCAGCTATTTAAGGACAGAATAGGAAAAAACCCACCATTGATACATAAATTTGGAAAACAAGGGAAAAGTATTTATAGTTTTCTCCTGCAATTTGCAGTCATACACCTTGTAGGGAATGCCAATGCCACTCTTTCTGCAGTAAAATATCTCTCCCTTTACACGTTCCTCCAGTGACTGACTTAACCATCTCTTATTACACTTTTTAAAAACTTGGGTACACTGGATACAGCCAGAGCTATAGAAGATTACCTGCATTTACTTTTCACCCCCTAAATTCTGAAGAGGGAAAGTAGGAATGTAGGTGGGCTTTTTCTCAACATCCAAAAGGGACCACAACACCCACATCTCTGTTTCTGAGTAGGGACATTTTCTCCCTTGCTGGAGAGAATTCCTTCCTGCTATTCTTCAACAGTGCTTGGAACCTGGGACTTAAGTATTTTATCAGTTTAAAAGTATTTTAAGGCCTACTTTCTCTTATGCTTTTGGGGGATTGTTACTGAAAATCCTTTGCCAGATTAAATGTTTATGTTTGGGTTTGTGAGGCCAGAGACCCAATTTGCTAATGTTTCATATTAGTCCAATTCCTTTAACCAAACAGAGATTAGATTGGGACACTCTCCCAAAAGTATCACAAAAATTTGCTGGTGTTCTATCTTCTGTTGTTACTGAGGACCATTTTCCCATACAAATGAAAGCTACCAAAAAAACCACTTGAATTTGCTGTGCTTGAATAATTCCTAAAGAAAAGCCAATGCTACCCCTGAGCATCGATCAGAGGACTCCAATGGGACTGGCAACAGTCACTGCTCTCTGTCTGCTTGGAAGTTAATACCAGATGAAAACTTTTCTTTATCCAAAGCTCAGATGTTCAGTTAAATCATTACATATGTACTTTATATTACCTATTACACATGACACAAAATATTCGCCTGATTTTAATTAGAACCATGTGATTTGATCGTCAGGGGGAAACCAGAATTAGATCAGAGCACAAAAAAGAACAGGTAACATTTAAGCAATATCAGAGTGTGTCTGTTGCAGTGATAGTGTGAAGGTCCATCCTTAATGTCTTTCAGCATTTTTCACATTAAATTTGCTCACTGTAACGAAAAAACAGTGGTAAAAAAACCCCAAGCTTTTTTTCAAATGGATCTGCTTTTCAAAAAAAGGAAAAAAAGTTGTGTTTTTTTTTCTTTTTAAATGGAACTGGACATACTCAAGAAAGGGTATCAATATATCAGCCTTATGATAGCCCATCCCATAGCTTGAGGATGTCTCATATAGATATATAAATGCATAGCATAAACCAGGCTGGCTTCATCAACCAGGTTGGTTTTGCTGAAATCAATGGGCTTACTAAAGTCACGGCAGGAAAAAATTGTCACATACTTTTTCTGACTGCCAGGTGTTCAAACCATCCAGCAGCAACTCAGTTTCTGGAATCAGGACCTGATTATCAAAATTTTATTAAAATGTTTTTATGTTGTGAATTAATTATTTACCCAGTATCTCCCATGAGGGAAGCCCCAGTGCTTTGTCTTCCAGGGCAGGACACAGCTAGTCTGAATTTACTTAACAGTAAATCATCTTCAGTGTGATCTCAGCCCATTTTGAAGTTGACAAGTACAGAGACTTCCATTCAACCATTGTCAAACTGACTTTCAATTACCAGAAATGTGTTCCCAGATCTACCTGTGTACTGCAGAGATTCCTGATACATTTGATGTATCTGATGATGCTTTTCTCCTACAGGTTACAGTCAATTTTATGCTGTTCAGAATGGAAGTGGTGACCACCATTTAAGTGCTAAACAATACAGGATTATTTTTGTTAGGCTTGGGATCCACAGAAAATTGTTTTACACTGATCTGTGGAAAGCATCAACTGAAGAAGATAAGCTGGCTTGGAAAAAAGTGAATAAGCATTCGGAGCATTTGGGTTGTTGACAGGTTTTGTCTCATCTTTCTTGATCATTTTCCTCTTGCTTTAAAGCTCCTTCTGCAGAAGATCAAAGCACCAGCAGCTGAATTGATGTTAATGTGTTGGGCCACACTTTTAAAAACACCCTGAAATCTTTACCCATTTTTTTCCTCTCAGAAGAGTGCCCAGCTGAAAGTGTATTTGACACTGCTAGCAGAAATTCCATCTGCCTTTCTAGGAAATCACTTTTCTACAAACATACTTCAGTATTTGTGAAATGGCCACCAAGCACCACATTACACAATATCTTTAATCCTATTGCAGAGTAGGTACCCCAAAACAGGGACTTTCCACAGGATTAAAGTAATACTGGAGACATAAGGAGTTAGTGTCCGAGTCCATCTTGGACACCGAGACCATCTCCATCACCTTTCAGCACCAGGGCCCCTCTGCCAGGAAGAACCAGACCAAACATCATCTCTGATTTCCTGCTTTTTTTTCATTCTTATTAGGCTGTAACATCATTAGATTGTGTTTCTCATCTCTAATTTTGATTGACAAAGACAAGCCCAGAAAGAGAAGCAGGGTTAAGTGAAACAGGGAAAGTGCTCAGGGGACAGGACACATACGGGGAAGAGCTGGATCACAAACATGACCAGGCTGTGGGTGAGTGAGCTCATGCAGCTGAGGCTGGGGTAAGAGCTCTGAGGCTGCCCAAAATGTCACTGCAAACAAATCCTCTCTATTCAGCTGAATCACAGCTGTGTGGTTAGACTCTGTGGTAGAAATACAAGGGAATACACCAAAATGGTCATGAAATCCCTGAAGCACATCTTAATTCTCCACGCCTGCAGAATACCTCAGCACTGCATCCAAATATATTGCACATGCAGTAGGTAAACCTTTGAGTGATTCATCAAAAATTTAGGCATTACATTTGTTTATAGAAAAGGGTAAATACTTGAAAGTTGGAAAATTCTTTACAGTCTTATCTGAATCATCATGAACTTCCTTAAAAGGTAAATTTGGGACTGCACTTTCATGATGGATTTCTGTAGGAGTACAAAATTATGCCAAATGGAAGAAAGATCACGAAACTGCTTGACAAGACCAAGTGTCAAGAAGGTGAGCTACAAGCAAGAGCTGTTTCATATAAGAGAAAGTTTATTGCCATATATCGGGTTGTTACGGGTTTCCTAGTTTATGAAGTCACAGTTGTAAAGTCAAATATCATTATTGCATACTATACAAAGTGGAGTTTGGTTTTCTCCCTCATGTTGTCCCCACTCCCTGACTGGTCAGATTTGCCACAGTGGAGCCTTTCCTTATATGGCTATCTCCACCCTTGTTTATCCATTATGGTTGTAATCCTCCCCTATCTTTCCTTTCATGTAGGAGGATTTGCATACTCCTCCCAAGTTTGACCCCTTTCTGGAAAGGTCCATGCTGCCTTCATATAAGCTAGCACCATTTTAATAAATGTGCTATTCCATCATACCCCTACCTGGAGTGTGCCTCTCCTTCTTATCCTTGAACGGTCTCATCAGATTTTTGGCACTTTTAAGATCTTATTCTGTTTGAAAAGGCCCAACAGCTTTGGGCCCTACTGAAACACACCTTTTCTCACTGTATTTCAAGTATTTTCAATAATTTCAAGTAATGCTGTGCTGCCAGAACCTTAGGTCACTGCAAATGATCAAGAAGCAAGCCCATGCCTGTACAAAGTGTATATAGGTAAATGTTATTTGTATTTATAATACATTCACCTATTTAGCAAAAATAGATTTTCAAAATAAAAGAGTAACATTTGCTATTTGAGTTGTAAAACATATTTCACTTCTTAGTTCTTCAAATTAACTGGTTTCTTCTCATGTTTTTGAATGAGCACAGAAGCAAAATAGGTCAACTTTACCTGTAGCTTAACTAAAGGCTTTTGAATGACTTTCATGACTCCACTGTTGAGTTGTTATTTTTGTTTCACTGTTAACTTGTAAATCAGATTCTGCTCATGGTTACCTCTGAGCACGTCCAAGATAGTGCAGCACAAGACACTCAGAACTACAAAAGGATGGATTTAAAGCTGGGAAAATTTGGCTGTCAGCAGAGAGATTTTGGAGCTGCCATGGAGCACACTGAGAGTGCCTGGCTTGCTGTGACACACCGACTCTATCACATTTCAGTTCTGCCTCCTCCAGGCTCTGCTGATTTTCTTTCAGATTAAAATGCAATCAGTTTAACTGAAACATGAGGAAAAAAATCAAGGGATGGCAAAACCTCAGTAATGTTGAGTTATGTTTAACCAGAACTGACTGAGAGAAGTCAATGAATCTCTGCAGTGTAAATAGTATGGAAAGAAACATTGTAGGGAGAAACTGAGCCTCTGTCACTTTAAATGCTATTAATTATGAAAACAAGCTTGGCTGCTGAGTTAACATGTCATTTGGAGAAATAGGCCTTGAAGGACCAGCAGTGCAGTTTGCCTGTAGCAGATGGACTAAAACACTGTATAAATAACCACAGCAATGCCGGCCTTCAGCACTATCACAAATTATTTATCAGCAAACTGCATTTTGAGTGAATGAGCAGTTTTTCTTGTGGATAGGCCACCTCTGAAAGCAAAGATTACTTCTACTGATGGATTTTCCTTACCTCTTAAAAAAAGGCATTATATGCTTGATGGTGATACCCAGCACACTCGTGGAGTTTTGAATAATGCAAAATGTGTCAGTGCTTCACTCCTTTTTAGTGGGCAGGGTACTGGGGTCCTGTACGGTGCTGCCAGTCACTGGCATCTTGGCTGCACAGCAAAATACAGCATTTTCCAGGCTATTTTCACAGGATGTCATAGAACTGTACACACAAGAAGTTTCAATACGTTTTGGATCTTATTCTGAGTTCAGTTATCCCAATGTCAATCAGAAATAACTCCCATGAAGGCAATGGAGTTCCCACTAATTTAAATATGAGAACAGAGACTTGAGCTGAGTTCTCTCTCTGCCTTATTTTCTGCCAATTACTGCCTTGTATTGGGGCATATTTTTCCTTATGAGGCTACAAGCCTGAGATGGATTTCACAAACCAGCAGTGCTGTGTTTTGTCTCTGTCACTTAGAGAACTAGTATGGCTGTGCAGTTGCAGCCCCATCCCTCCTGCCCACCACAGCAAGGTGGCATTGGCTAGGGGACACCAAGAAATTGATGTTGTCAGCTGGGAAACATCTAGAAATCAATCCCACCTCACACCATTCAGATAACTCAGCCTAAGAAGAAAACCTGCAAACAAGTTTTGCAAAGCACTGAGGTCTGGGTAGGTGGTAAATTAGTCTATTCACTCAGTGCTGTTATCAGTTTCTCTCTCTCAAAAGGATTTCTCCACTTTTGTTTGCATTTTAAGATTATAGAAATGCAAAGCACTTTGGGATGGGGTTTTGTCTTAATTATGTCTCTCTCTCCCTCCTGAAAAATGCAGCCAAGTGTTCTGTGGCCCGATGTGATAACAACATGAGATTTAAAAAAAAAATAAAAGGGGGAACAGGAGAGGTGAGGAGTCACAAAAAAATGAGGGGAAAATGAGAAAGAAAGGGACCATCTGAGCAAACTCACTGCAATTTGCTAGTTCCTCGACAGACAAAAACAGCTTCAGCAAATATTGTTTTGGATGGTTCAGTACTGTTTTCTCTCACCAGCATTTTGTGGAGTGATTCTAGTGGAGTTTTACTGGTCAGATTGTCAATATATACAGTGCTAATAAAATAATAAACATCCAAAGTCATGACTGCAGAGCCAGGCTGTTGAAAGAGGAAAGCTTTGGAAACACAATAGTTTACTGAGGGTAGTCCCCCTTCCCTCTAATCCCAGCAAGTTTATTTATTTTTTCAGGGTCTTCTTATCATGGAGTATTAAAAACAACCCTTCCCCTCCAAAAAAAGAGAACCACCCAGCAACACAGAGGAGTGTTCTTGTAAAGTAAATGTGCAGATAGCAAGACTAAAATTGCTAATTTTTACTGCTTTAAGGTTGAATGTTTGCTTCCAGCTAATCCATAATAAGTCTCTCTTTATTTCAATGAATTCATTCACCATATAAATGCCAGCAGAGTCTTCCAACAGCATTTATGGAAATAGGCCACTTTGACAATGCTTTGCTATGTTTCCTGTTATTATGAAAGCAAACTAAAAGTAATTAGGCCTTGTTAAGTCCATATTTTGGAATCACTGGATGCTGAGTTAGGGTTTTGTTTTTTTTATTTTATAGGAAAAGTTTAGCCAGGAACTATATAACTGGTAAGACATGGAAGTGCCCAGCTTTGAGTAGGAAGAGGCTGTGGATGCCCCACTCCTGGAAAGTTCAAGGCCAGGTTGGATGGGGCTTTGAGCAACCTGGTCTAGTGGAAAACAGCAAGGGGTTAGAACTTGATGGTCTTTAAGGTCCCTTCCAATCCAAACCATTCTGGGATTCTCTACAGGGTCCATGTGGACAGAGCATAGAGCTAATGCGGGGCTGCTTTGAGAGGGTTAAATTTCTGTTTGTCTGTCCCTCTGTTAGCACTTTGAGAAGTGCTACATGTTCTCTGATTTTTCTCCTAAATTTAGAGCTTCTCACTAGAATTGATCAGCCCTATACAGATCATGAAAACTGCTAGAAGAAGTGTGGTATAAACAAGGGGGAAAAGTCATCCAAGGCCAGGAAAGTCAACAAAGTGTCCAAATTCTTTGCAGACTGTGGAACTCAGAAATGGGCCTAAATGCTGCCCACATATAATTTCTTATATCTAGGACTTGGAGAATAATTCTTTAATTTGAGAAGGAACACAGAAAGGTGCCTCAAAAGGCCCCTAGAGCATTGAGTTCTTCTAGGTGAGACTTGCTTTGGCAAAGGATGCTACATCCTCCTGATATATTCCTGAGATGAAGTTCAAATGAGGAAGATTTGGTAGTTTTTTAAGTGTCAGAAACTAACGATTCTCTTTGGTTTGCGAATAGAGTTTTCAGCAAGAATTTAGCACTTTTTAAGTAGGGAAAGGAGTGGAGGAGAGGAAAAAACACAGCTGGTGTCCTTAGGGAGAAAAACAGAGAGTAGCAAATTTGCAGTGGGGAACTCCTTATGATGGTCTTTCATGTGGTTCTGCATCAGACAAACTCATTTACTTAGCTATTTCAGCATTTTTGGTTAGTGGGTGACCAGATCATTATGGTGTAAAACATAGCCTATGTATATATTGCTCTTTGTCCTTGATGTTTTTTGCTTTCCTTCTCTTAACTCGATTCTTGACCCCAAATCCCACTGGACCAAAGGAAAACTGTTTTAAATATATTGATGAAGGCCACTGCAGTATTTTTTGTACATAACTTGAAGAATGGAAAGTTTCAATGCTTTGAGCTGCATCCTGCCACTTAACCCAGTATCACTTCAGCCTATGAATCTTTGTGGGTGTTGTTATCCCAAGGAGGACATCTCAGCACCTATATTCAGGTACAAACACTGTCTTGTGAATGCATCTCTGCTTTCTGTGCCCAGGAGTCTGGGTGTGTCATGAGGGTTAGAGTTGCAGCATACTGCAAAAACCCCCAGCCACTACAAAAGATCCCAGAGAGGCTGAGGTAGAGCAGGGACTGGTTTGTGGACCAATCAGGATTTTCATTAAGGTAAAAGGCAATAGCATCTGTTTAAA
>VWZF01005777.1:0-20849 GCA_013396755.1 Sclerurus mexicanus
GTGACCCTGCTGAGCTGTGCCCTGTGCTGTTGCAGGTGATGGGCATGGTCCGTGTGCCCCTCTACACGCAGAAGGACCGCATGGGCGGGCTGCCCAACTTCCTGGCCAACTCCTTCGTTGGAACTGCCAAGTTCCAGCTGCTGTTCGCCCTGAAGATCCTGAACATGGTGCCGGAGGAGAAGCTGGCCGAGGCGGTGGCTGCCACGCAGAAGCCGAAGAAGGCGGCCATCGACCAGGCAGGAGGGGCAGCGGGACACCTGCACGGCCACAAGGCGGGCAACGAGCTGGCTAAAGCGGGCAACGAGCTGGCAGAGAGGGCAGAGCACCCGGGCGCGGCGCAGGCGGGGGCCGAGCAGCTGGTGGGGCTGGAGGGCCAGGCCCTGGCGGAGCAGCTGGCGGGGGCAGAGGCGCTGGAGCAGCCGGCGGGGCTGGGGGCCGACGCCGTGGCGGAGCAGCCGGTGGGCGAGGCGATGGAGTGACCCCGCCGCGTGCGCTCCATCGACAGTGGGTGAGCCAAGAGACTTCTAACTTTCCGACCCGTGGCTGGCCGCAGTGGCTGCCCACGCGACCCCACTGCCCAGCCGGCAGGGTCTGGGTTTGTCTGAAGCAGGGAAAAGCGATTTTATTTTTATGGCCATTAAACTCTTAGCGAGCTTCCCAGATCAACCTGCACAGCCCCTGCAGAGAGTTCATGTGCTTATGTGAGGGCGCCGGAGCCTTAGAATTACGCTTTGATTTCAGGGACACACTGCTGTTGTCAGGTCCCCTTTTCATTTTTAAGGAACAAAACATCCAGTTTTTTAAATGCCCCGTGTTGACTCGGCTGTGTTGGCAATGGGCACAGCGAGAGGACGGGGCTGCTGGTCAAGCACCTCTGCCCACATCAGTGACCAGGCTCCCGCTTGGGGTGCCGGTGCAACGGGGCAGCTGTGCCATGAATTCCCTCTGGGGCGTTAGGGGTGCTCATGTGGGACCCTACCTGGAGATCTGTGGGAGCAGGAAAGTGGAATAAATGGCTTTGCTGAAAGTTTAGCAGTTGGGATCGTTTTTGAGGGCCGAGGCAGAGCCTGCGGGACCCAGAGCTGGGGGTGCAGGGCTGGAGGGGCACGGCTCCCACATGGATTTGTCCCCTGGACCGTGGCAGGCCAGAGGCAAAGGACAGGACCAGGGATGCTGGTGGCAGCCCCTTGAGGGAGTGTGGGCTGGCTCAGGTGCTGCCCTGCTGCAGCTCTTGAGGTTTTAGGTGACTCCAGACTGGCACGTGCACCCCGGGGCTACAGGCAGGGGCCACTACAGGTGCCAGAGCACCTCCTGGGCACTGGCTGTGCCTGAGGGGTCTTTGTCCCGGCTGAAATGTGGGGCTGTGGCAGGAGGCATTTCAGCTGAGCCTTAGGAAAAATCCTCCACCCACCCTCAGGCTCAGTGCTAGAGGAGCTGCTCCCTGTTCCCCCTCTGCCTGCTCAGAGCTGCTCCCTGGCTCGGGGTGGCAGCTGCTCCCCCAGGAGCCCCCCAGCCCTGGTGAAGGGGGTCTGTGGTCACCCCACAGCAGGGCAGAGCACAAGGTCGGAGGCAGGTTCCGGTGCAGGGACACACAACTCAAAAGAGGTTTGGTTTAATTGAAGATATTCAGCGAGAGGCTCTTCAATAAATATGGGGCTGCGACGTGGGGACAGGGCTGGTGCCTTGGGACAGGGTGACAGGAGGACACAGACCAGTCACAGCTCCCCTCGGGATGTGCTCCAGTGCTGCAGCAGTGGATTGGGATTGTGTAAGGGGAGGAGAGAAAGTGGGGACACGCACATACACACATCAGTCCCAGGCACTCAGGAGAGAAAGCTTCATTCTGGTCCAGAGCAAGCAAGTGCTGAGGAGAACCAAGGGCTTGGGCCGCTGAAGAACCTCTGAACCGACAGATGTGTTTAAAAAGTGGACAAGCAAAAATACCCCAGACTAAAAAGTGGTAACAACTGAGGGTGTTGTGGAACTGAGGCTGGAAGGTGTCGGGGCCCTGGGGAAGCACTGGGGCTGGAAGGGGTCACTGTGCCCCTGCCGGTGTGGGCAGCTGGGCTGGGGGATGAGCTCCCTGCCCAGTGCCACTGGCACTGCTGGACGGGAGGGGAACCAGAGACAGATGGGGTGAAAAAGGCCCACTCTGAGGGCAGCTGTGGCATAGCAGGGCTCACAGGTCTCACAGGATGGACTTTCCACCAGCACCAGCTTGACTCCTCATAAATACTTTTTTGCCTTGTGTCAGTCATTGAGCTACACCTCTGAGCCCCAGAAGGACCATCACCACCCAGAAGAGCCTTGGGCTGCTCCTAAACACCATCCTGGGCCTTCCTGCTGTCCAGGCTGGGACTAGGCACACACAGCACCCTGTTAGTAGTGACCTCCCAGCCCAGGGGCTTAGGCACTGACAGGGCTCCCCATGGCCACCCAGGCTGACCCGTAGTGTGTCACCCCCAGGTACTGCCCAGCCCCTGCCCGAGCTGGCAGTGCCAGCACAGCCAGGCCCTGCCCCAGATGGAGCTTGGACCCCACTGCTCCAGTCCCAATGACAAAACGAGGGGGGAAGGAGGACCATGGTGCCCAGCAGGGAAAGAGCTTCAGCCAGGGAAGGAGGATTTGCCATGGGAGTGTCGCAGGGTCTGTGGCCTGGCTGCAGCACTGGGGCTCCCACACAGGCTGGACATGAGCTGCCAGGGAGCAGAGTCAGGCCCAGCTGCCCAGCCACAGAGGGGTCCTGCAGCCAGGACACTGCCCTGCACAGCCCCGGGGGGGCCACACCACAGCCCAAAACACGACAGTGAGCAGCTGAGGGGCCCTCAGCAAGGAAAAGCTGTTGTGATTTGTGCACGGATTCCATCACTCAAGATCCTGCAAAAGCCTGGTGCCAAGGAAGGGCACATGCAGGGAAAGAAAATGGCTCTGGACCAGAGTCTACGCTACGCCCCCAGTTCCCCATCCCTGCTACATTTCATCTTGGACAAAGGCAGAAAGATCTATACAGTATAATACATATATATTTCACTATGAAATAGCAATTTCATTCCCTGCCTTCTACTCGATGCATCCTGAATTCTATGCTTCTTTTTACACCACTCCAGAGGGCTGGTGGGGCTGGGTAGTTTCTCATGCGAGGCAGTTACTCTCCCTGGAAGTTACCCACAGGAAGCACCAGCAGCTCACGTGGCAGGACCTAAACATGATTCTCAGTCCCCCTTTCCCCTCACCTAACTTCCCTTTCCCCATCAACAAGGGCACAGCTCTCCCCTGCCAGCTCACAGCTCATTGCCACGGTTCATCAGTGCCTGTTCCTGACTCTTCCTCGGCTGCTCTCGCAGCCATGGGTGGAGTGGGAGCAGCACTGAACCAACCCCTCGGCATCCCGTGAATGGAAGGAGCAAACCGGAGGCGAGGGAGGTGGCAGGGACAGTGCAACATGCACACGGAGTGGTGACAGACACCTCGGCGGCCAGGCCGGCCCCAGCCCAGCCCAAGGGTGAAGTCTCCCAAATGTCAGTCCCTGTGGAACAGGGAGTCCCGCCCAGGGGCTGGGTCACTGGCCAAGAGCTGTCATCACTGGAACCAGCGCAGAGCCGGGTGGGTCACATGGAAGGAGGAACAATCCTACGGAAAGAGAAGAGGGCAGGTGTCTTAGGGAAACCAGGTGTTAATTACAGGTCTCTTCAAATGTGCTGGAGACGTGCAATGGCACTGGCAGCAAATGGGCTTCCAGTTCCTGTGCCCTGGGACACCCAGGGCTCAGTCACTGTGGGTCCTGCACGGTGCTTCAAGAGCTGGGAAAAGGAGAGAGACAGCCTGTCCCACCTGCTGCTGGGCTCTGGGCTCAAGTGAGCAAGGCCAGAGTGTGAATTCCCTCCAAATGAAGCCACAGGAGCTTGGCCGCTGGCTGGAGCACAGCGATGCCCTGAGCCTCCACAGCAGCAGGATGCTCCTGGCTGCCCCAGGACAGCGGCCGTGGGGCAGGGAAGGGGGCTGTGCCCAGTACCCACCTTGGTGCCCGTGCACCCTCCGGTCACATCGTCCGGCTGTACTCGATGCCGCTCTTGGCAGAGATGCCAGACCAGGGCAGGAGGCTGCACAGGAGGCTCTGGGCTTGCCGGTATATCCTCTGGGGAATGGAGCACGGGCTCAGGCTGGCTAGTGTGGATCCAATGTGCTGTAGGTAGTCAGTGGCCACCAGTTAAGGACAGCAACATTTACACTGTGACCTGTTTCATAAGTGAAATCGTTCTGTGCACAGGGGAAGCTGCTCTGCTCACTCAGATCTGCTACGTGCATTCGTTGCCACCACCTGTCTATCAAAAGCAGGTCTGCTCTGCCCTGTAAAACATGGCAGTTTGGGAATGCTGGCCCAAGCCTGTGTGGGAAATGCCTCCTCTAAGCAGCTGTCAGTTCCCTTTGCACTCCATGGAAGTTCCTGGGGCAATCCATCCACCTGCCTGGGGAGGCTGGGACACCCAGGAAAGATCAAGTTCCTGATGACCTGAAACAGAGTCGCTAATCAGTGTGAGAGCAGCCTGCTGAGATCCAGGCCAGGCTCACAGGGGATCCCAGGTCACAGGAAGCGAGGCCAAGGGTTTCTCTGCCGTGTTCCATGTAGGCCAAATCCTGCACCCCACCAGCCAAAGCTCACCCAGCACTTTGGCCTAACAACAGCATTTGCTATCACTGGCATCAAACTTGCTCCAACCATCCTATGCTGGCTTCCTGAGCTGTTCCCAGAGGAGCTGGGGGAGCCTGGGGACACACGGACCACTGTCAAATCCCTCTATCATCACCTTCCAGCTTCAGATTAAACTCACATCTGAGCAGGCATCAGTCCCCACACTTTGCTGGGTTGCTGTTGTTAACCCCAACCATGGTTTGGGCTGTGCTCAGCAGCCTGCAGGTAAAGGATATAAGATTGTCCAGGGTGGGTGCCCACCGTTGATGTAGAGGACGTAGGTGAAGCCATCTTTGAGGACCCCTCTGATGGAATAGTAGTAGGGGAGATAGTGGTGCTGTTTAAAGTCTCTGTTTTCATAGAAGTTTATTGCTGTGTTGTTGGTGGTGAGGACGTGCAGGTAGATGGCTTTGCAGTGGTCCTGGGCAGTCGTGGAGATGTGGTCCTTCAGACTCTCCAGCAACAGTGACCCTGTGGAAGAGAAGAGCAGCAGGATCACAGTGTGGAGCCGTCTCCCCAGAGACCCCCAGCATGAGGGGTGGTGGGGCCCAGCTGAGCCCTCCTGCACCAGGGTCTGAGCAGGGATTGCTGCACACCCCTGAGGGCCCCAAATCCCACAGACCCTCTTGAGGACTTGGTTTGAACATAAATCTCTTTTCACCTGTGAGCATGGCTTCAAAAAACAGATTTTAAAGACAGAAATCTCTGACTCAATAACCACAAGGGTGAGCCAGACTTATCATGACAATATTGCCCATCCCCAGCTGAGCAGCTCCTGGCTTTGGGGAAGGTCACTGAGTCATTTTCAAAGGTATCAGTTCCACCTCATACATTTATTTTAAAGCCATTTAGAACAGCAGTGTGTCAAAACAGAGTTGCACAAGCAGGTTATTGCTCTGTGCCTGCTGAACCCAAACATCTCAGAACTGGTGGGATTTTAAGATCCCTTCTAAGGAGGAGAGTGGACACAGAGTCTCATTCAACCTGGACTTGGGGCAGCCAGCAGGAAAAACCAGAGGAGGGCATGGAGAATGCTCCAGCCCCAAGAGACAGGACCTGGAGGTTCATCCCCACCACCTCAACATGGCAGGATGGACCCAGCAGAACCTGCAGGGGAACTTCTCCCAGCAGGTGTGGTAACACCAGGCTAAAGGATCAGCCTGACTAATACACACAGGTGAGGTGGCTGCTGCTGTTTCACAATCCCCACGGCCTGCAGAACTTCCAGCAGGACCCGTGGGATTTCAGGGCAGAAGTCAACAGCACTAAGTTTGATACTCAGTGAGAACTTTTACCAGTCAAACCCAAAGAGACACTGAGACATAACCAGGAGAGCAGTTCAGTTTAGTTAGGAGATATTCCAGTCTTGAAACCTCACAGAAATCCACCTGCCCTCTGGTTTAAGAATAGCAGAGAACTAGAAACCAAAACCTTTTAGTGTCTGTCAGAGAAAAATCCGAGCTTTAGTGCTCAGCAGCATTCCTGGGCTGAAGAGCCTCCTGCATGAAAGGCTCCAGCTTCAAACACCAGCAGAAAAACTTCCAAAAGGAAGGTCTCAGAGAAAGCAAGAGCAGCTTCTTTAGGTTGTGTTGCTACAGGTACAAGTTCAAAGTTTTTGAGAGAGCACAGAACATGCTGTGTAGATATAATGGATACAGGAAATACTGACTAATAGAAAATTCCAGCAAGATGGAGCTGGGAAAAAAAAATAGGGTTTGGAAATTGAAAGGAGACTCAAAACCACCACATTTTTACAGAATACACCTTTACCACCTTCTCTGAACGTCATTCTGTGCTGCTATTTTCTTCTCAGTATAGAAAATTTCTGTCCAATGGCATTTCAATGCAAGGTTTAAACACAGTGCTCTCCCCAAGGACTCTTTTGGTCATTTCTTTATGGATCCAAGATACAGATCACGCCTGAAGTTGCCCCAGAAGGGCAGCATTTGGTGACAGAACACACCCTGCTCTAGACAGAGGTAAAGGCCTTCTGCCTGCAGGATTTCAAATGGCTGCAGGAACGCTGCATGTGGCAGCAGACATTCAGAGCTGACTTGTACAGGCATCTGAGATCTAATCAGCTCCAAGTTACACTCTTTTCCAGCTCCCTTTGTCATTTTCTGTTTGTTCTATCTGTTGAAGCTGAAAGGTTAAAAGCAGCTCTATTTTCTGCCTCAGGCATCAGGCTGCTGATACCCATGAGAGAAAATCATTTTATACCCTGCTCCAGGGTGAAGCTCTCACACTCCCAGTCAGTCTCAGCAGCAGGAGTGCGAGTTTTTGGGGTGCTCAGCTGGCCCCTGGCAACAAGATGGGCAAGGCCCTGTGCTCTTTGGAAGTATTTGCATATTGTGTTGTGCCCACAACCAGTAAAAACCTCTCAGAGCACCTGCACTAACACCAGGAAGGGGATGTGGGTGCATCACCTTCCCACCTGCTGGTATCAGTCACGGGTAAGCCTTTCCTGCAGGGATGTGCTGGAGCTCCTCGTCACACCCACTGGCCACACGTGGCCAATGACAGCAACAGTTGTCACTAAGCAGCATCTTACCTATTCCATGTTTTCTGAACTCCTTCACCACTCCAAGACTTAGGATGTAAGCAACTTGAGTGTCCACAGGAAAATTGGAAGCTAGGATGTCTCCATCCTGAGTAGAGATATGACAAGTTATTTAGTAGGATAGCTGAGGAGGCACAGGAGAAAGCAAAAATCCTGTACTGCAACACCTGAAAACAAGGCTAAAGCAGGAAACTTCTCTTCACTGAACAGTCTTTTGGAAAGGAAGTTAAAAAATCCAACTTTGGTTCCTTTGTGGCAATTCCTACTTTCATACCATCTTCCCAGACACAATACAAATTATGGTGTGTCCTGACTATAGACATTATTTGTGGGCTTAGGAACAGAACATATTGGCTTTCTTTACCAGGAAGGATTCAAAGTGCCAGTCCTGGGGTCACCCACCAGTGTCTAGATCAGCCCAGCAGGTCCTTGTGGCCTGCAAGCTCCACCTGAGCCAGCTGGAGATCCCTGCACTGCTGTAGAGAACAAGGAGCACGTTCCACAAGCCCAACTGTCCAGAGCAGGGGCTGAAAAAGCCCTTGGCTTCCACTTTGGCTGGAACAAGAGTCTTTTGTTAGAGTTGCTGAAGATGCAGCTTCTGATTTTGATGAGCTTTGAGGTGAAGCCAGATAGCTAAAGTGAAGAGACCCGTGCCACTCAGTGCTCTCATTCCCTGTGAATCTCAGGATTACTGTTTAACCACAACACTGACGGCCTTTCAGGAGCTCTGCACCCTCTGCACTGCCCCTGCTGGTTTTTAGTGGTTTTCTCCCACACTGTGCTCAGTGACCATCACCTCTCCCTCTCTGCTGTACTGTGTTGTCTCTCCTGGCCTCCAAGCTGTGTTATCCCTGAAGCTCCAGCTCTCTGCAGACTGGTTACCTCCCCTCTGGATTTGAGACAGGGACTGTGAAAATGGAGGAGTTTCTGCAGGAAGTCACCAGAGTGACTCGCCCAGTACAGCTGTGGAAGCTCTTAAGTAAGAAAGGAAGAGGTTTGTTCTTCCACACCTACACACCCCACAGCCATCAGCCATGCCCAGGGACACTGAACACAGCCAGGCAACAGTTAAATGCCTCCTGCACAGGCACTTTGGGATTACACCTGCGTGATCTGATCCCTCAGCTTCCCATCAGGCCATGGCTGTGACACCAGGCTCATGTGTTCAGACACATCTCCCCACCCAGGCTCCGTTAGCTGAAAATCACCACGTGCTTCAACCCTTAAGTTAACTCAGGATCAAGTGTCTGAATAGAGGGGGGGGAAAAATACCCCCAACTAGGTCTCAGCCCTGTTAACCATGGCAAGAGGTGGACTATGTCACCCTGGAGCCCAGCGTAGGGACGTACCTCCTTGTGCACCTTCGTTCTGCTTTTGATCTCTGCCACTATCATGCCCACGATGGAGCCTCTGTACGTGGCTGCGAGGGAAAAGAACTTCTTGTTGGAAGTGATATCTTGGTACCATGAGTCAGGGTACCTGGGAAGGAACAAAGGACAGGGATGGTTGGAGATGCAAAGCCCACGTGCAAGCAGCTGTTGCACCCCCTTTGGTACCGTGGGTTCTTTCAATGGCATCACGTAATGGCCTCCTCGCCTTGCTAAGAGAACCACATTTTCATTTTACATTCCCTGCCCAGAGCTTTTAATTCCAACTTTAGCAAGTTATTTTTAAATGCAAGATCCATCTGCCCTCATCTAAAAGCGTAAGGATCTCATTAATTTGATACAAGTGTAAAAAAGATGCTGCATGTTGGAACAAAAAGAAAAAAAATCACATCACAGGTCTCCAACTCTCCTCCTCCTTCTGCAGATACTAAAGGGAGACTCGTGTACTCATTTATTTCAAAATGAGACTTCAGCCTTGCATTTAAAAGAAACCTACCAACTCAAAATATTATGAATGCTTTTGCTGATTTGTTACATTTTATACAATCTTAATTATAATCTGCTAAAATCTTCTATTAGGCTTCTCAATGAAGCCAAAGAAAAAAAAGCCCTCGAATTCTACAGCTGTGCTTTGCTTGGATGCTTTAGGCCAGAAGTCTGTCACTGTCCCCAGGAAAAGCTCCTCACTCCTGTGCTTTTGAAGTCATGAGCATTTACCAAATGGGGGCCTGGGGAACTGACCTGGAACAGGCTGAGATCAGCTTTAAGCCAGACCTTTGGGAGCAACAGTGATCCCCAGTACCCAGGGCAGTACTGCTCATTTGCCCTGGGACACTTGGAAGGACAGTCCCTGAGGAACAGCTGCTCCATGCTGGTTTGGTTTGGCTCTGAGGGCTCCAGGACACAACTTCCTCTCACAAGCAAGGGGTGCTGTCCTTTTTCCTGGAGCTGTGCTCCTCTCCCCACTTCATTCACAGCCTTTCCCAAGAAGCTGATCCACCCCCTTAATCACGAAGCCCATTTTCCTGCCAAAACCTGCACACAGGAACTTTCTAATGCCTTCAGGGCCCTCCAGGACCGGCAGCAAAGGGCCATTACAGCAACACCACCACAGTGCGCAGGCAATTCCGAACGTGCTGCTGTGCTGGAACAGTTCAGGTGGCTGCAGAGCCTTTGGAGTCAGCTCCAAACTGAACCAGCGCATGCTCACACCCTTAGTTTCGGATCCCCCCCAAGCCCCCCGAGCCAGCGACGTACTCTATTGGGAACCAGTCTCCACAGAGCTGCTTCACCGTGTCTATGTCATCGTGGCACAGCAGGCGCAGGTTCACGTCGGTCAGTGCAGTCGGGGGCACCTCCTCTGTCATTCACGCCTGCAGGGACAGGAGGCACGTGAGCAATGACGGAGCACAGGCTCTCACTCCCACCTTCACAACAGCACCAGGAAGGTCTTGGTACTGACAAAGCTGTTTTTCCCAGCAAAATGAGTCTTCAGGAGAGGTGAAGCAAAACATGGCAGCGTTAAGCCCAGAACTAACTCAAAGCCGTGTTGCCCCCAGGATAAGCCCAGCTCACTGCTCAGCCCAACCCATCCCTCCGGCCCTGTATCCATGCACATCCCGCTCCCGGTGGGCACAGTCTGCTGTGCACGTGGCCACAACCCCTTCCAAAAGGAGCTGCATTAAATAGGCCAGCAATGTGCCAAGTGTACCTTATGTTGCATGGAGCTCTTCAAATGTCTGCGCAGGAGCAATATTTTGTTAAAACAAAACTGAACAAGCAGCTTAAAAAGGAAGCACTGCTAGAAGAGCGTTTAGAAAGTCCTCTTGCACAACCCTGCCATCTCCAGTGAGTGCATACAGAGAGGATTCCAACTCTTTCAAATGTTCATTTTGTTTAACCTGTGTTGGTGTAGTTTCAGTTCCCCTCTGTCCCACGTGCCACAGCTCCTCGAGGGCTGGCTTTCCAGTCCAGCACAGAGCAGTCAAATACAGAAATCCCAGGACACCTCTTCTCCATAGCACTGCCACCACCCACTAACCCCACACAGGGCACTGGCTGCGATGCCTTCAGCCTTTTGTAACGAGGCACCAGAGGGAAGGAAGGAAGCAAGTGATACCTAAAGCGGTTGTAAAAGCATTTGTAGCACCGATGCATGAATGGAGAACAGGCTGCAGGCAGGACAAAGCCCCATGTGAGACAAGGCAGGCAGAGACTCGGCAGCTGCAGGGCTCAGTTCCCCGTCTCTCTCTCTCCAGCCCTCCCAGTCCCAGGACAAAGAGAGGGATCAGGACACAAAGGAAGAACAGCCAAACCCACCACCCTTAACACAAACAAATTACCTAAAACTTTCTTTTTCCAGTTTTAAGAGTCTCAAATCTTGGTTTCAGAATGCTGGGTTATGAGGGAAAAGTAGCACACAGCAGTGCTTGTTTATGCCCTCCTGTTAAAAGGGATGCGCAGCTCTCCAGTGCTCCTGATTTGAAGCTCAGAGATTGAGAAGGAACAGATTTAAACACACACCGGACTCGATGTGCCATTTGAGCAGCTTCAACACAAAAACTGTAACCAGCAAAGTTACAATTGCCAGCTTTCAATTTTAAGTTGCCAAACTTGCAACTTGGCAATTAATGTTAAGTCATTAAACTTACTTTGCCAGATACAGCTGCTCTGTGACTGGCAAAGAAGCACAAAAGGGGTAGGCACAGCAGTGAACCCCATTTGATATGTTTTGACAGCACACAATTGTGTGCAATTGCTCTCCTAAAAATACGGAAACACCTCCTTTCCACTGCACCCCTAAGAGAAAACTGCTTAAGCCACAAAACCCACATTCTGTCCTCAAACTGCTCTTTTAAGGCACACAAACCAGCTTTTTTCCTGCCAGTTAGCACAAGAGGATGATATGCAGAGAGCAGGGAGTCCCTGGATGTCGGGGTCCTTGGAACTCAACATCAGTGCTGAGAGTGCTCCAACAGCTCTTGGAAAAGATGAAATAGGGTGGGTTTCAGACACAGCCTTCCTCCCAGTGACCGCTCCTACATATTTCCTGAAGACAAGGATCCACATACTGATATGGATCACTTGTTCTTCTCCAAAGAGTTCCCTAAGAAGAGTCACAGCTATTTCCCAGCCTATTCTAGGACTGTGGCTGCACGGTTCACAGTCAGTCCAGCTGCCAACTTCAAAACAACTTAAGCACCTACAAAACCAGCACTCCTTGCTGCCTTTAAAGCTCATTTCACGCTGCCAGGATTGGCTCAAGCCCTCCAAGGCAGCCCTTGGAATCTGTGCCCTGTTGTGGCAGTGCACACACTCTCCACCAGCCGCTGGTGACCTTTTAAGAAGCCTCAGCAGGAAGGAAGAGCACGATCACTGGCTGTGGCTGATGTGATCCACACCACTGCTGCTCGATGGTGCGGACCCCAGTCCCACCCTCCCACCCTTGCCAGACCCTTTGTCATTTCAGAGTGGTGACACACCACAGGATCACTTTTCTTGTGAAGTTTTGATGCTCCTGTAAGGCAACACCCCTTCTCAGTCAATACTCTCGGCATTAATAAATCAGAGAGGAATGAAACCACCACGCCAGAGCCATTATTTCTCCTAATGAGTACAAAAGGCAGGGCCTAGGAGCAGAGTTAGCCAGCAGGCCCTGCGGGAGAGGCGGAGCCAGCCCAGGACACATTCCTGGGAGGATTAGTCCGTGTGTATCTAACACTACATTCTCAAAGAGCTGGGCAAGCATTACACATTATCCTGGAGCTGAAGCCAGCCTTAAAAAAGTAATCCCTGACTTTTTTGTTGAACAGGGTAATTCCCCTCCCCTCATATTCAGACACCCAGGAGAGGCTGTGTTTGCAGGGACTCACTCCATCCATTTTGAGTTATATGACCCAGTCTGGATGCTCCAGTACATTTAAAGAACATTCAGGACATCTGTCTGGCACCGTGTCCTGCCACAGGGTTTTAGGAGAGCAGAGCTGTCCCCCTTCCTCCCTGGCCAGGCATTGCTGTGGTAAGTGGCTGCTATGACCAAGAGAGAAGAAATCCCAAGCAAATCAATTCCCTTCACACCCAGGTGAAGGCCTCTGGCTCTTCATGGATACCTGGGCAAACACCTAAGACCAGGTCCTGCCCCTGGGCACAGACAAAAGCCCTGAACAAAACCCTCAGCCAGCATAGGGACCAGAGCATCACTTTGAGAGTCCACTTTGTTCCAGAGGACAAAATATATGTTTGGAAGCACAATAAATAATAAAAAACCACCCCAGTGTCAGTGTAAAATACAACCCTAGGACCTGATGAAAGTTAAAAGCACCTTTAGGGGTTTCAAGGTAGCAACTCCAACAACACAGGTTCTGACCTGTGAGACCAAGGGGTGGCTGCTGTGACGCCAAATGCAGGCTCCAGGGACATGTGGTTCACTGAAGGAGGTCCGCAGGCATTTTGGAAAAGCCAAAGTGAAGTTATCTTATTCCTTCGGTTATCTTTTTCTCAGGTGTCAGCCTTTTTGTTCACACGATGGCCACGGTCTGGGAGGTGACGTGGATTTAACATCACCCACTGCCTCTGCTCCCAGGGGAGCACAGTGACATCACCCTGCTGTCACAACTGGAAACACTCACTCCTGAGGATTATAAACAAGCCATCATCTCGTATTTTATGCAACATTTCATGTTTATGAAGGGATTGTGCAGTTAAACATTTGAAAAAGCTCTGAGGACAGCTTTTCCCAAAATACTGCAGTCAGTATTGAGCATTTAATTCCCTTTCCTACCTAAAACCTGCAGATATAACACACAACAAATTAATTATAAATACAGGAAAGCATAGAGGTTTTGAGCATTTCTACTACCCTTCTGCCTTGCTCTGCTGAAACATCTTACAAAATGTCCTGGCCTTAGGCGTACTGGGTAGCCCAGAGGAACCTGTTGAATTCTTATGACAAATACTGAGCAGTAATGGAAGTAATGCACAGAAATACTAAGCATTAGCCAACTTGACATATCATTTTCAATTAAAGCACGTTGTAAGGCCTAAACTTACTATTTAAAAATAATGTCATATATCTTTGGCACCAATAAGCACTGGCTTTAACGAGTTAAAGCACAGCATTTCACAGCTCTGCCGAAAAGGCAACAAGCCTTTGGCTCCCAGCACCGGCCCAAGCGATGGCCGGGGCCCCAGGAATTATTTGTCCCTGTTCACTGAGCACAATGAGATAGCACAGGCACTGACACATTTCTACCACCAGCCCTTCCAGGCAGTTCTCATTTTCAGGTGCAGGGACAGTTTCTTTACTTGAACTGGATGCTTCGCAGCTAAGAAACCTCAACTCAGGGTTTTCTCAAGAGCAGGAAGTTTTCTTCCCTCTTTGAGTTCTTGTATTTCAAAAAAAATTAAATAAAACTCTGCAGCAGTCCCCATTTCTGGGGAAACAGGCAGCCTCACAGAGCCAGCACTCTTAATCCAGCAGGGTGTTCAAATACAGGATAAAGCCTGATGCTTACTAGAATTCGGCAGGCAGCTGCTTAAATGCGTTTGAAAACCCCTCGAGCACTTCCATACCCACAAAAACGTGGTCAAGTGGTTCTGCAAGTTAAAGTTTCCCTTGTTTAGCACTGTTAGACATGTTTTAACAACACTTCTGCCTCTTGC
Organism: Sclerurus mexicanus; assembly: GCA_013396755.1. Lineage (NCBI taxonomy): Eukaryota > Metazoa > Chordata > Aves > Passeriformes > Furnariidae > Sclerurus > Sclerurus mexicanus. The sequence goes on from VWZF01005777.1 coordinate 14,300, forward strand.
AGCCCGTAAAAATGGGTGAGACAATGAACTGCCACAAGACAATGGGTTTCATTAATTTTTATTTGGATTTCAGCTTCCATCCAGATAAAGTAATGAAATTCCCAAATAAAAATTTTATTATTTAGCAACAAGTATCACTGAGTTTCCTGACAGAATAAAAGCCAGGTAATGTAAGAAGAAAGTCAAACAAATAGTAACTAGGCTTGTGTACATACATAACTCCCAATGTAAGGGATGCACTGGCCTCAAGTTCAGTGCTCACACAAGGACCAACGGGAGGGAATCTTTTTAATTGCAGAAACAAAGATAAGAGTGAAGGTTATCAACACCTTTTACTGTCCCCAGGGACACACACCCAGCCACCCCCAGCATGAAACCCTGCGGATCCTCACAGGGATGGAGATTTTCACCTTCTGGAATTCAAAGCATTTACTCTGAGCACACTCCTGCTGGATTACTGAGGATTGTCTGCTGTTGTTCCACAGAAGGAAAAGATTAGGTTTCTGCAGGGGACTCCCAAGTACACACAGGCCATTCTGAGGAATCCCTGAGACACCGGAGGACCCACTGGGCACGGGCAGGACGTGAGCTGGCCCTTCCCTGAGCGTCTGTGCCAGCACTGCAGCCACGGACGTGTCACAGTGGCTGGGATTTACTGCACAGGTACTCCCTGGAAGATGGACACACACAGAGAGCAGGACAGAGCTCACCAGAGGTACGGTACGCTCCAGTGTTGCTCCCAAATCCTCGTCCGTGACTGCCATGTGGACAGTCCCCAAATCCCAGTAAGGCAAGATTTCCAGGAAACAAATTTTAATGCCAACTGGCATCCTCTCTCAGCTGTAAATAAATAGGACCAAACAAAGCCCAGAGAGAATTTTAAAAGCTACCCAAAATGCAGGGCTTTAGCTGGGACTGAACAACACGGTACCCAAAACAGCCACAAACTCTGCTATTGTCTGGGGACTGTCACTTCCAGAATGCTAGCAGGAGTTTTTACAGCTGCAAGTCTCTCTGCCTTGTGCCATCTGGCTCTAGGGATTTGATTTACATTACACCATTCAATCTGAACCAGTCTAATTCCACAAAGCACTAAAGATTTCCCTCCTGCATTTCATTTTTAGCTTACTGTGTTTTTAGGTTACTGGTCTCGCAGGGAATGTTCTACACAGACATCCCTGTCACCAAGCTCCTTTCATTTAACACAATGAAAGTGCAACTGGATTTGAAAACATCATGAATTCATTACTAAGAATCTCAAAGAGGCGCTTCCAGGACTTGGGACAACATTATTAAAGCAACAGAAGCCAAATTTTTAAAGGTATTTAAATACCTGGCCTGACAGATCCAAGGTACTACTTCAAGTATGGTCATAGAACAAAAAAAATTGTGTTGGAAAGATCTTTTGGGGTTTAACCCAACTCAGATCAGGTTGCTCAGGCCCACATAATGTCAGTGAGGAGCAAATCTCTTCACCCTGCCTGGGATTTGACAAGTTCCTTTGGATCTAAAGGTGCAACTGGAAGCTGGGGTGTTCAACGTGCTGCCTGCACCAACACCCCCTATGCTATATGTGCAGTGCAAGCACACCTCTACAGGTGATTTGTCACACTCTGTTTATTCCACTTAATGCTCCTGCTCCTTCTAGGAATCCCACAGGGGTTCATCTGGGACAAGCAGCACACAAACCCCAGAAGACAGAGTTCTCCTGATTCCCAGTATGTTATGGGAATCAGTGCGGCTTGGAGTTCACAATCATAAACAGAACAGTGGTGGTTTCACCTCCAGCCCTGCATCTCCATCACATCCCACAGGAGTGCTGCCCAGAACTGCCATCACTTAATTCCCTGCGTTAGCAGAAGGGGATGCTTGGAATGAGTGAGATTCTTAATGAGGAATCTAGGACAAAATTACTGATTCTGTGCCTTGGTCTGAAAATAATGTAGTAACATGGCTGGGAGCAGGTTTGATGCTAATTAGGTGATTTTACAACAGTCCATAACACTTTTTGATCCATAATTTTCTGTTATTTCTACCAGAATCACAAGCACTGGGCTTGTCATGGACCCTGGGTCACTCAGGGACATGCACTTGGAGCTCCTCATTATTTAAATTCCTTCAGCAGGAGCTTTCTCCTCTGCAGAAAACTGCCCTCCTCAACCTCCCACCCCTGCACAGCCTCCCAGGCTGCCACACCCTGGAGATCACCCTGCTAAATCAGAGTCTCACCTAACATCAAACAAGTCAATTTGATATCAAACCAACGGCTACGAGAGCATGTTGGACTCAGCCAGCCAGGAAGGCAGCGCTGCCACACACAACCCAGGAAAACCCTCCTGGCATTCAGCCCTGCTCCCAAAAGCTCCCCCCACGCTGCTCAGACGATTTTTCCCTCGGTTCTAAGGAACACATTTGTGCCTTGTCTCCAGTTCCACACTACGCCCAGACCGAGGTGTGCACACCACAGCACTAAAAGCAAAACACATTGAATCACTGTAATTAACGCTCTGGCCTCCTGCCAGGCAGGCTCGGGATTTGAAACAGTCCCTAAAAGGATATTGAGAAGTGAGAAGACGCAATGTAGTTCTACCTGCGCAGCAAGCAGCGGTTATTTATTTGAAACAAAACCACTTACTGTTAGTGAAATCCTTTGATACTCGTATCCCTGATCCTTGGCCCACTTGGAGCTGGACTTGTCAGACTCCCGGCAGCAGGAATGTTAATGTTTTGCACGCGAGTTGCTTTCCAGGCTGCTCTTTCACCCCCCAGCTCTGGAAACATTAGTGGAGCCGTGGATTTCACAGGAGCTGGCCCCCGAATGAAGTGTCTCTAAAGCACACTGCACAAGGAATGGCTTCCTGCTGTCCCAGATACAGCAATTCCTCCAGGGAATGGCAAACGAGAATCTCCAAGAGGGTTTTGCTGTTAAATCTTTTCTTGTTAAGACGTGGAAGAGAAAATCTGCTTTGTGACAGTGGCACTGTGGGGAGTTCAAACCCAAGGGTCACGATAGAGGCACACTGGCAACACGAACCTCACTGGAGGGGAAATTTAATACCCAAAGTCCTCCAGAAAACAAAACAAAAAAAACCCATTCTAAATTAGAATAAACAGCCACGCAGAAAATGTATGTAGTGACTGAAAAAACAGCCAGAAATGCAGCCTAGCATGGTACAAACCCCAGGAGAGGGGAGCTGGAGGCTGCCTCCATTTCCTACACAATGTCTTTGTTATGGAGCAAAAAACCTGCACCCTTACTGCAAACACACATGAGACTTTCCAGAGGCTACTGCAAGCAAGGTGCTTTCAAATAAAATACATTTTATCAATGCTTGGAAAGGACATTCCTTCCCCAGCTGGCAGACAAGCGTCCCAAACTCACCTCTCCAAGAGCATGAATTTAAAATTTGAGCCAAAATGGCTCCTTTTCCTTTCCTTTCTCAGTGATGTTTTGCAGCATGAGACACAGGTTCAACTCAAAAACTCCACTGCTGCTGTTTTAAGGTAGTAACATTTAAAATGCATTCTGGCACAGGTGTCTGCTCTGACAGCCACACAGCATGTTGAAAAGGAGAAATTAAAAACTTAATTAAAAGCTAATGTTGGAAAACCGAGCAGCTCCTGCTCCTACCTTTCTGCAGGGAGGAAAGTGGGTGGGGGGACACTGTGAGACAGGAAGCTCTAAATCTTTTTACAACACTCTGCATTGAAGGAATCAGACACCCTTTGGTTAAAAAAAATCCAAACAAGTAGGAAAATGGGAATGATCCTACTCTGAGAACGGTTTTGGCTACTACTTGGCTTCCAAATTTGTGTGCTCAGCCTTCTCTGCTGTTACTTAAGCCCAACTGGTTCTTCCAAAGCATCTTAACACGTCACTGGAGGGAATTCCTGCCCCTGCCCCACGGCTGGCAGTCTGTGATGAGCAAGGAAGCAGAGCCAGGAGGATTTCTGAGTCAGCTCTGCCAGGAAGTCCCCCAGTTTGCACCTCTAATTCCTCGGGTATTTACACTGTCATCCAGAGGCAGCCTTTGCAACCACAGGTTCAGCTGCTCCTGCTCCCTCCATAAATTATGCTGGGAGGGGCTGGACTGGGGGGCAGAGAGGTGGGAAATAGGAAATGAGGGGATGGCTTTTGGGGTGGCAGGACCAGTTCCCAGCAGCTGACGGGCTAGGAGACCAGCACTGACTCACTGACAGACCACACTGGCCCAACCCCTGTATTCATAACAACCCCCAAAAACCCATCTGTGAAGTAACAAACATTCCTCCGTGTAAATAAAGATCATCCTTACTGGGGAAGAAAACACCAGACAGGACTTCATTAACAAAAATAAATGCACATGTTCTCTTTAAAGCTTTGAGCTGCCAAGTACAAAGACCATGTTCTGAATCCCACTGGCAGCTCTCACTTTGCATCACATGCAAGGGCAGCCTGGACACCTGAAGTCAGGATGACTGACACTGGTTTAGGAAAAGAAGTGAAAATGAAGAACGGCACAGGCTGTAAGAGGCATTCACAGGCCAGCCACCTCCCACACCTGAGTCAACTCGCCTTAAGTACATCCCAAAACCAGCTGAGAGAAACGGCAGCAGCTTCAAAGAGCTAAGCAAAGTACCAGCACCGTACTCAGTAGTGAATGTTTCTTTATTTACCACCAGGCATAGAAACACCAATTAAAGGAGTTAACAAGACATAACAGAACTACTTTTTAACCTGCAAGATAAAGCCTTCTGCTTTAAAAGCCTGGTACCTGTCTGCTTCTAAGGGAAGTGAGGGTGCTCAGTCTTATCTTGTAAATGAGTCCACACTCCAATTATAACACATTGGGACAGAGGCACCAGTTTAGGTTTGGTTTTTGGTTTTGTTTTTTAAAGAACCTCACTTGTGAGAGTTCTGCTGGAGTTTATTCACACAGACAACCGGTTTATCTGAAAACACCACGCACTAGTGCTCCCAAAACACTCCCACACGTGTCCTTCAGAAAGCCTTCTGAGGAAGCTAAGCTGGGCTAAGGAGAGTCTATGGCAGATTAAAGAAGTTAATTAAGAGAATTAATTACATTAAAAGGAGCTAGCATGAATCCATAGTGGAATGAGATTCCAGCTATCATCTGTTCAGCAGGTTCATAACTAGGTGGAAGAAGAGAAGAATAGATATGCAACAAAAGTGGCTGATGATCCTTTGGGATGGCACAGGTACCCAGGGTGGTAAAACGTGAAGGTGTTGACAGCTGTACAAAGTTCTCACAATGCCCAAAGACAGATAAATCTGTAAGCTGATGCATCATAAAAGGAATGCAGCTTGGAGAAAGGCAAACACTTCCAATTTGTCTTAACCACTGCAAAGGGGAAAACCATTCACAGTCCCCTGAAAACATTCGTTGCTCAGCAGCGAAAGAGGATACTGGGAATTATCAAAACAAACAGAGAGGGAAAAACACGCATCTCGAGAGCCTGGTGTGAACTCGGGGCAGATATTTAACGCGTGTCAGCAAAAAGCCAGACACTGAGCCACACTCTCAAGAGGGAAGGCCGAGCTGCGGCGAGTCCGAAGTCCAGGAGCTCACCAGGATCACCCGAACAGCAAAACCAGGATAGACCCCAACAGGAGCGGGGCTCAAACGCAGCACAGCGACCACAGGGAACCACTCAAACAGCTCGCGGTGCCACACGACACCACCCCGATGCCTGGAACCGGATAGAGCACGGGTTTTATCTCCCGGCCGGACACGGGCGGCCCCGGAGCGCTCCCCGGTCACCAGAGGAGCGCTCCCCGGTCACCGTGCGNTGCCAGGCGCTGCTGGTAATTAAAGGGGCTGGTTAATTAATTAACGGGGAGGCCTCGAGCGCAGGCGCTCGGGGAATAGGAGGGAGGGTTGGTCACGCCCCCTGTGTCACCTGGCCGGAAGTTCGCCCTTGGCGCTACAGCGGGAAAGGAGCCAGAAGACCCGTGACAGTGCAGGGGCTCGGTGGCGTTAATGGCTCTGATCCTGAAATCAGGAGTTTTTAAGGGTTTTTCCTTGTTGTGGAAGCTCTACAAAGCGAGACGAGACGGGATATTTCATTTGGAGAGCACCTACAGTGCTTACCTAGTCCAACTGCTTGACCAAAAGCTAAAGATGATGATGATAATAACTACTATTATTTATTATTATAATTATTGTTAGTTGGATTACATGATCTGGGGGCTAAACTAGATAAAATCCAGAAGTGCCTTCCAACCCTAACTATTCCATTATTATTATTAACCTTCGCTTTCCAGAGAAGGCCACGCACAGTTTCCTTTCCAGCTGTTTCATTCAAATCAGACTTCCCCAAATCCCACCTAATTTGTTCTTATTTTGCAGCCACTGTGNGCCCAGAGCCGGAAGGGGGGCGTTGCCATGGCGCCCGGACAGGCCCGTGCCGGGGGCAGCCGCCATGCCGAGGCCGGCCGCCCTCCCCGCGGCGGAGACCCGTCCCCCCCAGCCCGGCGTGCCCGGGGCTCACCTGGGAGGGGCGGCGGGCGCGCCCTCAGCACATCCCGGAGCGGGGCGGGAGCGGGGCC
>VWZF01005777.1:20906-47153 GCA_013396755.1 Sclerurus mexicanus
GAGACGGGATATTTCATTTGGAGAGCACCTACAGTGCTTACCTAGTCCAACTGCTTGACCAAAAGCTAAAGATGATGATGATAATAACTACTATTATTTATTATTATAATTATTGTTAGTTGGATTACATGATCTGGGGGCTAAACTAGATAAAATCCAGAAGTGCCTTCCAACCCTAACTATTCCATTATTATTATTAACCTTCGCTTTCCAGAGAAGGCCACGCACAGTTTCCTTTCCAGCTGTTTCATTCAAATCAGACTTCCCCAAATCCCACCTAATTTGTTCTTATTTTGCAGCCACTGTGGACCCACAGCCACCACACCTCCTCACACGAGGACAGGCCCAGCAGAGGTCCTTGGCACAGCCACTGATGTGAAGAAAGAACCCTTTTTCCCTGCTTTTTCACCCCGCAGAGGGGGCTCAGAGGGGCACAGCACGACAACAAAGGGGCTGGACACCACGTCTGGCTGTTGTGCCAAGAGCAGCAAGCTCTGCTGCCCTTCCCAGATGATTCCATGCATCCCTGTGCCACACTCAGAGTTGACCACACCACCACAGCCACCCTTTGGCCGTTTTTCCAGCCAGCATTAACAAAACACCGGATTTTACCCCAGATTTTCATGAATCACTGACTGAGGTGTGTAAAAAGGGCATTTCCCCAGCTGGAGGTCGATGGGTCACTGAGTTTTGTCCCCTCCCCAGCACACACCAAATGAGTTGGGCCGCCTTGAAAGATAAAAATCTAATTGTTTTAATTGTTCTAATTCTTCTAATTGTTTGACAGAGAGAGTGGCAGGTTTCTTTGAATGCTTCTCGGATTGTTTCCTTTAATAGGAAGTGCTGCTTTACTCTACCTTGTGCTTCCAAACGGAGGTCTGTGTTCCAAAAATATACAGTGTACACATACTCTGCAGCTATAGATACAAACATTTACAAAGAAACAAGCAGGCTGGAGTGGAAAAGAAAAAAAGAAATCACACAAGGCCTTTTCTCCTGGCCCGCCCAGAGCCAGAGCAGCCAGAGCCATCGGTAAACAGATCCAGGCTGCTGGAAAACACCACTGAGGGATGTCAGACCCTTGCAGCAAAGAGATTTCCCCACACAGCAGAGGTCTGGAGTTTCTGTTGCCTATTCCCACCCCCTGTTTTGTCCCCATGATCTGCCTTAGATCTGTACCCACACCCAAACCACCCAGACCCGCCACCCGGGGGCCGATCCCTCGCGCTCCGGAGAGGAAAATGTGGTTCCCAAGACGTCTGGTTTCATCTGCGAGGCTTCCCCAGGCTCGGGGGTGGAGCCGGGAGCCCGGGCAAGCCTCAGCGCTAGCGGATGGGCCGGTATGGGAATGTCATTCCCGGCAGGAAGGTCTGCACGGGGTGCGCGGGCAGCGCGGGGTGCGCGGGCAGCGCGGCGTGCGCGGGGTAGCCCAGCGGAGGCGTGTGGATGTGGGGGTAAAATCCTGGGGGCAGAGCCCCGTGGCTGGGCTGCTGCACCGGCCCCGAGATCACCAGCTGGAGCAGGCTGTGGAGACAAAGGCAGACAGGAGGGAGCATGGTTAGAGCAGCTTTTGCCGTGCCCCCGAGGACGACTCACACCTAACACAGCTGAGCGGTGGGAGGACAGGGACTCAAATTATGCTCTTTGCAGCTTCCAGAAGGGGTTTTTTGTTCCCTTTGCCCCCGTTTTTTGCAAACTCAGTTGCTCTTTGCAAAGAGGCAAGAAGCAATGAAGCTTAGGGCAAAGTAAGACAGGCAGGGAGTTGGGGATGGGGCAACTCTGGGGCAGGTTCCTCACTGGAATTTCATTTCCCTTTCTGTGTATTTGTTCCAACACAGAAGGTGGGAGCCACTGAAGTCCCTGGCTTCAGTCAAGAGCCCAGGGAAGAATTAACCAGCACTGTTATCACCTTTGTCCCTCTGTGAGTAAAGGCGAAATTCCAGAAAGACAAATTTTTAGAGGAGATTTTGTCTCAAGAGCCCTCAAGTGAGTGTCTTGGAACAAACATCATAAACAACACAGTTGCAGAAAGGTCTCTTACTTGTTATGTGGTAGCCTGGAGCATACAGTCCTCAAGTCATCTGAAAGAGGACAGAACACATAATAATGAGGATAAAGAAGAAATTAGAGTGGCTTTCCTCTCTGCTGTCCTTTCTAGGAAGCTCAAATTACTGAATAATTACTGAATAATCATCAATCTGTCACCAACAGATCCAGAATCCCACTCTCAGGCCCAGAAACCTCCACAGGAGAGAAAATCTTCCCCCATCTCACCAGCTTGCCTTGCCAGCCATTTTATTGCATGTTTGCCACTCAGGGCAGCTCAAGCCTTAGGATGGATTTTGCAATACCAATATACTAAAAAGGTGGAATGAAGATATATGAAATACAAGGCATGGCTCTGCCCACTGCATATGGCATTTATGATGAGAAAGGCATGAGGTCAAAGCAAGGTAGAGGTTACCCAATACCTGTTTTGTATTGGTTTGGTGTTTTGGAAACATTGACAGTGTAAAGAAAATGTTGGGGTGTTTTGTTGAGTTCTATCAACTAGAAATTGCAGCTTTTTACCATCTCCAAACTTCTGCTCAAGCAGAATAGCTAGAACTAAGGAATTTAACAACATACCCTGTTGACAGAGAGCTTCCAGGAATAGCTTGAGAACAAACTCCTGCATTTGCAGACAAAAACACTCCCAAAACACTGAGGTACCTGGTATTTCAACGGCTCCTCACACTGAATTACCTTCTACTTCTACAGCAAGTGCTTGGAATGCACCAGGTAAACAGAAGAACAAACACAGCTGAAATAAGCCATCAGCTCAAAAAACTCCAATTTCTGCTTGGTTTTGTTACACTCAGAGCTATTTTATAAAATCATAGGAAGAAGAACAGTGAGATTTTGACTGGTTCAGGCAGGTCTAGAACCTCAGGCACCTGCTTAGGCAGAGGCCACTGTCTGCAGCTGGGGTTGGGGAGCTTTCGGCCTTCTGGTCACACCCAAAACTGCCTGTTTTCAAGGGAACATAACAAGAAAGCAATCTGGCTAGCTGACCCTGTGCTGTGTTGAGACACTTCCCTTTTCCATCTCTGCAGGTCTTTTGGAAAGAACCAGCTTTGCAGCCAGGAAAGCCAGGTTAGCAGACCTTTTAAGTAAGTTTAACTGAAATCATGCATTCTGTAGTGGGGTGAGCTGAAGGACAAGAAGCTCCAGATGAAGAGGTTTTGGTTGTGTTTCAAATTCTTTGTGGGTTTATGTGCTTCACGGATCCTCCTCCAGCAGGCAGACTCAGAGAAGTCAAACTGAGGCACAATTCAAGAGTGCTTTTACTGTTTTACTGCTTTTACAAGCAATTCTGAGGGGGACACATTTGTCCCTGTGCCAGACAGCCGGATAAAACCCCTTGTGCACACTGCAGGGTTGAGGGTCAAAGCAGTGCCTGAGCCACCTACATCAGTGATCTCTCCTTTCTCACTCTCCAGTTATTTTTCCTGAACTATTTCCTGCACTATTGCTTTCTAAGAGGAAACTACTTTCTAACTACTAGCTGTGCTGTGAGCACATTGGTCTTTACTACCCTCACTCCAAAACTCCCTGTTTCAACTTCTGCATGCTGGAGGAAAAGAATCCCATGCCAGGGTCTGTGCCAGCCCCTCCAACGACTCACCTCTAGTACACAGGAGTGCTCCTGATGCCATGGCCACTTGCAAAGCCTGGGCCAGCCTGTCCAGAGCCAGTTCAATCTCTTTGGATGCATTGAGAGGATTGAGTTCATCAGATAGTCTGTTAATTTCTTCAACCAGTGGAACCACGTGGTCGAAGGGCACCAGCCCCAGGCGCCCATAAAGGTTCTTCTCCGTTAAGTGCCCCTGAAGCATCATAAGAACCTGCAGGACACTCAGATGCAGCTTTGAGTACAGCTGGTGGCAATCTTTGTCTTCTCCTGAGGCCGAGTCCTTGGCAATTTTGCTGGGAGCATGTCCATTGGAGAGAGAGGCTTTCTTCTTCCTTTTGTAGGCCAAGGGGGCCTTCACGCACCAGCGGATGAGTCCGGTCAGCGGGGTGAGCTCCAAAAACCCTATTGGCAGGTTGGCTGCAATAGGAGTGTTCAGGAAGGTGATGAGGATCAAACGGGGGTCTTCAAAGATCCAGGACACGATCAGCTCGAGCAGATCAGAAGGAGGGATGAGGTCATCTGGAGATAGGAAAGTTACTGTTGGGTAAGCGGAGCCTTGCACCAAAGCATGGGACTTTAATTTAGCCTTCAATTAGTCTCTCACACACACCCTTCCTGCACGGTCACAATTACCATTTCAGAGCCTCTCCAGCTCTGCTGCTTTTCTCAAGACACCAAAGGTAAAGGCTCTTTTGTCCCAGGAAAGACACAACCATGTTCCTGCCAACTTCACCTTCTCCACCTATTCCAAAGACACCACCAAATGCCAACATTTATCCCCTTCTCAGCAAAGCTTGTCATTTTCTCTTCTCCCAACCTACTCATTTCTTCCCTGAATTCAGCTTCCATTTATCCCTTGCCACAGGAAGGACAATGGGCAAGGGAAATAGGAAAAACTTGCTGGGTGAAGAGAAGTGCCAATCATTCAACTTCTTTCCCTCAAGACTTACTTACCTAAACAAACCTGTTTAGGTAAAGCACAACGCAACAACACAATCACATGACATGTAAAGGATTATAAGATTAAGTCAAGCTTCAAGTAAGAAGTGAAAGGTGGTCATGGACCTGACTACAGACAAGAGAAACTCTGACTTCCCAGCAATCATTCCATCACAGGGCAGGCTGCTGGATCTGAAGAGCAAACTTCCTTTTTCTGTGTCACCAAAAGCACCTCAAATAAAGTACAGAATTAAAAAGTTACTTCCTATAACTCACGTTATTTCCTTTCTGACATGTCCTTTAATTATTTGGGTGAACTTCCACATGGTTGCACAAAACAGATATAAAACATGCTCTGAGCTCTATCGAATACTTTAAAAAACACAACAAAAAGTCTCTCACTCTCAGTAACACCAAGCTGTCTATCTGGACAAGACCATGCAAAGCATTTCCTTTATTGATAACAAATGGCATTTGTTTTCTGGATTACAGGTGATGTTGGCATTTAGTGTATGGTTGTTGCCTGGTCTACCATGAGCTTTCTGTTTCTGAATAAAGCTAAATCAAGCTTATTTTGGACACCTTCACGTGTCTGAGCAACAACAACCTCAGACAGGTCGTGTCACTAGCAGGTCACACATACAATTAAAAAGTGCACCGGAGATAAGCTGTTGATTATATATTTCTTGTCACTGCTCCACAGAAACCCTTGTTACCCAGGGACGCTGTGGCTGCCCCACCCCTGGAAGTGTCCAAGGCCAGGTTGGATGGGGCTTGGACACCCCTGGTCTAGAGGAAGGTGTGCCTGCCATGGCAGGGGGTGGAATGAGATGGGCTTTAGGGTCCCTTCCAACCCAAACCTTTCTGGGATTCTATGACTCAGCCACCGAGTGGTTATTTGTATTCTCACCCCAGTGCCAGATGAGGCAACAGCCACAGCCCTGAGCAGCTTCTGGCAATAATTACACAGCAACACCTCTTTAGGATCTGAGCAGTTAATTCTCTTGCAACAGTTAATTTGTGTTGTGTTATGCTGCATCTCTTCCTTGGAAAGACAGAGCTGGGAAACACTTACCTGAAGAGAGGTCGTAGAGAGCCGTGACGGATGTGATGAACTGGCAGCAGAAGCGAGGGCTGGCACTGAAGATCTGCTTCAGGGTCTGGATGGAGCCTGGCACCAAGTTGCAGTAGTCATCGACCAGTGCCCGGGCCAGCCTCACACAGAACACGGCAGGGGTTCGCTGAGGGGGTGGCACACCAGGAAAGCAGATTAAACCCTGTCGGAGGGCTGCTCCAGCATCTGTGGCCCCACTTTCCCAAAACAGCAGTGTGCTTTCCCTCTCTCAGCACATCAAACCACTCAAACTGAAATAAAACCACTACACTGCAATATTAAAATAGATGGTGATAAGTACCTGTGGTTTCAAATTAAAACCTTTCAGATCAATATTGTGACTTTCAGGTTGGGTTTTTTTACTATTACTTCAGCAACATTTTTCCTCTGTGAGGGTGGGCAGGCCCTGGCACAGGGTGCCCAGAGAAGCTGTGGCTGCCCCTGGATCCCTGGAAGTGTCCAAGGCCGGGTTGGACGGGGTTTGGAGCAACCTGGGCTGGTGGAAGGTGTCCCTGCCATGGCAGGGGGTGGAACTGGATGGGCTTTAAGGTCCCTTCCAACCCAAACCATTCTGTGATTCCATGATTCTAACACAGTTCTGTAGTTCAACTGGTTCAGACCCACAACAACCAGTGAACTCCCAGTCACATCTGATACTTTTAATGTGAAAAAAATTCCGTGCAATCCTCAGGTCTTTTAAAAGCTGCAATCTGAAAAAACTTACACCTTCTCTGCTATCCAGGTTATATCCTCCCCTCCCAAGGCTCACCAGGTGGGAAAAGAGGGACCCCATGGAAACAGTGCTGCTCTGCCTTCTCCCCACCCTTTCCTCCCAGCACAGCCTTTCTGCTCTTCCCCTTCCATCAATCAGGTGACTTCAACCAGGCAGCAGGAACAAAGGTGCACTTCCCAAGGTCTAGAGTGGGGAATCTCCATGGGAAAGGGGGAGACATTGGAGATCCCAAACACACTGCATTCATGGAAGACAGACACGGGTATTTTGTGCCCAAATCTCAGGAGAGATGCCTCTTCCATGCAGAAACCTGCACATCAGGCAGGGTTTACCTCCCAAACTCCAGGGCTGGCTTCTTCAGGACAGGTGACAATGAACTGCCACAGTTTGTTCACTGAGCCCTTTCAATGTGCAGAGGGTTGGGGGGAATCAATAAAATTTTCACTGATAGTTAACCACCCCCCCCTTCCAATTTCTTTTCTTCCAGTGCAGCACATAAATGAATGCTGGAGCACAAGAATGGGGACAGACATGGGAGCAGCTGTTTTATCAGCTGAAACTGCCACAGAGGAGCAGCTGACTGTGACCAGCTCACTGTATCCATGCTGGAACACTCCCTCACCCCCTCCCTGAGCCATCCTGCCTGCACAGGAGCTGTACCTGCAGCCAGAAGGCAGCACACTCCAGCACAGGAACCCTGCACACAGCCACTGCCATGGAAACCAGCTTCCCCAGCAGAGCCATCCTGCTGTCATCTGCTTTGTTTCCTTGGGGGCTGAACAGAGATGAAAAAATGATCTGCCGGACGGAGTCCTTGGTCTGCTCTTGGAAATAATTGCACATGATCTCAAGGAGCTGCAGTTCCTGGAGCGAGTTCAGTCTCTGAAAGGAAACAAAAGCAAAGCTGCAAAATACACTGGGGCTCTTGAAGAGCCAAGAAACAAGTGCAAAGACAGGAATAGTAAAGGCCAGGAGCTTCCCTCAGGTGTGAGGGTCTCAATCTTCATGCACAGCACACACATTGAAGCTTCCTGAACCACCACTGCAACCACCTGGTGACACTGAAAAGCTCTAGGTTGTATTTGAACACCTGCATACATAGGACTGGTGCTTGCTGCACCTGCAAGTGCTGCCCACGAACTGAGAGATGAGGCTGACATTGCTGGGGTGAAAAATATTCCCTCCCTTTGCAAATAAGGACACTGCTGGGCAGCTGTGGGGGTACAGAGCTGGGGCCAGAAGCCCACCAGGCCCCAGGCCTGTGCATCCCAATATTCACCAGCAGCTGTGGTTTCTGACTGCCGATCTCTGGGACCACCATCCCAGTTCCACCCCACGCCCATCCCAAAACCCTGGCAGGGTCCAGCTGCAGCACTGGGAGGCTGTGGGTGGCTCCCAGGGCTCCCCAGAACCCTGAGAGCCCTGGCCAGTCCATGGGGGTCTTGTCAGTCCCCCCCTTCCCTGCCAAAAGACCCCTCAGCACCCCAGGGACCTGTGCTGTCCTTTTGGCACCTCAGTCTCTAGCAGCAGCTCCCCAGAGATCCCATCCTGTCCTTCTACAGCCTTGGTCTCCAGCAACAAACCCTCAGGGACCTCATACTGCCCTTCCACAGCCTTGGTCTCCAGCAACAGCCCCTCAGGGACCTCATACTGCCCTTCCACAGCCTTGGTCTCCAGCAACAGCCCCTCAGGGACCTCATACTGCCCTTCCACAGCCTTGGTCTCCAGCAACAGCCCCTCAGGGGCTTTGTCCTGTTCTTCCACAGCCTTGGTTTCCAGCAGCAGCCCCTAAGGGACCTCATACTGCCCTTCCAAGGCTTTGGTCTCCAGCAACAGCCCGAGGTCTCATACTGTTCTTCCAAACTCCAGCAGCAGCCCCCCATCCTATCCTTCCAACACTCTGGTCTCCAGCAGCAGCTCCTCAGAGACCTCACGCTGCCCTTCCAAAGCCTTTGTTTCCAGCAGCAGCCCCTCAGGGACCTTGCCCTGCCCTTCCAAAGCCTTTGTTTCCAGCAGCAGCCCCTCAGGGACCTTGTCCTGCCCTTCCACAGCCCTGGTCTCCAGCAGCNCTGTGGTTCCAGCAGCAGCCCCTCAGGGACCTGGTCCTGCCCTTCCACAGCCCTGGTCTCCAGCAGCAGCCCCTCACAGGCCTCCCCCTGCCCTCCCAAGCCCTCTGCCTCCAGCAGCAGCCCCTCACGCTGCCCTCCCAGCCCCTCGCAGTCCAGCAGGGCCTCGGTGCTGCTCTGCCCCGGCCTCAGGCTGCAGCACCAGCCGCCCCCACCCCGGGGGACCCCCCCNGATGTGGGGTCTGCAGGGATCTTGGATATGGGGGGCTCGGGATGGAAGAGGGGATAGAGGGGATGTGGGGTCTGCAGGGATCATGGACATGGGGGGCTCGGGATGGGAGAGGGGGGATAGAGGGGATGTTGGGTCTGCAGAGATCATGGCCTGGGGGTTGTGCCTGGGGCTGAAGCAGTGGGGTTCATCCTGCAGGGACATGGACCTGTGGGGTACTGGACCTGGGGAATATTGATCCTGCAGGGTATTGGACCTGGGGGGTACTGGACCTGGGATGTATTGGACCTAGGGGATATTAACCCTGGGGGATATTGGCCCTGGGGGATATTGGCCCTGGGGGATATTGGCCCTGGGGGATAATGGCCATGGGATATTGGCCCTGGGATAATGGCCCTGGGATATTGGCCCTGGGATATTGGCCCTAGGGGNGGGCGCCACCCCCAGCCGCCCCCACCCCGGGGGACCCACCCCCCACCCCCCACCCCCCCCGCGCTGCCCGGGGCCTGCCCCGGCCGCACCTTGGGCGGCGCCCCGCGCTCCTTGGGGACCTGGAAGAGGAACTCCTCGAGCAGCTCGGTGGGGCCCTTGTCCACGAGCGGCAGCGGCGCGTTCTGCAGCTGGCTGCTGAAGTAGATGTCCAGGTGGTACAGCACCTCCTTGGCGGCNTGGGGTTCATCCTGCAGGGACATGGACCTGTGGGGTACTGGACCTGGGGAATATTGATCCTGCAGGGTATTGGACCTGGGGGGTACTGGACCTGGGATGTATTGGACCTAGGGGATATTAACCCTGGGGGATATTGGCCCTGGGGGATATTGGCCCTGGGGGATATTGGCCCTGGGGGATAATGGCCATGGGATATTGGCCCTGGGATAATGGCCCTGGGATATTGGCCCTGGGATATTGGCCCTAGGGGATATCAGCTCTGGTGGTATTGGCCCAGGGGGATATCAGCCCTGAGGGCTATCAGCCCCGGGGGCTGGTCCTTGGGCTGACCCAGGGGGTCTTGGCTCCGGAGGGAACTGGTCCAGGGAGGGTTTTTGACCTTTCGGAGGGACTGACCACGGGGGTTTTTGGCCCTGGGTCCAACCTGGGGAGCCTGTTGGGGGGGTCTAGGCTCAGCCCTAACCCCACTGCTCTGGAGTGTGCTGGCTCCAGGGGAGGGGTCTGGCAGGTTCCCCCCCAGCCCCTCAGGACCACTGCACACTGCTGGAGCCTGGCATGGCCCTCCTGGGAAACACAACAGCTGCCTTTGGAGGCCGGGAGCACTGGGAGCACTGGGACATCAGCCAAGGTCACTGGGGCAGGGGCAGTGGGTGGAATGGAGGGGCTGCCACCCCTCAGCACCACACAGTGCTCCCAGGGATGGGGCCTGAGCCAGTGACTGCCTGGGGAGGGACTGGGAGGGACTGGGAACAGGCACCACGGCAGGCATGTGTTGTTTTTTTGGGGAGTTCCAGCTTGGCTTCACACCCAAAGACCAGAGCTGGCAGCACCACGCTGGGATGCACAGGATGCTCCCAGCACTGGGTTCCCTCTGGCTCCAGCACACTCACCTTGTTGGAAGTGTGGGGTGCTGGGTAGGAGCTGCTCCTGTCGGTGAAATAAACAGTTTTTAAGAGAAATTGTGTCTGGCGATGAGTGAGAGCTGCCCACACCCCTCCCCACGAGTGGTCTCTGGGATCCATTTCACCTCCCAGATCTCTTGGCGTTTTAATCCACCCCGGCACGGTCTCAGCCGTACCTGCGAAGGGAGGTATTGGCAGTGGTTGAAAGGGCTCTTTTTTCACCAAGCAGACCTTTATTTCCGTGAAAAATGCCATATGGAGCCTGCGGCCTCGCACGCTCCTTGGCTGGGCCACTCCTTGGCAAGGGGAGCGTGTCCCTCCCCATAAATGCAGGTGCAGATCCTTCCCCTCCCAGAGTCCTTGGACGACACCAAAGGTACGTCCCGCTCCCCTCTCCTCCCGTTCCCCCAAGATCTCCCCTTGCCAATGGCACCTTTTCCAGCTTAATTTTGCCACGACACTCTGCTTGGGCACAGCTCAGGGTCCTGGCAGGTCCTTGCCTGGGAGGTGCAGAGGCTGCTGCGCTCCCCAGGAGTGGGGAGGATCCGTGGGGCTTTGGGCAATTTTTGGCGTTACCAAATCTCTGTTACCAGCCAGGGGGACTGTGGCATTAGAGGGAAGCCTTTGCAGACATGGCAAGGGTGCAAGTGGGAAAGGTAAGGATTTCAGTGGAGCAGCTGCCCCAGAAGGAAAAGTGGACCCTGAGGCAGCAAAACCTTCCTCGGATCTGCCTTGGGTGTAGCAAAATCTGTAGTGTTTGCCCGTCCTCTCAGCCCATCTTATCAGGCTCCTGCTTGGGGCACCCAGGCTTGGGCAGGGCTCGGATCCCACACACTGGTGAAATATTACCCCAGGGAGCAGAGTGCCATGGGAAATACTTCCCAAAAGCCTTCCCCCGTGGGTGGGAGCTGCTGGGCTGCCTCGGACGGGGGGCCTGGGGAACCACAGCCTGGGTGAGGAGGGGGCACGGGCAGTGCTGGGGGGCAGGAAGGGCAGGGTACCCCAGGTGAGGATGCTCCAGGTGGGGAGGGAGACGGGGAGGAGTTTCGGGGGGATCCATCCCCTTCTTCTGTCCCAGCACAGCTGGTGTAGGGTCTTTGGAGACTTTGGCAGATCCAGAAGGAGCTGGGAGAGGCACAATCCAAGGGACCTTGGTGTCCCCAGGCGCTGCCCCCCATTCCAGGCCAGGAGAGGTGTCCGGGCTGGGCGCGGTGAATGAGGAAGTGATCGCTCTGTGTCACCATGAAATGGCATTTGCTTGTTTGCCAGTGAATTTTCCGCTCTGGCCTTGTGGGTGGTCTGGCCTCCCTCCAGGAGGGACAGGCAGGATGAGGCCCCATGTGACGGATGTGCACAATCCCTGGATCCTGGTGGTTCACTGGAAAACAGGCACCTCCCAGTGAAACCAGTATGGCCAGTGTGATTACCCCGGTCACCTCCACCATCTGTGCCAAATCCCTCTCCCAGCCAGGAGAGCCGAGCCCCTTCCCATCCGTCTGCACACAGGATGGCAGCCTCCAAGCTGGTGCTGTCCCTGCTGGTTGCAGCTCTCCTGCTGCACGTGGCCACCACGCTGAAGGTCGGCGCCTTCAACATCAAGGCCTTTGGGGACACCAAGATGGCCAACCAGACCGTCGCCAATATCATCGTCTCTGTGAGTGCAGGGGAGAGGAGACAGTCTCTGCCCTCTGGGATGCAGTCACCTTGGGGCAGTGGGAGATCTGCTTTCTGTAGGCATCCATCCATCCATCCATCCACCTGTACATCCACCTATCCATCAGTCCACCTATACATCCACCTATCCATCAATCCACCTGTCCATCCATCACTTTTACCTCCATCCCTGCACCCAACCAACCATCTGTCCATCCACTTATTCACCCATGCATCTGTCCATCTGTCTGTGCCTCCATTCATACATGTCTCCATCCGTTCATCCATCCATCCATCCATCCATCCATCCATCCATCCATCCATCCATCCATCCATCCATCCATCCATCCATCCATCCATCCATCCATCCATCCAAGCCTCCCTCCACCCACCCCTCTGCTTGTTCCTCCTCACAATCTCCTGCCCCCTGTTGATCCCCAGCCCAGGATGGGCAATGCTTGGTGCTTCCCAGGATCCTCCCTTGGAGCAGCTGCTGGGATGATGGGATGATGGGATTGATAGGTCTGTGTGACCCCAGAGTCCTTCCAAGCCAGAGGACACCAGCAGAGGAGCCCCCTCTGTGGCTCTGATACAGAGAGAGGTGGGAAGGGGTGTCAGAGGGAAATCCATCCCTTGTTCTGTCCCGGCACAGCTGTTGTAGGGTCTTTGGGGTCTCTGGTGCAGACCCAGGGAGGGGTGAGAGAGGCTCTGCTGGCCTTCAATTGCCAGTCTGGGAGCCCTTGCAGCCCAGCCCAGGCACCCCTGGGTGCCCCCATGAGCTTGTCCAGGCCGGGGGCGAGCAGCTCTGAGCTTGTCCCCCCAGATCCTGTCGGAGTACGACATCATCCTGGTGCAGGAGGTCCGGGATGCTGACCTGAGCGCTGTGAAGAAGCTCATGGACCAGCTCAACAGGTGACACAGCGTGGGGGTGACTGCAAATGGGATGCTGGGCTGGGTCCCAGTTGGCATCTTGCCATGCCAGGGCACATCTGGCTCAGCTGGAGAGAGCCTCATCTCACCCCCTCCACATCTCACCCGCAGTGCATCTGGGAAGCCGTACAGCTTTCTGGACAGCATCCCCCTGGGTCGGACCACCTACAAGGAGCAGTACCTCTTTGTCTACAGGTAAGGGATGCCACCAGGGTCCAGCATCCCCTCTGTCACCTGCCGTCCTCCCCAGCAGCCCCCGAAGGGCAGTGGGTACCTCCAGGGGCCCTGCCTGTGCCAGGAGCATTGCTGGGAGCTGCCCTGCTCTCCTCCCTCAGGTCAGATATGGTCTCTGTGCTGGGAAGTTACTACTACGATGATGGCTGTGAGTCCTGTGGGACCGACACCTTCAGCAGGGAGCCCTTCATCGTGAAGTTCTCCTCGCCCACCACACGTGAGCAGAGCTGGCAGACCCAGCACGGGTCCCCTCCATGCAGGGCTGAGCTCGGAGCTGTGCCTGCCAGATGGGGTGTTCTGTCCTGGAGCTCAGTCTGAGGGCTCCACCAGAGTCCTTCACTGCAGTGGGACCATCTCCTACCCGTGGGTGCCCAGGGGTCCTACATACCTGCCCAGCATGGCTGGCACTGCCTGCTCTTTCCCACCATGTGCCATCTCCTGCCAATTCCCATCACCTCCTGTTGTCCATAGTCTCCCACCCTATGCTCTCCAGCTGTGTGCCATCTCACATCTCCAACTGCTTCCCATTGTGTCCTGCTTCCCATCATCTGCTACCTCTTACCTCGTGCCACATCCCACCACCATCTGCTCCCTCCAGTGGGTGCCATCTTCCATCATGTACCATCTCCCATTGCCTGCCATCCCCCATCCCTGCCATCTCCCATCATGTCCCATTTCCCACCGTGTTCCATCTCCTACGCCATGCCATCACCTTCACCTCCTGAGAACCTCCCCAGGGCACATTCACCATCCTATCTCTTTCCCATCCCCATCTCCTTCCCAAAACTACGGTGGCTTGGAAAAGCTGACAGGAAACAAGCAGCAGGCGCAAAGGGATGCAGATCCCCACTGGAAATTCCAGTCTGGAGGACACTCACACCACCACAAACACCCTTTTCCCAGCCGCTGCCTGGGGTGGCCCTGCTCCCCTCTCAGGTGCTGCACCCGGGGTGGGTGCTGACGGCCACCTGTCTGGCAGAGGTGCAGCAGTTCGTGTTGGTGCCCCTGCACTCAGAGCCCAGCCACGCGGCACAGGAGATCGACTCACTCTACGACGTCTACACCGATGTCGTCAACAAGTGGGCGACAAACGTAAGCGATGCCAGCCAGCTTGGCTCCTCCTTGGAGCAGCTGGGCAGGCAGGTGGGATGGGCTTGGACCCATTAGAGCAGGTGCTACCCCAGCAATCTCCAGCCAGGGAGCTGCTGGGTGGATCCGCTGCCTTTACTGGGGGCTTGTCCCCTCACACTGAGGAGCCCCAGGGGGGTTTGCTGCCACCCGTTAAGATTTCAGGGAGCCCCTGCCGCTCTGTAAGGTCCGTGAGCAGGGACACAGCGTGCTGCCCCGCAGGACATCCTCTTCCTGGGTGACTTCAACGCCGACTGCTCCTACGTGACGAGCTCGCAGTGGCCGTCCATCCGCCTGCGCTCCCTCCGCGCCTGCGAGTGGCTCATCCCCGACAGCGCCGACACCACCGTCGCCGACACCACCGACTGCGCCTACGACCGGTGGGTGCCGTGGCAGGGGGGCTGGCACTGGGGGGCTGGCGGGCACTGACACCCCCGTGATGCCCCGGCAGCATCGTCGCCTGCGGCACCGCCCTGCGCCAAGACATCGATCCCGACTCCGCCACCGTCGACAACTTCGAGAAGAAATTCCACCTCCAGAACAAGGATGTGAGTCAGGGGCCAGGGCACATGGGCCCACCAGCACTGGGATCCACCCCACCATACGTCCCAGGAGCGTGGGTGGGCTCCCTGTTCCTCAGGGTGCACCCAAGGGTGGCCTGACCCCAAGTCTTGCACTGAATCAACCCCCCAGACTGAGCATTTTGGGGTACACTCCAAATTTGGGGGTTGGAGCGGAATGTTGGGGTCCCAGCCAGCCATGACAGTGGGTCTGGATGAGCTCAGACCCTCTCTGCTCTCTCCCACACCCAGGCTTTGGCCGTCAGCGACCATTTCCCTGTGGAGGTGACCCTGAAAGCCCGCTGAGCCCATCCCCATGCCAGTCGCTACGAAGACACCCCAGTGTGCACCTGCGTCCCTCGTGGGAGCCCACATGCCACCAGTGCCAGCCAAGCTGCCCACCACCTCTGCAAGGAGCCACTCTCTGGGGCCTTGTGGGAGTGGGATGCTCTCTGCTTCCATTAAAAATGAGCCTCTTCCAGCCTCTGCGACTCCGGAGGGAAGATCCCTTCAGTCTCCCCAGCAGCCCCCAGTGTCCAAGCCCCCCAGCCCCCTGCCAGGGAGGAACCAGGGCTGGGAGACCCTCCTGCCATCGAGAGACCTGGCCCCACAGGGTGGCAAGCACTGCCTGGCTCTGCAGCAAAAGCAGGGACACCGGGATGTGCCTGGGAGGCTCCAGGCTTTCCAGAACACAGGATGCTCTTCCATTACACACCCTGGCAGAGCCTGCCTGGCTGTGGGGCCGCTGATGGGACTCTGATGATGAGGGTGCGGGGAGATGGAGGATGTGAGTCAGTTCCCAGGGGGGTTGGTGTTTCCCAGGGGGGTTTCGGTGCCGACACAGCACTGAGGGACACCGGACTCATCCCGAGACTGGGTGTGAGGATGCAAAACCCGGTGTCACATGTGAGAGCCCGGCAAGTCCCTGCATGAGCAGCCGCCGTCTCCCTGCCCGTCAGAGCCACCTGCTCCTCCATCCCCCCGGGGTGATGCCATGGGGCACAGTAATGCTGGGGGCTGGCATGGGGAATGCCAGTCCTGCTGGGGCTGCTTTAGGTGACATTTGGGGCTGCTTTGGGTCACCAGTAGGGCTGTTCTGGGTGACTGCCAGGGCTGCCGCAGGGCTTCGCAGCTGAGGCTGGCGGTACTCACTTCCCTGACCCAAACACCAGCAACTTCCTCCTCTTCCCTCTAATTACACGATCTGAATCACCCAATTAAGGTCAGCGCCATTCAGCTCCTGCCTGGCCACCGTGCCCCCTCTGTGATCCAGGGGGCCACCCCAGCTGGCTGCAGCCCTCTGAGTGCCACGTGCCCACCATTCCCACTGGGATGTCCCAGCGCTGCGAAGCCTCCGGGGCTGCCCTTTGCCATGTCAGCACAGGGGCAGCTGTGCTGGCCCCACCCTGTCGTCCTGTGGGATTTTTGGTTTCCCAATGTGGGAAGGAGCCCAAAGTCATGCCAAAACCCCCACGGGGGTGTCCGACTCATCCTGCTTTGCCGGCAGCTCCACTGGGAATAAAGCTGCCCGTCCTGCTCTCAGAAGGGCAGAGGAGCCACGCACTCGGCAAGGTAAGGACAGATCCAGGCTCAGCAACTTCAGCTGCAAACTGGGAGGGACTGGGATGAGCTGGGACGAGCTGGGATGAGGAGTTGCTCCTTACCCCAACAGTGGGGGCTGTGGTGAAGTTTAAGGACATGGCGCAGTCTGGGGTGCCGTCAGTGGTGCTTGGGGATGGAGGGCGATGGAGGCATTCTGTCAGGGAGTGGATGGAGCTGGGTGATCCCAGGAGCTGGAAGAGTTGAATTTGACATGGTGGGATGGGATTTAACTTCCTCTGGGACCTGCATGCTGTCAGACTGCCCGTGCCAGCTCCACAGGCTGCTCCAGGCAGTACCCACCATGGCACGCAGGATTTAGGAAGGATCTGCATGTCTTTTTATTTTTCTACCCCGAATCAGAAGCGGTTCTCCAAGCTGAGCTCCCATTTCTGCTACTCAGCACCTCTGCCTGCAGGATGGGGACCGTGGCACTGACATTGTCCTTGCTGGCTGTGGCTCTCCTGTGCCCGGCCACTGCTACGCTGCGTGTCGGTGCCTTCAACATCCAGGCGTTCGGTGACACCAAGATGTCCAACAAGGAAGTGGCAGGGATCATCACCAACGTGAGTGCAGCCAGCACGTGGGGATGGCCCCAAATGTGGCTCCTGTGCCAGGGACACATGGGGATGTGGCTGAGGATGGGGTAGTATCCTAGTGCTGGGGATGCCCTGAGTGGATGAAGGCTTGTTGGGGACCACGTCAGGCACCAGACACAGCCATGGGTCCCTGTGAGCCCTCCATGGGGACATCTGCCTGGGGACAGAGGGACAAGCAGGTCCCCATGGTGTATCCAGCACCATGCCAGGGTGCCTGGCTGGAGGGTGGGTGGGAGCAGGCAGCCAGCAGCACATTCCCTCCCACCATCGCCATCCTCTTTGGCCTCGCAGATCCTGCGCCGCTACGACGTGGTGCTGGTGCAGGAGGTGAGGGACTCCGACCTCAGCGCTGTCACCGAGCTCATGGAGCAGCTCAACAGGTACGAGCGGGGCTGGGGCTGGCACAGCAGCATTAGCAGGGAAAGCCAAGCTGCCTGAGCAATAAAAGGCAAATAAAAGCCATCCATCGGCATGGATGTTTGTTTTTGGAAAGGGGAATAGGAGAAAAGTGCTGGGGCACTGAGCAGGCACTGAAAAAGCCACTGTGAATAATCCAGTGAGGGGAAGGGGGATATGAGGGGCACAAATACCTTCTGAAAGCTGTAACTCCTGAGCAGACGGGACGTAAAGGAGCTATAACTCTGGCAAACTCCATCTCCAAAATCCAACAGGACAGGACAGAAGTGAGAGGGGGGGATGAAGGGGGTGGGTGCAAGCAGACCCTGCACCCCAAGACCCTGTGAGCGGCAGGAGGACCCTGGGATGGACCCAGTGGTGGATGATGCTCTGAGGCAGGTGGCTCTGGCACCCCAGGAGGAAGAAAGAGGGGCTGCTGGGGTGGGCTAGAACTGGCCACAGCAGGGTTGCAGCCCCTCTGTGTGCTGGGGGCTGACCCCGTTTGGGAAAGGGCACGGCTCCAGCCCAGGCGGAAGCTGCCACCGTGTTGAAAGGCGGTGAGTGCTCCTGAGCAGGTCCGCCCAGCCCGTGTCCTCGCCCCTTTGGTGTCCCCTCCAGCTCCGCCACAAAGCAGCTGGGGCAGGGAGGGTGACGCCAGGCACCACAGGGCCCCAGGCTGCTCGCTGACCTAATTCAGCTCTGCTGCAAATGAAGGTAAGGAGCGTTCCTGCAGAGAAAGGGGTGGCAGGAGCGTCCTGCTGTGCCCAAGGAGCCACCCCGGGGTGGGACACAAGGGGGGTTCAGAGCCACGACACCCCAAGTCACCTCATGGTGGGGCACAGTGACCCACAGGGACAGCAGAGCAGGACTGGCTGGTGCCAACCCCACGTCTGCCCAGCTTCTGGACACACCAAGGCCAACCCAGGATGGTACCAGCCACGTCACTGGTGGCACCCATGTCACCATCCTGCCTTTGCATCTCCACAGTGCATCCAAGTCCCCATACGACTACGAGATCAGTGGCCCCCTGGGACGGGAGAACTACAAGGAGATGTACCTCTTCATCTACAGGTAACAGGGCTGGGGATGCTGCCATGTGTGCCACGGCACCACAGGGCCACCAGCACCATGGAGGGGACACAGAGGCCATGCTGAGCCCCAGGGTCACCACCCCTTTGCTCCCACAGGACAAACGTTGTGTCTGTGGTGGACACTTACCAATACAAGGACCGCCAGGACGTCTTCAGCCGGGAGCCATTCATCCTGAGGGTCTCAGCACCCCACACCAGTAAGTGGGGGGACAAGCAGCCCTGGGTGGTGGCATGGGGTGGCCGTGGGGCTGACATCCCTCTTCCCTGGCAGAGGTGGAGGAGTTTGTGCTGGTGCCCCTGCATTCAGCCCCGCACGATGCTGTCGCTGAGATCGATGCGCTCTACGACGTCTACCTGGACATCGTCAACAAGTGGGGGACTGATGTGAGTGTCACCAGCACCGGGGGGCCACAGGGGTGGGCACGGAGACTGCTGGACCCACAGTGGGTTCCTGCTCCAAGGCAAGAGCAGCTGGTGCAGGGGTGGTGGGATGGGGACCTTGTTCTTGCCCTGTCCCTGTCACATGGGATTCCCAGGCACCCAGGCTGACCCCTACGGGAGGGCTGCTGTCAGGGGCAGCCCCATTCCCAGACCATGAGCCTCCCCACCTATCCCACTGTAGAACATCATGTTCCTGGGTGACTTCAATGCCGACTGTGCCTACGTCCAGCCGAGCGACTGGTCGTCCATTCGCCTGCGCACCAGCAACATCTTCAAGTGGCTGATCCCCGACAGCACCGACACCACTGTGGGGAAGTCAGACTGTGCCTATGACAGGTGAGCACCATCCCCCTGGCACTGCCATCCCCCTCCCCAGCACTCCAGGACCTCCTGCCAGTTCTGCACCACCAGCAGCTGAGTGTGGGCCAGGAGTGGGACCCACCATCCACATTTCCCTGGCAGGATCGTGGTGTGTGGTGCCAAGCTGAAGAGAAGCATCGTGGCCAATTCGGCTGCTATCTACAATTTCCAGCATGCTTTCCAGCTGGACCAGGAGGAGGTGAGCTGGGCTCACAAACCCGGGGCTTAAATGGGCACCAAAGCTGAGCTGGCCCAGACAGCTCTGGCTGTGGGGCTGCCATTGTCCATTCAGGGGGCTCAGGGTGACAAGGGACCCAAGGGGGGAAACAGGTGGGGGGAATTTGGGGTCATTGTCCCAGATCTGGGATTTCTCATCCCATGGGGATGAGAAGAGATGCATGGGGTTTTTCATGGTCTTCCATGGGCAGGCACGACTCCAGGGTGTTGGGCATTGCTGGCACAGAGCTCTCAAGTGAGACGTGAGGGTCTCAGAGGGCAGGTGTCCCCCTGCCAGCACCCACCCCAGGCCACACCTGGGCATCTCTCCATGAAAGGTGACAAAATTGGAGTCTCATGTGTCTCAGGGTTTGGGACACTGTGTTCCCCTCCAGGAGGCAGAAGGTCCTGGCAGGGCAATCGATTTCCCTGCTGGCCCCACCAGCAGGGATGGGCTTGACAACCCCCTGCATTACACCTCCCCACCTCTCACCCTCTCCAGGCTCTGGCAGTCAGCGACCACTACCCGGTCGAGGTGAAGCTCACGGCTTGAGCTCCTCCTGCAGCTGCAGACCATGATTCCAGCTCCAGTTCCCACCACCAACCCCGTGAAGGCACTCCCTGCAGCCCCATCCACGAGCCCGGTGTCTCGGCTGCACCGGATCCTGCTCTGGAGAAGGGTGACAGCCAGCCATGCCCAGACCCCTCACCACACGTAGCTCAGGGCAGAGCTCCCCCAGCCCACCACGAACCAGAGCCTGGGGACCGGCCACCAGCCAGGACACTGCGACCATGGACAGGCTGGGGAACGAAGCATCCATCTCCTACCTCATTGAAGATTTATTGACACACCTCATTTCATGATTAACTCTTGGACAGGAGGGAGGATATCCAGGGACCAGCAGGCTCAGGACAGAGCGCATCAAGACCCTCTCCCCGTCCATCCCTCAGCGGGGCTGAGCAGGTTCCCCCCACTCTCAGGGAAGGCAGCAGTGGTGTCAGGCACTCTACAGGACACAGGGAAGGGCTGGGACAGCCATGGGAGCAGTAGCACGTCACCAATTGCTGGCACTGCAGGCGGCTTTGCTGTGAAATCCTACAGCCACTGCAGCATTCCAGGGGGTGACTTGGCCTCCCAGGACTGGCCCCAGGGCAGTTGGATCCTCAGCTCTTCTTCTTCTTCAGCATCTCCATATACATGCGAAGTGACTTCTGGATGGACTCTTTTGAGATGAAATTGATGAAGTATTTAATGTCTTCCTCCCGGTGAGCTACCAGGCGGTCCAACACTGCCTTCCTCATCATGGACTTGGTGAGCTGGCGGGCGTGGTCTGTGGAGAGGACAGCAAGGATGAGGAATGTGCACTGTCCTCAGACCTGACCAACTCACTGCCACCACGTGCAGGTGCAATGGGGAGGGATCTCACAGCAAAGGGCTCTTTAAACCAGCAGGGAAAGGTGTCAGAAAATCCCACTGGCTGGAAGCTGAACTGGATACATTCTCACACAATAAATTATGATTGTACTGCTCAGTGGGGAAATGACTGATCTACTGGCACAGATGACAAGTCATGCACCTTCTTCTCCATGTGCCCTCCAGAGCCCAGACTCTTCCCAATAACCCCTCCCAGTGCACACCCCCAGGCTCAGGACAGCAGTAATCAATCAAAACTCCTTGTCATTTGAAACTCTAAGGTCCCTCAAACCAAGCCCTTCGATCTCTGGCAGGACAGTCTGCTCCTCCCAAACCAGAGCCAGCAGCACTGTCCTCTTGAGCTCATCCCTGAGCCTGTGCCATCCTGCATGGCTATGTGAATGCTGCTGGAGCTGACTGAGCCCTCAAGCACCTCACACACAGAGAGCCAGATGCAGTGATGTGGCAGCACATCTGTGCAACAGATGTTTTATGCACACCCTGAGTTTATTTCAGCTGCAATGGTGAAATGATGAGTGACTCCCCCTGGACACTGGGAACCCCAGACTGCAACAGACACCTCCACCTGCACACATTCCTGGCTCTGATTCCAGGGAAGGATCTGCATGGTGCCTCCTGGAAGTCAGGAGAGGGCACAGCTGAGACATGCTCCCCACTCTGAGGGGTGAGGTGTCACTCTAACACCAGGTCAGCAAGGGACAAAGGTGGCCTGCAGTGGGATAGCTCAAACCCACGCCTGGCTGGCAGAGAGCCCTCTCCCAGCCCAGGACCATGTGCTGCAGTCACGGAGCAGCCCAAACAAGCATGATGTCTGTGCTGTGTCTGTCCTCACACCCCCATCACTGCCATACCCAGCTCAGCACAGTGCCAAGTTGATCCAGACAACAAAAGCAGACTGGCAGCCACCCAGGCACTCTCACCCAGCCCATTCCCTCAACTCCATGGCAGCTTTCCTGGGCTAACACCTCCTCTGACAGACAGATTCAGTTTGTATCTGGAGCTCAGGCACCTTCACAATCACTCAGCAGGGCTAGCAGGGTGAGCTGAGCTGCAGCCACGTGCCTGCGCACCCAGCACAGTGCCCAAGGCTGCTGGGACTGCTGTGCCCAGCTCTCCTACCTCCCAGCCACCCACACCTTCCGTTTAAATGGAAACTGTTAGGTAGCTCCATGGTACCAGCCCTGGCATCTGTCCTTCCCACCCAGATCAGATCCCCTCTTCCTCTGTCAAAGGTTTACCAGGAAGGGCCAGCCACTGTGCCATGACAGCCGAAGCCTTCTCCAAGAGCTTCTCCTCTGGCACCAGTTCATCCACGAGGCCAAGCTTGAGGGCCTCGGGTGCAGAGTAGAGGGAGCCCAGCTGGAGGGAGCGCTCAGCGATTCGCTGCCCCACAACATTCAGAAATGTGTCCTTAAACCTAGAAGAGACAGGAGGGAAAGCCACGGTCAGGGCAAGAAACACCCAGCGGCAGCTCACTCAGACATTGGAGCTGAGAGCACCCTGGTCCCACTCCCCAGGCTCAGGGCTCTGAACAGCAGCTACAGGCTCAGCCATGCCATGAAAATCATGTGAGAAGAGCCATTTTTGGTATTACCCCAACAGAGTTCTCTCTCCCTCCATGAGAGCTCCTCACTTCCCCCTCACTGAACAGATTCCAGCTGTGCCCACCTGCTCTGACATGGGCAAACTTGGTGTGAAAGCTTCTTTCCAACAGCACATTCACAAGCTCTTAGGGCAACCAAGGGCCTGTGTCTCAGTATATTATTTCCCCTACGCTTTCAGAGATCTCCACATCATGGGATTTTGCAGGTACACAGCCTGTATCCAGAGAGAAGTATATTCCCAGACCCAGCCTGACCTGGGAGCTCTCCCAGCTTTGGAGAGTTTTGGAGTTGACTGTTGGGTCAGAACTGAGGTCCTTGTTGGTTAAGGACATGGGGACATTCTGCAACCTGAAAGCTTTTCAGATACCTGCAGGGCAGGACTGCAGTGAGGTGCCATCTCCTTCAGCTGCAACTACCTGATCACTGACACACTACCTACACCTCCATGACCAGTTAAACTCGTTAATTAACTCCTTGAATTCTTTTTAGAGACCTACACATGGCACTAGAAGCAGGAGGCACTGGCCTACCAGAAGGGAGCCACAATGCCCAGCTGGGTTTCGTTGAGGCCGATGCTGAATTTGGGGTTCTCTGCCATGATCCTGTAGTCACACGACATGGCAACAAGGCAGCCTCCTGCTGGGCTGGACCCCTGGCAGAGAGAAGGGTGGAGTGAGTCTAGAGCATGGCTACAAACATCCCCCAGCCTCACTGATCCCTCCAGAGCAGGGAAGACACCAGGTGACAGAGCAGATGTCCCCCAAATTTCCAATCACCTGATTTGAAACAGCCCTACAGAAGATTTCTGATAGGTTTACCAGGATTTCATAGAATCACAGAATGGTTCGAGTTGGAAGGGACCTTAAAACTCATCTCTTTCCAACCCCCTGGCCAGGGGCAGGGACACCTTCCACCAGACCAGGTTGCTCAGAACTCCATCCAACCTGGCCTTGAACACTGCCAGGGATGGGATACCCTCAGCTCCTTTGGGCAACCTGTGCCAGGGCCTGCCCACCCTCACAGGGGAGGATTCCCTTCCTTTGCCAAGGCTTGGTGCTGCTCAGCCCTGCACAAGATGCCTGTGGGAAGACCCAGCTGCCTTCAAAGATGGGTTGTGGACAGACACCACCAGGAGCTGCCAGGGCAGCACTACATTGGAAAATGAAAATAAAACACCAAACATGTGACAACCCATCCACAGACATCAAGATTTCAACAGCACTTCCCTGCTGGCCAAGAACTACACCTGGAGGAGCAAAACCTGGTGCAAATGCAGAAATGCTGCTACACCCCAGCAGTGCCTGCAGCTTACGTGGAGCCTGCAGCGTCCCACGCTTCCACACCTTTCCACACACTGAACCCAGACATGGATTTCACCCAAACACCCCAACACACACATTTTCTGGATTTGTTTCAGCCTGATTTTTCAGCTGTCCCTGCCCACACGGTGCAAACAAACCACAGCAGTGACAGGTGACAAGGAAGGTGGGTCCAAAGGACATACATTGACTGCAGCGACTGTGACCATGTTGGAGCCGTAGAGGCGGAGCCACAACTCCTGCACGGCTCTCCAGAACTCGCCGTAGTGCTCCATGCTCTTCCCACACATCTCAGTGATGTCCAGGCCAGATGAGAATATTTTGGGGATAGCCTGGAGTTGGAAAAATACAGAGTCACTGATCACTCTTTAGCCCCTGGCCTGGCAGCCTGAGGAAAGTGATAATTGTATGTGATAAGAGGGTCTTTTGGGGTTCTGGAAGTATCTCCCCAGTGTTCCCATGGCCTGGATCATCCCACCACCATGGCGTGCAGTGCTGGGACTCTGCTGCCAGCACTGTTTCTCATTGTCAGGGTCCCTGTGTGTGTACATCAGTCTTGTAGCACAAAACCTGCCTTGTCCCATTCCCAGGTACCACCGTGTCCCCACACCACATCTGAAAATAAACACTGACATCTCCTCCAGGAGATCTCACAGGATGTGTCAGGTTGGCAGATAAACAGATTTGATTTTCATGACAAACGACAACACTTGGTTGTTGTTGTTCTGCTAGAAAAGGGCACATAAGAAAGACCACAAGAGTCCCAAGAACCCCCTCCCCTCCTCCCAGAGCTGCCTCTGAGCCCTCCTCTGCCAGTGGCCAGTGACCCAAGAGCCCAAACACGAGCAGGAGACACATACTGATGTAATGATCACACCCCGGCAGGCCCGGTCATTCTCCAGCTTCTCCAGGCTTATGGAAAACTCAGTGAGGAAGTCCAGGCTCAGGCTGTTCACCGGGGGGCTCTTGAACTTCATCATGGCAATGCCTGCGCCAGGGTAAACAGAGATATCAGACTCCCCACCACAGCAGCACACACTGTCCTGCCCAGGGCAGCTCCATGTGCCTCCGTTTCCCTGCTCATCAGATCATGTCTTCCCACTCCTGGCTCTTTAAAAAGCTCCCAGAGCTGCAAGGCCAGGGGCAAGGTCCTGCCTTTGCCCAGTGACCTGGGCTCACTCAGCCACTGGTGGACTGGAGCACGAACCAGAACCTCACATGTCCCAAAGACCTTTGAGGTCACACCACCCAATGGATCCCCTCTCTCTGGGCTCAGTAGGTAAGGTCAACCCTGCAGCTTCTGACCCAGCAAACAGCCTTACCTGTCAAACACACCTGTCTGAGCTTGCCAGCACATGGGAAGTGCTCTGAGCCCCTGTCCCCTCCCCAGCAGCCCTACCCTCCCCCAAAAGGTGCTCCCCGAGTGTTCAGTCTGTGTGCTGCAGCCATGCCCAGGCTGGGGACAGCCTGAGGACACACCCAGGGGCCTGAAGGCAGGACCTGGGAAGCCACAAGAAGAGGCACCTTTGATCTGTGCAGGGACGTGGCCCCATGACAGCTATTCCTGGTAGCAAAAATTCCCAAGAGCTGTTCCCTGAAGGGACACTGCCACCCTACCAGGTGTCCAAAGCAGGGACATCACAGAGGGGACAGTGACCGCCAGGGTTTGCTTGTGGCACCCCAGCAGCACCAACCACCTGAAGTGCCCACGACCAGCAAGGCTTCCAACCACAAACACTTCTCTCCAAAGGTCCCAAGCAGCTGCAGCTGGAACCTCTGGGCCTTTGGTGGCTCTCCATGCCCAGGGCCACGTGTGGCAGGGACGGAGGGGACCCTGCCTGTGCCCCACAATGCCCAGGGGCCGAGGGTGGCACCGCCGTACCTGAGCTCTCGTCCAGCTCCACCTGGATCTTGTTGTTGCTGAAGGCACGGCCCGGGGCCAGCGGGAGGCCGGGGGGCTGCCGGGGGGCCCTGCCCCACGCTGGTGGGCGGCAGCACAGGGGCAGCACACCTGGGGGACACAGGCAGGTAGGGACAGGCACGGCATGGCCCCCAGGGGCATGGGGTGTGCTCCCCAAAGCTGCTCTGCATGGACGGGGGGGACATGGGGACACCCTGACGGGGCATATAGGGGCACCCCAACCCACAATGAGGTAACCCTGGCACACTGAGAGAGGATAGAGGGACACCCCAACCCACGATGGGGGACATGGGGACACCCTGGCACACTGAGAGAGGATATAGGGACACCCCAACCCATGATGGGGGACATGGGGACACCCTGGCACACTGAAGAGGGATAGAGGGACACCCCAACCCACGATGGGGGACATGGGGACACCCTGGCGCACTGA
>VWZF01005777.1:51483-71368 GCA_013396755.1 Sclerurus mexicanus
GAGCGCCGCAGGGGCGGGGGCCGTGGGGTTAAACCCTCCGTGGGGTTAAACCCTCCGTGGGGTTTAACCATGTTCGTCCCCCCGGGTCTGGTGCGGGGGTCGGGGCTCGGCTCCCGGGGCCCCCCGGGCTGGGGGGGCGGAGGGGCCGGGCGGGAGCCACGGTGGAGCCCCGGGGCACTCGAGGGGGAGCAGCTGAGCGTGGGGCTGAGTCAGGGCCCGGCCCGTCACGGGGTGCGAGCGCTCGGCGGGGCCGGGGCCGTGCCGGGACCCCCCTGCCCGCTGTCCCGCCGGGGGTCCCGGGCAGCAGAGCCCTGCCCCTGCTCACTTCATTCATGGAGTCACAGCTTGGTTTGGGTTGGGAGAGACCTTAAAGCCCATCCAGTGTCACCCCTGCCATGGGCAGGGACACCTTCCACCAGCCCAGGGTGCTCCAAGCCCTGTCCAACCTGGCCTTGGACACTGCCAGGGATCCAGGGGCAGCCACAGCTCCTCTGGGCACCCTGTGCCAGGGCCTGCCCACCCTCAAAGAGAAGGATTTATTCTGAATATCTAGTCTAAATCTTTCATCTTTTATTTTAAAGCCATTCCCCCTTGTCCTATCCCTATCTGCCTGTATAAAATTCATCTCTCTTAAGTTAATTCCAGCTGAAAGCATCATCATTCTTTGAGAGCCCAGTGCCTGACATGCTGCTGCTGCCCAGGTTGGGCTCAGACACAAGAGCACCTAACGCTGGCGTGGTGAAGGGCATTGTACAGGGTTTGTGGAGCTACAAAAAGCAAGTCCTGGGGTGTCCTGGACTTTCTGGCAAATTAATTTTGGATAATTAAGTGAGGAGAACTTCTCTCCGGTGTCCCCGCTCGGGCAGCCTGCCTGGCAGTTTCTTCTCCACATGCAGTTCAGGGAAGAACACTGAGGCACTTGGCACATGTTACAGGGCAAAGCTGGGGCTGGACAGGCAGTTCTGGGCTGTGGTGTGGGCAGGGTGCCAGGCTGGGTCCACGGAGCGCTTCTGTGCCAGCACCAGGTGGGAGAGGGACTGTCTCCCGGTGACGTCCTTGAATTTCCTGGGAAGTGTTTTCTGGGAGACTTGAGCTTAGATAGGGAGGAGCAGTGCCAGCTTTTGGCAGCTGGTAGCAGAGGTGTCTCGCCCAGCACGATTCTGTGCTGCCCTGCTCCTGGGCAAGTCAGAACAGCTGGCTAATTAGAGGGAAAGGCAGGGCTCATTAGGCAGGAAGAGCCTCCTGTGATGCTGTGGGAGCAGGGAAAGGTGGCTGGAAGGAGACACCTGTGCCATGACAGCTGTTCTGGGGTGAAAATAAAAGTAATCCTCTTGGGCAGCGCAGCAGGACCCTGTGTATTCACAGCACGTGGGGACTCCTGCGGGTCTGAAGGGTGTTAAAATAGGGATTAACCAGATCTCGTGGCTGTGGGTCAGTTAGGAAAGAGTTTTCCGTGTGGCTTGGAAGAAATGCCTCAGCTCTTCTGCAGCAGGGACAATTGGAGGTGGAGACCCAGCCCTGCCAATGTGATTTATCATCACTGTGTCCCTGCACAGCACGGGCAGCTCAGGACCCAGCTGGTGACAAGGAACTACTTGGCATTTTCCTTGACAAAGGAGGAGGGTGAATCCCTTGCTGGAGCTCCAAACCACCCCGGCAGTGGCACCGACCTGGCTGGGCTGTCACCATAGCACTGGGGTTGCATTTCAGTGTAGGGCAGCTGCTTCTCCCTTTGCCCCAGATGCCGAGGAGTCGTGGATTGAAGTGGGAAGGCAGGACGTTCTTGGCAGAGAAACAAAGAGAGGCTGGAGCTGCCTAACTCAAGGGAGATTTAAACTTGGGTTGTGTTAATACAATAGAATGTCCCCGCTGGAGCTTCTTTCCTTTCTCGCGTGCTTGTTTAATGAAAATGAAAGTGATCTTAAGGCCAGCAAAGGAAACATGGGTCTGTAGCTCCCCAGCTGGCAGCTGTGAGGGACCTGCTTGTGGGCAGGAGGTGAGGAGGGGCTGGATAAACACACTTGTGGCTGTAGAGGGGATGCTACAGGGCTGTGCCTGAGGGCTGCTCTGCTTTTGGGGCCACT
This sequence comes from Sclerurus mexicanus, assembly GCA_013396755.1. Classification (NCBI taxonomy): domain Eukaryota; kingdom Metazoa; phylum Chordata; class Aves; order Passeriformes; family Furnariidae; genus Sclerurus; species Sclerurus mexicanus. The sequence continues at coordinate 53,568 of VWZF01005777.1, forward strand.
TGAGTGCTGTTCCAGAGCTGACTAAGCCTTCGTCCTCTCACCAGGACTTTTCAGTCCCTTGAGCATATCAAGAAGTGAGTCTGCCTGTACATCTGAGCATCACTCCTGTGGGCTGTCCCTGTCCTGTGTTCTCAGGCTGTGTATGTTGGTTCTCAGGCTGGAAAGTGGGTGGACAATTTTAGTAAGGACAGCCAATTTCTGTCATTAGGCATTTTTTGACAAAGAACGTTTCTTCTTCACTACTATCAAAGATACTTGTGCTGAAGTGCCTTGACTTTGGGATTGGTATAACGCTGCTGCTCCAGAGGGTGCCTGGAACAAGGAGTCACCAACATGAGGACCAGGCTGCTGCTGCTGGGCAGCTCATCCTTCTTAACCCCTGTGTGTTTATTCTGCATCTCTGGATGTTGTTGGTCTCGTTTTCTCAAGTAACAGGGTGAAAAATGCAGCCTTAGTGGCCAGGCTGCAATCACAAAATCTTGGTGGGAGGAGGAGCAAAAAGAGAAGTCTGCTGGGTGAGCCCTGATTCGTGGGAGATGGGCTGCAGATTGTACTCCTTGGGGTGCCAGCAGAGGGGCTGCTTGTTCCCACCCTTGGGAGTCTGGAGGTGACCTCTCTGGAGAGCCACTGCCCTGGAATGGTAGCAGGAGCTTCTCCAAGCAGAGGGGTGTTTTAGGAAGTTTTCTCTGGGTGCTCACACTGTCGGGGACTGTGGCAGTGCTTTATCCTTGTGCTGCTTCTCTGCAGAGGGGACACGTGGGACAAGGTGCCTGGAGAAAGGCCATGGCAATAATGGCAACTCCCAGGCTCGTGCAGGTGAGGGTCAAGGAGCAGCTGTGCCCTGGAGTGGCAGTGGGAGGCTGGAAGCAGAATTGTAGGGAAGTGATGACACCTCGGGGAGAGTCCAGATGCTTTGTACCCTGTTACGAGCCTGGAGGTGAGGAGCCCCATTCTCTCCCGCTATGGAGCGTTTTGGGGGTGATGCTGAGTTGGTTTGGAGCCTGTCTCAGCTGTGCTTGTGTGTCAGAGGAGGGGGATTTCAAGAGCCTTGCAGTTCAGCTCCCTCATTGCCTGCTGTAGCTGGTGACAGGGTTTCCAGTGTCAGTGACACAGCCTGGAGCTGGTCACACACCCAAGCTGGTACCAGGGGCTCCTTGGCAGAGTGTGCCAGGGCCAAAGGGGTCCTGAGGGCTAGAAATCCTCTTCCTTCCCTCCCACAGGTTCTGCAATACAGCTGTGGGCTCCTGCTGTGGCTTTATGTCATTGATAACAGAAAGTCACGTGGTTCCAGTTCGTTACTGAGCACGGGATGATGATATGGGGCACTCTATGGGGGGGTCTCTTCACACTGGTCACTGAGTGTGGGTGATGTCCTGCAGGGAGCAGCCAGCATGATGAAGGGGGAAGGGACCTCACAAGGTCTCTAGCCCAGCCCCTGCTAAGACCAGATCCCTTAGGCCAGGTCACTCAGGGCCACACCCAGCAGAGATTTGGGTATCTGCTCTGCCCCATGTTCAGGGTGTCACCACCCACAGGGTGAACGTTTGGCTATGATATCTAAGCAGAAGTTCCCTTACTGCAGCTTGCCCACTGCTTCTGGTCCCATCAATGCAAAGCTTCAAGGAAAGTCTGGTTCTGCCCTCTCTGTAATGTCCTGTTGGGTATCTGGAGCTGGCACCAGCTTCTCCTTGTATATCTTACCACATGCTCCAGCCCCTGAGTGTCTTGCTGGACTCACTCCTGTGACTCTCTGCCTTTCTTGTCCTGGGGAGCCCAATGTGAACACCAAGTGCCAGGTGAAGCCGTGGGACCCCTCCCCCAGACCTTCTGGCTGTGGTCCTGCACACCTTCACTGCAGGTTTGTGCCACCAACTCCTCTCATGCACCAGATTGCTGCAAGACTTTTCCCACCAGGCTGCTTTCTGACCACTGGGACTCATCCATGCCAAGTGTAGGGCTTTGTATTTGCCTCTGATGAACTTTGGGGGCTTCCCTGCAGCCTGGTGAGGTCCCTCTGAGGAGCAGCCCTGTCCCATTAACACTGATGTTAACTGGTTTTGGTTCAGATCAAGGCTCCAGACATCCCTTTGCAGAGCTCAGAATCAGTAAGGAATTAACTTTACCACCCAAACAGGGCGACTGCCAAGAGCTGGGTGCAGTCACTGTTCCTGTGCTGGTGTTGGAGTCAGGCTCAGCTGGCCCCAGGGCCTCTCCTGGGTCAGGAGAGCTGTTAACCCATCCGTGTCCTCTGGGTTTTGGCAGCAGTGCGTGTTGTTATGTGGAGATATCTCTGTGTACCACAGTCACACCAACATCACACGTACCCGGGATCAGCCTTGGCTGAGTTTGAAAACATCCAAGGAGGGCATCACTCAGTGAATCTTTTGAGCCATGCACAAATAACCTTCTGTCTTGGCTCCCAGCTGCCTAAATCCCTCCTTTTCTTCTTATCAAAGTTGAATGCCGATGGAAGTAGCCTTTTCCTGCCCTCCTGGCATGTGATCCCTGTGGTAGGCGAGATGGGAGCCAGCCCTCTGCTTGCAGATCCCAGAGGGATGCTGGACTTAGAGGGCAGGGGAGAGCAAATTAAAAACAAGCTGCTTTTCTCCAAAAGCTCAGCTTCAGGTTGAACTGAAGCACCTTTCCTTTCATCTGGGTCTTGCTGGTGCTTCATCCCTCGGGAGCTGAGCTGCTGTGCCCTGGGTGCTTGCTCCGGAGAGAAATGGGGGATGTGGTGTGGTGTCACTGGTTCAGCCACATTTGATCTTTCTGTAGACCCTTGTAGCTAACAAAAAGAATTTTCCATGAAGGGCTGGTCCTGTCTGAGATCTGAGCCCAGGCCTACACAGAGAATGTGGCATGAGTGACCTTTTCCATCCTGTTGCCATGATCTTGCCCTGGACATGTGGCATCTAACAGGAACCTCAAATCTTTGTGCTTCCTGAGGCCAGGTGGAGGTGGGTTCCTTTGCAAGGTCTCAACTTTGTCCCTTCCAGACTTCAGTGTGAGGACCATGTCCTTCCCCTCTCCCTAGGATGGAGAGGGCCTGGCTGGGACCTCTGCCTGCCACCAAAGCCGCTGAGCACCAGCTGGGCACTGAAATGGGCAGTTCCTGCCTCCAGCTCGTGACTCTGCTGAAGTTCCCATCCAGGAAGGTGACAGCTTTGTGTGTGCCTGGGTTGTAGGAGTCCACAGTGGTCTGCTCTAACTGCCAGGAAAAGACATCCACCTGGATCCTTTCCATGGGGGTTGTGGAGCCATCATAGACCAGAACCAAAGCCCAGGCTGGTCTTGCCAAACCAGTGTCTGAAAACAGCTTCATGAAGCACTTTGGGCTCGGGCTGCTGGGGCTAAAGGCACCAAAGAGGGTTTGAGAAGCTGGGGCAGAACCTGTCTGCAGGTCAGGGAGCGAATGAGAATGTGGAGCAGACAGAGAAATGGGAAAATAGGTCAGGCTGCAAACACAAAGGGATATTCTTTGTCTGCAGTGACGTGCACGGCTCCCAGCTGCTCTGGCCTGCACGTTCCAGATGGGATCGGTGGGGATTAAAGCAGCAGGGGCTCGATCTGGGACCTGCCAGCAGGGAGGCACCAACATGCCAGGGCCCTGCTGTTGCTTGCCATCCTTCCCGTCCTTTCATCTGGCAGCTGGGGAGGGGTGAGGCTCTGGAGGGGAAGATCTTAATGCTGAGGAATGGTGTTTGGGCTGGCCCACTGACAGTGCTGCTCATATCCTAGTGCATCCCTGTGTTTCACAGGGGGCAGGGACAGCAGCTGCCTGCTCCCTCCAGGTCCCCTTGTGGCACTGCCCAGCTGGGGGCTGGCTCAGCTGCAGCCCAAGACCCTGCCTACCTTGACCATGAGACAGAGTTGCCTCAAATAGTCCAAAAACTCCCATGTTGTGCAACTGTGCTGCCAGTAACAAGCCCGAGTGGTCACCAGTAAAAGGAGAACCTGCTCCTCCGAGTAAGATGCAAATGCTCCTTCCCAGCATCACGCTGGGGCCAACTCAGAGTGGCACTCATGTCCCCAGGGCTGTGCCCACTTCCTCTCGTGTCTGCTGGCTGGCAGCCAGCCTGGCTGTCACTCCAGTCCCAGCTGCTCCGAGGTTGACAAACACACTGGTGTGCTCATCTCCCTGGCTGGGACCCGCTGCTGTGGAGCAGATGGCAGAGCCAGATGTGCCCTCAGCCATCCCTCAGTGCTGGCTGGGCTTGTGGCTGTGGAGTCCAGGGCCTCTGTCCCTCCCCAGCCACAGGGCAGTGTGGAACGTGCTGCACAGCACAGGTTTGCTGCCCACACTGGGCACCATGCTCGGTGGCCAGCCCTGAGTGAGCCACTGCTGGCTGGCACCTTCCCCAGGTGAGCTGGCTCTGCCAGCTGACAGGTTGGAGCAGCGTGTCCAAATCCCAGCAGGCTGCTGCTGGTTCTGGTTCCCTCTGGGATGGTGGGTCCCCCCTCCTCGGTGTGTCCTCCAAGCGCAGGGTGCTGTGTTTTGGGGGCCTCTGGTGGTTGGCAGACAGGCAGAGCTCAGCAAGGGAGGGAGAGCATGAGCATCTTGCAAGCCTGCTCCTTCTTCCTGCTGTGACTTGCAGTGCATTCAGGAGTTGACCTCATTTTCCCTTCTGTCCTCAGCTCACTCCTTCCTCCTTCCTGCGCATTGGGCAGCTGAGCAATGTGGACCTCAACGAGGACATCCATGAGCTGGTGAGTGCCACAGAGAAGGTCCACTGGTACTGAGACCACTTCCCTTCTCCCACTTACGGCTGCTGTTGTTCCCCCCTCACATCCTGCTTGTTCCATGAGGACTTCAGTGCTTATTCCTGGGCTAGGTGACCTTTGTGGCGTGGGCAGCTGCTGCAGCCTCGGGGGCCCCTCTGGCATCCTCAATAAATGCTCTAATTCAGAGCTGGGAACAGCTTGAATGGTCAAAGGGGTTTGGGAAAGAGAATTTGATTTCTGCCCAAAAACATGGATCTGCTTGAAATAGCTCCTTGCCTTTAGCCGAAGGAATTTCCTGCCGAGGTGAAAGGTTGCAAAGGTTGCCAAGGTTGCCCTCCCTACTCCAAGCATGGAGCTGCTCAAAGGCAGTGCTGGGTCAGTATCGCTGGGCAAACCCTCTACCTGCTCCTGGGGAGACATCCTGCCCAGGGGTGGAGAGGTGCTTGGTGAGGGTGCACACCTGACAGCTGGTCCAGCTGCATTACATCCCACATATCCACCAACTGGTGGGAAATCATCCCAGATCCCAGCCTGCCAGCCAGCTAGCACCTATAGTCCTCCCTGAGCATAAAAACAAGGTAAACCAGCAGTTGCACAGCACGGGGAGGGCTTGGACTCAGACCTGACTGTCCTATCTTGTGCATCACATCCCACAGGAGACAGAGCTCCCTCGGCAGCGTCCCAACGAGATCCCCCACAATGAGAAGCTCCTGTCACTCAAATATGAAGTAAGTGCCCATCTCCCCTCATCTCTGGGATGCAGCAGGTGAAGTAGGAGTGGCAGGGGCTCGTGGCTGCCCACTTAGGGGGGGTTTCAGTGAGGAAGGAGTGGAATCGAGGGAGGAAAATCATACAGGAGTATGGAGGAGCAGCATGAGGGGCTGAGGGCAGTAGAGGGGTTCTCCTCCCCTGCAGTAGGTGGTAACAGCATCTCCCTTTCCTGAACTAGAGCTTGGACTATGACAACAGCGAAAACCAACTATTCCTGGAGGAGGAGAGGAGGATAAACCATGCGGTGAGTCTTGCTGTGACCCTCCTGCCCACTGTCCCTGCAGCTGGGCTGGCCCACGGAGGCTGTACCCCCTGCCTGGCTGCTGGGGGTTTTCTCCATGCCAGGGGAGGTTGTGCTCAAAGCTGTGTGTGAGCTGGGATGGGTTTATAGACACTGACCAGCTTGTGATGAGCCATAAAGTCTCAACAGCAAGAATCCAGCATGGGATGGTTGGAATTGGAGCTAGTCTGGGTCCATAATGGTGGCATGGGGCAGGTCCCTGAGCAGAGGGACTTCTGGAGTCATGTGAAGCATTTGCCCTGAAGGCAGCAAGAGTCCCAACAGGAGTGGCCTAAAGGAGGCAGGCAAGCTGGAAAAGCACTTTAGGGACCCCATAGAGGGACAAGGGCACTGGCTTCACTGCGTCAGCCAGCATTAGTGCTCCCTGGCTCTCCTCAGAGCTGCCCAGGCTTGGGGCTGTGCTGGGGAAGGTGTCAGGTGGTCTGGAGTCGCCCCAGTGCTGGCAGGGGCTGGGCTGGCTGGCAGCAGGGTCTGACCACTGTCCACCCCTCAGGCTTTCCGGACAGTGGAGATCAAGCGCTGGGTGATCTGCGCCATGATCGGGATCCTCACCGGCCTCGTCGCCTGCTTCATCGACATTGTGGTGGAGAACCTGGCTGGGCTCAAGTACCGCGTGGTGAAGGACAGTATCCTCGTGGAGCAGTGGGATCTCAGCTCCTGGAAGCCATGAAAGGGGTGTTGTGGGGAAGAGGGCAGTGATTCCTCGCCTGGGGTTGGTGGCACAGGCCCTGCTGCCCAAGGTGCTGCAGGGCTGAGCTGTGGCTGGGCACTGCCCTAAGTACACAGGGGTGCTGAGCAATCTGATCTGGTGAATGGCATCCTTGCCCGTGGCAGGGGATTGGAACCAGATGATCTTTAAGGTCCCTTCCAACCCAAAAAATTCGGTGATATGCTGTGGTGGGAGGGATGGTACCCAAGCAATACTGGTCTTTCCTTGAGCTGCTGCCCCAGACATTGACAAGTTCACAGCCAAAGGGGGCCTGTCTTTCTCCCTGTTGCTCTGGGCCACCCTGAATGCCAGCGTGGTGATGGTGGGCTCTGTGATTGTTGCTTTCATAGAGGTAAGAGTTTGGAACGGCTCTGGGTTCTTTAAATGGGCGAAGCATGACCATGTTCCCAGAAAACAAGCAACTTTATGTAAGAGCAAGTGTGTTTCTGCCAGATTGGCTCCTGGCAGCATCAGCTCCTTGGTGTTGGCTCCAGCTGTGCTGTCGAGTTTCTCTGGGGCTGTCAGACTGCTGGGATGTGCTGCCCTTTGCTGGCAGCCTGGGGGCAGAGGGTGTGCTTCAGCCTTGGGTGTGGGTGCAGCTCTCCCAAGCCGTGGCCCCAGCTCAGCTGTGCAGGTGTACATGAACCCTGACAAGAGACCAGTCTGGCTGGGTGCCATGGGGACATGCTCTGGAAGACGAACCAGAGACTGCACCATTCTAATCCTCAGTGTCTTCCTTGTGGCTTTGCCCTTGTCCTCCATGGCCACCAGATGTGAGCCTTCTGCAGCACCAGGCCTCTTGCTGTGACACAGTGGGGGAACAGCTGAGCATCCCCAAGAACCCAGCCAGCTCCTTCTCCCTGGCACATTTGCCCTTAGGAAGTGGGTCCCTCCCTCAAACCCACCTCCAGAGCCTATGGATAAGCTTTGATCTCGTCTTGAAGTCTCCCTGAGGGTGTGCTGGGTGTGCCTTGTGCTGAGAGGCAGGGTAGGGTCGGTGGCCAGTGTGTGTCCCCATCCTGTACGTGGCAGCCACTCACTCTCCCTGCTCCCCACAGCCTGTGGCAGCCGGCAGTGGCATTCCCCAGATCAAGTGCTATCTCAACGGGGTGAAGATTCCACATGTTGTCCGCCTCAAGGTAGGAAGTGGGAGGTGGTGGGATGGCCTGGGCATGTCATGTCCCCATGGGGTGGTGGTCCCTGCCCATGTTGTGACAGAGGAGGAGCTGGCACGAGCTCCTGGCTCTGTGGGTAATCTCTCCAGTGCCAAGGGGTTAAATGACTTCCCTGGGATCAGCAGCTAGTTCTGGGAAGAGCAGCTGTGGGTAATCTTCTGCTCTGGCCAAGAAGAAAATGGATCAACCTCATTGCCACAATGAGGGGCTGAGAATCACAAGTTCTCTGGGGTTGCTGGTGCCCGCCACGGGGCTGGTCTGTGTCCCCGGTAGGTGCTGGGGTTGTGTCCCTTGTGCCACCCCTGTGATAAGCTGTGCCTGTCTCTGTTTTGCAGACCCTGGTGATCAAAGTCTGCGGGGTCATCCTCTCGGTGGTCGGCGGCCTGGCCGTTGGGAAGGTGATGTGCACCACATGCTTTCTGACATGTGATGGTACCCACATGCCTGTCCCTGTCGCTGAGCTGGGGACAGGGCACTGGGGGCCCGTAATGACTTCCCAGTGTATTCCCTGGTATCTGCTGGCCAAGGTGACTGGTATGGCCAGTCTTGGGGAGCCCCTGGGGCGCATGGTGCCAGCTGAGCACAGGAGAGTAGCAGCTTGTGTCCATTGGTGGCTGTCCTTGCAAATATTAGGTGGGGCAAACTTGGGTGCCCCATTGGGACCTTTCTGGCTTGCTGGGATTGAAGGCAGGCAAGGGAAACACCTGCCCTCCTCACCTGGGAGGAGCAGGGGGTGGCCACGGGAGCTGCTGGTTAGAATGAGTTTTACACAAAATCACAGAGTGATTTGGGTTGGAAGGGACCTTAAAGACCAGCTCCTTCCAATCCTCTTGCCATGGGCAAGGACACCTTCCACTAGACCAGGTTGTTCAGAGATCTGTCCAACCTGGCCTTGAACACTTCCATGGATGAGAAGGGGGAAAATGTCAAGGTCTGTATTTCCCCAAGGGAAATCCTCCCATCCAGCTTCAGGGCTGCGAGCTGGTGAGCAACATCCAGCCATCCCTGTTCTTCCTTTTCCAATGTGACTCTGTTCTCTGGCCCGTAGGAAGGACCCATGATTCACTCTGGAGCTGTGATTGCTGCTGGGATCTCCCAGGGAAGATCCACGTCTCTAAAGCGAGACTTCAAGGTTGGTGTTGCAGTCCAAGGGGATGTGCTGCAGGTGCCCCTCCAGTGCCAGACCAGGCTGTTTCTCAGGGTCACGCTGGTGGCTTGGCATCATACAAGGCATACCCTGTGTCTCCCCTAAACTCATGCCTGTGCCCAGCCCTTAACCTGCCTTTGCTCTCGTGTTCCAGATCTTCGAGTACTTCCGCAGGGACACGGAAAAGAGGGATTTTGTCTCAGCTGGAGCTGCTGCCGGTGTCTCAGCTGCCTTTGGTGCCCCTGTGGGTACGTGTCTCAGCTCTCTGGCACTGAGCAGTGCCAGGGCATGGATTTCCTCAGGTTGTTGCTCCCACTTAGGTGGAGGCAGCTGCTGGGATCTGCCTAAGGCACTGCAGGAGCCTGTGTACAAAGTGCCTGGTCCCACTCCAGATTTTCCTGCTGTTGCCACACAGGTCTTGGAAAGTGAGGAGGGGATCTTGGATCCCAAATGTTACCTTCCTGGGATGGAGGAAGGCAGTGGGAGGCTTCACTGTGATTAATACATCATTGTTGGCTTGGTGGGCTTGCCTGTGCCTTTTCTGGAGCCTGGGATGCCTGAGCAGTGTGGGGCACACGGGATGGGGTGAATTTGGGTGCCTTGGCAAGTGCTGTGAGCCAAGGGTGGCACATGCCCCTTGTGAAGGTGTTGTGTCTTGTACTTTCAGGGGGTGTCCTGTTCAGCTTGGAGGAGGGAGCCTCCTTCTGGAACCAGTTCCTGACTTGGAGAATTGTAAGTGCTGGGAAGCAACAGAGAGCTGCTGGCTCTGGTTTGAGGCATTGCCTTTTCCCAGTGCCCTGCAGCCCCAGGCTTTTTGACATCCCTGCCCTAGCAAGGCAGCCATGTGTAACTCATCCCAGGGAACAGCATCCCAGCTCCCCTTCTGTGTCCTGATCCTTGGGGGATGAATTTGGACCTGGCTGAGCTCCATCTTGCTGCCAGCTCCTTCCCAAGGGAACTGTCTTGGGCTGAGCCCCAGGGCAGCAGAGAGGCAAAAGGAGTGAGCCCCTGATCAGCATAAGCTGCCCAAAGTGCTCCCATGGGAAATGTGGCCTCTTGTCCCCACCATGCCATGGGCACCAAGCCCTACCTAAGGGCCTTGGGGGGTGGTTTGGGGTGATGTGAGGGGCACATGGTGAGGGAGTGGGGCTGGGGGCATCTGGCAATGACTCTGGGCTGTATCTTGTTCCAGTTCTTTGCCTCCATGATCTCCACGTTCACCCTGAACTCTGTCCTGAGCGTTTACCACGGCAATGCCTGGGATCTCTCCAGCCCTGGGCTCATCAACTTTGGCAGGTTTGATAGCGAGGTATGGCACAGGTGTTCCCCATGCAAGGCTCTGCTGGGGGCGTTGCAAACAGCCCATGGCAGCTTGGGGCCATCCGTTTGTCTAAAGCATCACCCAGGGGCTGAGGCAGGCTCTGCCCTGGCAGGCTGTGGGGTCTGGCCAGATCCCAGCCCCAGCAGAAGGAGTTTCTGCAGCTACTGCTGAGTCTGGGGGCTGTGGGGTGTCCGGGGGAGACTTTGGAGCAGCTCTGGAAGCCACCTCCTGGCACAGGCTTGTGCTGTCCCAGCAGTCAGTGACTGGGTGTGGGGCTGCAGATGGGCCAGGAGATCTGAAACCCGCTTCTTTCTTGCTTGCAGAAAATGGGATACACAATCCAGGAAATTCCTATCTTCATCTTTATGGGAGTGGTTGGTAAGACAGTGCTGCTGTTTCAATTTGATTTGTCTGAATAATTTCCTCTTCTCTCTGTCTGGGTCTAAAAAGCTTTGGCATCCTGTTTTCTGGGGAGAATGGGGAATCCATTAAATTCTGGAGCAGAAGCTGCTTGTGGGGCTTATGCAGGGGCAAGACCTGGATCCTGGCCCAACCCTGGTAGCAAAGTCAAGCCTCTTTAACCCATGTTGAGGGGGGTCAGTGCACTGCAGTCATGGGCAGCCCCTTATCCCCGTGGAGCTGGCCTGTCCCTCGCCTGCCTGGTGCCAGTGCTATGACACTGGTCCCCAGCTAGCCCACTGCTGGTGCCAGGCTTCTCTTGGTGGCAGGTCCTGGCTGTCTGCAGGGAGAGTCTGCATGTTCCAGGGCTGGCAGTCACACTGGGTGGGTTGTTGATGATCTTCACAGGTTCCTTGTGTTGCGGGCAGCCTGGGCCCTGTGTGCTGAGCTTTTCCTCTCACATTCGCAGGTGGGATCCTCGGGGCCCTGTTTAATGCCCTCAATTACTGGTTGACGATGTTTCGGATCAGGTAAGAGCTCATAGGTAATGAACGGGATTGACGTGGCTTGGCTGGTGCCTTCTGTGCTCCCTTGAAGCACAGGAGCAGGGAGCAGGGCAGGATTTGGGTGGGATCAAACATCCATGCACAGTCTGGCACAGCTAGTACCTGTCACCAGCATTCCAAACACCAGGACAGCCTGGCAGGGTCTGGGAAGGGAGCAGAGCCTGTCTGTGTGCCTGATGTGACATGCCAAGGCAGGCTGTGGGTGATCCTGCCCACACCCATAGGTGCCACCCTCATTCCTGTCCCCTTCACAGGTACATCCACCGGCCTTGCCTCCAGGTGGTCGAGGCCATGCTGGTGGCAGCAGTGACAGCCACCGTGGGGTTTGTCATGATTTACTGCTCAAGAGATTGCCAGCCCATCCAGGGGAGCTCTGTGGCATATCCCCTGCAGGTAGGACATGCTGGAGAACAGCATCCAGGGTTGGGGGCACCCTGAGCCTGGGCTGAGCAGGGAGACAAGACCCCGCTGGGTTTCGGGGCACTGGACCTTGCAGATGATGCTCTCCACTGCAGGCAGAGCTGGAGACCCAAGGATGGTGTAGGTGTCCTCGCTGGCACATGTTCCCCTGAGCGGCCTTCCCTTGCAAGGCAGCCCGAACCTGCCACTTCTAACTCCTCCTTACCTTGCCTTTGCAGCTTTTCTGTGCTGATGGAGAGTACAACTCCATGGCCACTGCCTTCTTCAACACACCTGAGAAGAGCGTTGTCAACCTCTTCCATGACCCTCCAGGTCAGTGCACGTGGCAAGGGGGTCCTGGAATGTGAGCAGAGAGGGACTGGGTTTGTGCAAGGTGGCTGACCTGTTCCCTGGCCGCTCCTGGGACGAGGCAGAGGGTGATCAGCACGGCCCTCAGGAGGGCTTGCCAAAACACTGTGCCTGCTCCTTTGCTGCAGCAATGGAAGGAGGAGGGGTGGGTGCCACTCCTGGTGCCACCTACGAGCTTGGCCAACAGGCTGTGGCTTCAAGAGACTGTGGGCAAGGCCCTGGTTTTGTTTGTGCATGTTTGCAGGCTGTTGCTTCTGAGTTGCCTGGGAGCACGTCTGACCCTCTCTGTCTGTCTGAAGTCCGTTCTGGAGATGTTCCTGGCTGTTTTCTTAATTAGCAGGGCCTCTTGCCCTGGAACGACTTTCCCTTCTGGGCAGGTTGCGGAGGTGGATCTTAGGGTTTGGATTTGCTTGAGCAATGCAGTTTGGTTCCCAGGTTCGAGCTGCATTTCCCTTGGACCTGATGTAACCACAGTGTGCCCTCTGCCTGCTGCTCTGAGTTCTGTGCCCAGCTGGACATGGGCAGGGGGCAGAGAGATCCTCAGCCCAGAGGGTGCAGCTTGGCCACCTGAAGCCAAGAGATGACCATCCTGTGTTTTGGGGCTGCTCCCTACAGTGCTGGGTCCTCCCTGGCTCAAGGCTTCAGTTTGTTGATTTCTCTGTGAAGGAGGGGTTGCAAAGTACTTGTTTAAGCTAGACTGAGCTGCTCAGCAATCCTAAAATAGCAGCTGGCCAAGTTGTGGGGTCAGCAGGGTCTCGCTGTGATGGCACAGCCCGTTCCGTGGGGCAGCTTGGGACTGGCTGGAGCAGCTCTGGGAGCTGCAGGGTGGGAGGGGTTTGCAGGACCTGCTCTGCAGACTTGATCCCAGAGCTGGCAGTAGGACCTCTGTCCTCCTGACCTCATCTTCTAGCACTGGTGGTCCCTCGGGGTTTTGAAGTTTGTCCAGCTGCCTCGTGGGAGGCTGGGAGGGGAAGGGTCATCACAGATCTCGAGAGGGAGGAATGGGATGGCCACGGGCGGGTGGTGGGGCCCTGGAGGGAACAGAAATAACCTGAAGAGCCGGTTTGAAAGGCTTGTGGTGCCAGGGTGGAAGGTGCAGCCCAGTGAGAGGGGCTCTTGCTGCTGGGAATGTGCCACGAGGCTGCTCTGTGTGTTCTTCCGTGGCCACAGCCCGTTGCAGGGTTCTCGGGACTGCAGGGCCAGCACTAACTCTCCATTCTGTGCCCACCCCAGGTTCCTACAACCCCATGACTCTGGGCATGTTCACACTGATGTATTTCTTCCTGGCCTGCTGGACCTACGGCCTGACAGTGTCTGCAGGGGTCTTCATCCCCTCCCTGCTGATCGGTGCAGCCTGGGGGAGGCTCTTTGGTATCTCCCTGTCCTACCTGACCAAGGGCTCGGTGAGTCCTGGGTGGGAAGGGGTCTTGGGGGGCATGAGCTATGGCACCCAGTCCTTCTCCCTGACCACTGAGCAGGTGGCTCATGCAGGCAGAGTGCATGGAGCTGGCCAAGAACTTGGCAGCTGGGCTGTGCAGGCAGCCTCAGGCACCTCTCTCCACTTTGGAGGGGGCATTTGAGGGTCAGGGCTCTGCTCACTTTCTCTGGATGCCCTGGAGCCAGCAGGTGATGTTCCTCCTTCTCTCTCCTGTGTTTAGATCTGGGCTGATCCTGGGAAGTACGCCCTGATGGGAGCTGCTGCACAGCTAGGTGAGTTCCCCATGGCCTAGTCTTGGCTGAGGTCAAGGTGGCATGGATAAAAGCGGTCCCTGCTTCCCTGGCACAGCTTCTTCCCCAGCCAAAACCCAGTCTGGCTGTCAACTTCCTAATGCCCCTGCCAAACACAGGCCATTCTGGGGAGCCAGTGAGGTCTGGGCTCATTCAGGGCAGCCCTGGCTGTGAGATTGAGGGGCCTCTGCTGTCCCCTCACTCCATGTTTGCCTGTCCACCTAAACCCCTGACCCCTCTGGGGGGCTCTGGCAGGTGGGATAGTGCGGATGACACTGAGTCTCACCGTCATCATGATGGAGGCAACAGGCAACGTCACCTATGGCTTCCCCATCATGCTGGTGCTGATGACTGCAAAGATTGTAGGAGACTACTTTGTGGAGGTGAGAGCTGGTGTCCTCACAGGACGTGGCTGTGGGTCAGGTTTGGTGGTGCTGGGGGGGGCCGTGGTGGGCCAGGACAGGCACGTGCTTGTTCTGAGGGATGAGCTGCTGCCTGGCTGTGCTCCCTGGCATCTCACCAGGCTCCTCCTGATGGCTTGGCTCTCATTGCAGGGGCTCTACGACATGCACATCCAGCTGCAGAGCGTCCCCTTCCTGCACTGGGAGGCCCCGGTGACGTCCCACTCCCTCACGGCCAGGTAGGTGGGACGCTTGTCACTCCTGTGGCAGCAGCTTTTGGACCACACTGTTGGCCTGAGCTGGGAATGGAGGTGGTGATACTTCAGTTCTGGGAGCCTGCTCTCCTCCGGTGCCACCAGCCCAGCAGGCACGTGGCCTGCAGTGCATTCCTTCCCCTCTCCCTGGCAGGTTTTAGGTACAAAGGAGGCATCAGCGCTGAGGATGAGTGTGTGTTGGGGGGGATATTTCGGGTGTGAGGGTGGGCAGGCCCTGGCACAGGGTGCCCAGAGAAGCTGTGGCTGCCCCACCCCTGGAAGTGCCCAAGGCCAGGTTGGACGGGGCTTGGAGCAACCTGAGCTCGTGGAAGGTGTCCCTTCCCATGGCAAGGGAGTGGAATGAGATGATCTTTAAGGTCCCTTCCAACCCAAACCATTCTGTGATTGTATCTGTGCTGCCCTGGGGCTGGGTTTCACCTGGAGCCTTCCCTGCAGGGAGGTCATGAGCACTCCTGTCACCTGCCTGCGGAGGATCGAGCGGGTGGGCACAGTCGTGGACATCCTCAGTGACACCTCCTCCAACCACAACGGCTTCCCCGTGGTGGAGAGCAACCCCGACACCACACAGGTGGGCTGGCTGCCCGCTGGGAGGGGACACAGCTGCAGGGTGGCCACACAAGGGGCAGTGTGGGACCCTCACCTTGCCAGCCCATCTCACACACAGTGCTCCGTTGCAGGTGGCCGGACTGCGGGGTCTGATCCTGCGTTCCCAGCTCATCGTCCTGCTGAAGCACAAGGTGGGTGATGCTCTGTGGAGGCTGTTTGGGTCATGTCTGGGCCCTGCTTTTGCTGTCCTGCTGCTGCCTAAGGTGCCTTGTGTCCTGCCTTGCTTGGGACGAGTCAGTGGGAGGGTCCTTGTCACCTCCCTCAGCTCACTCAAGGAGATGGTGGGGGCTGCCATGCCGTGCTGGGGTTATTCCAGCATCATCCTGCACCCCACTGGGCTCTCAAACCCCCAAGTGAGTGGGAAGCAGGCTGTGCTGCTGCAGATGGTCCATTTACCCCATACTCCTGCCCTCTTCCCTCCCTGTCCCCTCATCTTGGTGCCCGTGAGCTCTGCAGGACAGTCCGTGACTGTCCCTTTCCTCCCAAGGTGTTTGTGGAGAGGGCCAACCTGAGCCTGGTGCAGCGGCGGCTGAAGCTGAAGGATTTTCGGGATGCCTACCCCCGCTTCCCCCCCATCCAGTCCATCCACGTCTCCCAGGACGAGCGCGAGTGCATGATCGACCTCAGCGAGTTCATGAACCCCTCTCCCTACACTGTGCCCCAGGTAATGGCCAGGACCCCTGTGTGTGGCACCTCGGGGGTCCTAGCTGGGTGATGGGTGCTGGCTGCGGGTGCTGCAGCCCCCACAGCCCCGCTCTGCCCTGCAGGAGGCATCTCTGCCACGGGTGTTCAAGCTCTTCCGAGCCCTGGGACTGCGGCACTTGGTGGTCGTGGACAATCGCAACGAGGTGAGTCCCTGCTCGCTGTGTCAGAGCTGCCTGAGCTCCTCAGGGGCACAGGGACACGCTGCCCTTGTCCCCAGGCTCTGTGTGCCCACATCAAGCCGTGCCCTGTTCCTTTTCTGGCAGGTGGTGGGAATGGTGACCCGCAAGGACCTCGCCAGGTACCGGCTGGGGAAGGAGGGCCTGGAGGAGCTCTCGCTGGCACAGACATGATGTGGTACTGCCCAGCAGAGACACGTCCTGGCCCCTCGGAGCTGAGGACCCTCTTCTGCAGGAGGTGGGGGGAGGACTGGGCCAGGCTGTGCAGGCAGTGCCTGGAGCACTGGCATGGCTGTGCTGCCCTGGCTCTCCTGCCCGTTGCTGCCTTCCCACGTCTGCTGCCTACTCCCCCCTTCCTCTGCTTCCCTGAGGGATCAAAATGCACCCTTGGCTCTATTAGCTCCTGGGATAGGCTCTCCCTGAGGGTTGGGTGAAGGCTGGAGTGCTCCAGGGGCAGCAGAACCGCCCTGCTGAGTTGGGCATAGTCCTCTGCCATGCCATGCCATGCTGCCTGTGTTGCCTCATCCACCCAGCCCGGACTGTCTGGCACCTAGCCCAGGCTTCAGGGCCTGGGAGGGGGAGCAAAGGGGACATGATGGGGCTCCCTCCTTCCCCCAGGGCCCCATTCCCCCCTGCCCTGTGCTGGCTGGGTCAGACTGAGCTCTGGAGTAGGTTCTTGCCTCCCTTGCCCTAACTCTGGAGGAGGGGGCCATGCAGTGCTTGGCTGTGCAATAAAAGGGCTCCCGTGGTTCTGCAGCTGCTGCCTCTGGCTCTTTCTTGGCTCCCTCAGCCACTCTGACCCCAACCCAGTTTTGGGAAGACACTCCTGGGCTCTGGGGTAGGGATGGGGAGGTGAGAGCTGCCTGCCCTGGGGCTTTGTTGGTCCTGCAGCCTGTGCCCCTCTGCCCCTCCTGCCACCATTGCTGCTCCCCTCCTCCCACACTGGGGTTCAGAGTCACTCCTGGGGCTTGTTCTGGCCCTTTCCTGCATCCTGGGCCCTGCCAGGCATCCCAAATCCCACCACCAGCCCTGGATCTTTCCAGGGGTTGGGAGCAAAGCCTGCACTCCCCAAGGTGATCAGTAGGTCTCCAGCCCTGGCACCTCAGTCCTCCCATCCTTCCTCTTCTCCTTGGCATTACCCCCTGCCCTGGGACTGCACCCTCCCCACTTGGGCAGGGCAACCTGGTGTCTGGAGGGGCTTTCAACTGTGGGATCTGTGCTGAAATAAAGTCTGTTTGTACTTTTATTGTGGTGCTGCCTGTCTCTTGCTTCCCTTCTTCCTCTGGGGCCGCTGCCCAGGCTTGGTGTCTCCTTGGGGCTCAGCTGAGCCCTGTCCCCACTGCTCCTGCTGGGAGGTGGCACAATCTGGGGGAAGGCTGCATGCTGGGGCCTGTCCCCCGGCAGGACTGGAGTGCTCAAGGCAGGGGGTGGCTGCCCCTTCCCGACTGTTTTCCCCTTTCATGGCCAACAAAGAGCCACCACAAAGCAGGGGATGCCTGGGCTGGGCCCTGGTAACAGCCAGGTCTGGTGCCGGGGCCGTGGGGAAGGACCAGCTCTGCTTTCCCACGTGGCTCCGGGTCCCTGGCTGTGCTGTGGGGCAGGGGAGCCGCGGGGGTCCCCGAGGGCGTGCTGGGTCCCCACGGGGTGCCGGCAGCCCCGGGTGCTTTACGAGTCCCCGCGCCGCCCTTTGCCCCGCGCTGCCGAGATAAGGGATGGGATCCACCGGCTTGTGCCGCAGAGTAAACACGGGCTGCCGGCTCCTGCCGGCACCGCGCTCCCCGCTGCCCCCGAGGGCCACGCCAAGCCACGGCCCTTTGTCACTGGCAGCGGGGACACCGCGGTGGCGGGGGGCGAAGGACACCACGCGTGCTGGCGCCTGGCGGGAGTCATTTATTCGCTCGTCCCGTCACCAGCTCCAGCCCGGCGGCTCCAGGTGCCCCGGGGCTGGCACTGCGGCCACCAGATTTGTCATTAACCGGGCGGCGCGTGGCGGGACCGGGGGCCCCTGAGGCCACGGCGGGGTCAGAGCCC
>VWZF01005777.1:78435-96763 GCA_013396755.1 Sclerurus mexicanus
CCCCCGGCCAGCGCGGGGGGCAGGCCCGGGAGTGATGGGTCCAGTCCGGGCTGGGGGTGCCCGTCAATGTCCCGTGAATGTCCCGTCAATGTCCCGTCAATGTCCCGTCAATGTCCCCTGACTGTCCCCGGCCCGGCCACGCCCTCTCTATCAGGCCACGCCCCCTAAGACAAGACCACGCCCCCACGCACCTTCAGCCAATCGCCGGGGCCANCGCCCCGGGCCCGGCGGAGCGGGCAGGCCCAGGGCCGGCTCCCGGCACTAGGTAGGTGTGCCTGCAGCGCCGGCCGCGGCCCGGCTCCAGAAATGTGACAGCCCGTGCAAAATACGGCCCCGCTGCGGTTTGTGTCTCCCTTCTGCGACTCGCTGGGTGTTTAAAATTCCCTTTGGCACGTTAGCAGGGCTGGTCAGGCACTTTGCACTTTGTTTCGTAAGTGAATAAGTGCTTTTCTCTCTCTGTGTATTGAGTTGCTGTTGAATTGCTTCCCATATTTTTATTTCATACAAACTGAACAATTGTGGCCCCTCTATTTTATTTATAAAGGTTCAGTGTATCTTTGCCTGCCTACATCAATCTGCAAGGGAGTTGCAGAAAAGCCTCATGTTCATCGAGCCGTGAGTCACAACCAATTTTTAAAGCTGTTATAACAAAAAAAAAAAAGTGTTTGCTTTTTTTTCACAAGTAACTTTAAAAGTGTAGCTTAGAAAGAAAAAAAAATTAAAAAAAAATAAAAATTCAGTAGACACAACATTATTCCTGGATGCTTGTGGATCCTAAACTATATTCATACTTTAGTATTACACATACCTGTGTCATATGCACAGATGAGCTTTAAAATTGTCACATACCATTACCACTTTGCCTTTACTTTTATGTATCATTCCCCTGACTTCCTTACTGCAGGTGTGGGCAAGAAAGCTTTTCCTTTAAAACTTTTCAACAATGGGCATAAAATTCTGCAGCTGAGGTCTTGAAGAATGCAGATGGGTATAGTATGTGTTGGAGCTCGCAGTGTGTATTGACTAACTTTGTTTCTTTTTTTATTTTCTTTCTATTATTTATTTTTTTTGCTTTTCTGATATTGTGTCGTTTTAAGTGGCTCCTGAGTGTAAAATGTCCTCTGAGGGTGGGCTGTGGGTGGGAAACACGTGGTGTGTTCCAGGCCAGGACCTGCCAGCTCCAGCTTTGCACGGCCTGGGAGAGCACACTGCTCGGTTTGGTCCCGCACCAAACGGGCTGGTGGCTCAGTTACCACGTGGGCAAAGAGCAGTTGTCTGTAAAAACTGTCCGGCACGGCCCTGTTTGGTGATCCGTGGGGTTTGGTATCTCCTGTCCCTTCCTCGCAGTAAAACAAAAAGGGATGGAAAAAAATACCAGGTTTTGGCTGCGAGCCAGCCTGTCTGTCTCCTTTTCTCTTCTGGCTGTGCTGCCTCTTTATATGGATGACAGGCCTTGGATGTTGTTTGGCTCGCCAGCACTGTGTTTAACATGGTGTCCTGGATGAATAAATGCTAAAACAGTGTTTGTTGCCAATTAAAAGTGTTCCAGAATATCCTGTTGCCCTCTAAGCTTTTGGTTTTTTTTGAGTAAATTTGGGGAGCAGGAGCACCAAGTATTTTAATCTGCATATTGAGGTGAAATGCTCATGCTGATGCCCGTGTTCCCTTGGTGTTCTAATGTCTCCTTATTTAAACCACACATGAATTTCAGGGGATGAAACCAGACAAAGGGTGAAGTTTACAGACGATCGTGTTTGCAAGAGCCACCTCCTGGATTGCTGTCCCCATGATATCCTGGCTGGAACAGTAAGTATGTCCTCTGTCAGAAGGGGTTCTGGTGAGGGCGGTGTTGGTACATCTCATCTGTGCAGGGTGGGTGACTTCTAGGTGAGAGCACTCACAATCCTAGGTCTGTCTGGTTTCTGTGACCTGTGTATGGAACTGCTGAAGTCAGGAGCTCTTAAATGAAACATGAAATGTTTTTTTCTCTCACAATCCCACGTGCAGGTGCAAAATTATTTCTCTTTTAGCAGTTTGAGGTGGTCAGAGCCTAAAACTTGTCTTGTGGTGGTTCCAAGACTGCTGCCCCAGGTGCCCTAGTTCCCTGTTGCATCTTCAGGTTAGCGTGTGTTTCCTTAGCAGCTGCAATAACCCTTGGAGATTCTGTCTCCTCCCTCCAACCATGTGATGTTCCCTGATGGAACAGCAACTTTTCATCATTACTGGTGGGGTGGCAATGGCAGGTCACAGCTCCAGCCGTGGTTGGTTTGAGCTGGTTGGTTTTTTGTGTCTCTCTGCCCCACTGGTCTCACACAGTTCCCTCTGCTCCTTCTGTGGGAACAGAGCTGGCCAGTGTTCAAAGGGTTGGCTCACGTGCTCCCTCGGAGAGCACAAGGTGATGTGGGCTTTTAACAGTGAGGTAAGTGTTCAGTGTGTGCTCCCAGATGAAAGCTGCAGCCCGACTTGGGGAACAGAACAGCACGTGTCATTTGTCACTGCTGCTGCGTTACACAATTGCAGGCTGG
Organism: Sclerurus mexicanus; assembly: GCA_013396755.1. Lineage (NCBI taxonomy): Eukaryota > Metazoa > Chordata > Aves > Passeriformes > Furnariidae > Sclerurus > Sclerurus mexicanus. The sequence goes on from VWZF01005777.1 coordinate 80,961, forward strand.
AGGTGAATATGGGCGTGTTTGAAATCCCTCCTCACCCTCACTGCTTGCACCAAAAACCTGGGCCGACTCGCAGCGTCCATCCACTTAGCCAGGTTGTTTAAAGATGCCTTGGTTATTTATAGCCCTTCCTGCTGCTCTTTTGGGAGCTGGCTGGACACGGTGGATCTCCAGGAAAGGGAGGGCTGGCACTGCTGCCCCTGCTTGTGTCACTGCCATGGCAGGACTGTGGCAGCACTGGTAGAAAGCGCTGTAGCAAAGCTGCCTCGGCTCTGAGTGCTCCAACTTTAGCTTCTCAGTGGCTGCTTTTGCAGAATAAGATTGGAAGAGCTGAATACCAATCTCTGTATATTTATTTTTTATTCATTTGAAGCTCAGATATGGTTTTTTTCACTGATTGCCCCATCAGCCTCCATATCGCCGCAGTTCCACTTCAGAATTTTAAACCTCCATCCTTCTTGTAGGTCACCGCGGTCAGGGTGTACTTTTTGGCACAAGATAGATTCTACAACAGTTTTTTGGGACCCAGAGGGTGTTTTGAAGTTGCAAGCTGCCTTCTACCTCCTCTGGCAGGTTTCCAGGAAGAGGGTAAATAATGAGTTGAAGGGTTTGGACTAAGTGATGTGTGTGACTCGTGGAGTTGGTGCCAAAGTCTGAGGTGTTCAGGTGGGTTGTGAGTTTCCCAAGGAAGAGAAGCACCTTGAGGAATCCGTTTCTCTTGCTTCTGATGTTGTCTTGTCTTGAGTTATCCTTTCCCTCTTGGTGTGGAGTTTGTGCTCAGAAATTGCAGGAGCAGGATGGAATAAAATTGCTCCTGCACAAGTGATCTCACGGATCACTCAGGTGATCTTATGGTGGCCTTGAAGTGGAGCTCTGCACCGCTGTAAGCAGGTGCTTGGGGGCAAGACCAAGTAGTGGTGCCCCAGATCTGTGTTGAAAGAACATGTGATGTCCAGAACAGGAGCAGCATTTCGGCTGTCAGCACTAGCAGCGTGGCATGAAGCTGAGCTGGAATGTGCAGGCTCTCCTCGTGATCTTGGGCAGCTCCACTGGCACCTTACGGTGCTCCACTAGGGAAGGGCTGTGTGGGCGAAGTGGCCTCAGCTTGGAGGGGTAACATCCATCTCTAGGTGTATTGCTGCAGAAATCAGGGCCTTGGGTCTCTTGGAAACTTCCAACAGATGCTCCAAGCCTTCTGGTGCTGGCTGTGTTGCATCCTCCCCCTGAAGGCATTGTTCCTGCTGCATCCTTGGTGTGTGCAGACATTCCTTAGTGGGAGGCTGCTTGGAGGCAAGCAGGAAGCTGATCCCTTGGGTAGCCGTGCTCTGTGAAATGTGATGGAGTCCCATTCACTGACCTTCAGTTGCAGAGCAAGAGGAGGAGTCAGGCCGTAAGTAAAGGTCTGGAATATTCCTGAGAGCTGCAGGAGGCCTGTTGATGTTTGCTTTGTTTAGGTGAACCAGTATTCCTGTCCGAAGAGCTGTCATTGTAATTTGGATTGTTCCTGTGATTATTCTCTTTTTGGCCCCAGAAACTCATCTCAACTCGTCACTAAATAAGCTGCAGTGGTTCTCTAGAAGCCCATGGACTTACTTAAACTAACATCTTCCCAGATTTTCCTCCTTACCTACAGAGACCAAAGAGAACCACTCTATCTTATTTACAGCTGGTAATAGTCTTCAGTTTCAGCTCCAGAATTGGACAGATGAGCCTGAACGCTGCCCAGGTTGAACATAGCTTGGAAGTTACATTCAGGGAACTAATTGTGTCCCTGACTGGGCAATATGACTGAACTGAAATCTATAGGTTGTAGAATTGTTTTGTGGGGGGTCCGTGCGTTCCTTTTTCACTTGGATGAAGCTCTGCAGCTCCACCCACTGTTAAAAAGCCTTCTTTGTGGATATTTCACTTTGTGGTGAGGGAGCTGTTCAGCAGAGAACATAAGAGCTACCTCATAATGTGGACTGCTCAGCAAATGTGAGCAGGATTAATCAGTGACATCTAAATGTCTTCAATCTGTGTATATGGGAGGTTTAAATCTTTACTCAGGCTCTGCTGGTGATCTGTCTCACTTACTGTGTTATAAACCAGCCAGTGGTGACGGGAGCACGTCGGGATGTCTGTGGGAAGGGCGAGTGTTTGACAGTCCTCCCTGGGATGAGGAGATGCTTTGAGACATGGTGGTCTGGCGGTCTTCCCTCAAGAGAGCAGTACCTGTGAAAATCTCTTTGCACTAGGACATCTCAAAGGACAGGGAGGAAGATTTGAGGTTTATAAGCTGGTGAGACCTGAATGTTCTCTCCTGGGAAGGAGGTTGAGGGATTCATTGCCTTTTAACAAACAGGTGCACGTTGTTGGCTCTTCTGAAGTTTTGGGTTGGAGCCCCTTCTCTGAAATGGGTTTAGAGGCTCAGCTTGCCAGAAGAGCTCAGTTAAGAATATTTTCGATCTGTGGCAATCACATGTCATTATTTTCTCTCTATTTTAGAAAGTGATCTCAGTAGAATGACCATAACAATAAAAGATGTGTCACAACATAGAAAGTTATTTTTGTGGTAAAATAACAGTAGCTCTCTAGCGTTCTTTGAAGAGGCTTGCTTGAAGATGAACATGATCAAGATCTGAAAGTACCAGCGTGGGGTTGTTTTTTGTAGGCATTAAATTTCCACCATTCAAGAGCTCAGCAGGACTATTCTGCATCCAGTGTCTGTTTCTTTATCCCATGGCCTCCTGGTTCTGGTAAATTTGAGCAAAATGAGGAAGGCTAAATAGTGGCAAGTCATCCAGAATTGTATTTTTTTGTCTATAAAAAAGAAAAGCTAATTACAGGTAACTGCTGCAAACCTGACGCCTAACTGGTGGAGTTTGCCTCAGTTGCTTTGCTAAACACTGCTGTCCAAGTGCGTTGTTTCACATAAGTGACCCCAGCTTTAGTTTGTGATGTTCCACAGGGATTCTGTGTTATCCCACTTTCGCTTTTTCTGCAGTTCAGTGAGTTGACACCTGTTGTACATGGTCGTGTTTGGGCTCCTTGGGACTGGTGGTGACTGGGAGAGAAGAGGATGAAGGGCTGGGGTGTTCCTTCATGCACTGACATGGACACTGCCATTCCTACTGTGGCTCACATTTAGGGCTTTTGTTATTTTGGCTTTCAAAATGTCATGGTCTTTTTCTCCTGTAAGAATAAGACGCACGTTCTTTGTTACAAAATTGATAATGTTGAAATGCCATTTCTGTGTTTTGAGAGCATAATCAACTTGGGTTCATGTGGCTGTTAACTACTAGGTTGGGGAAAATAACAAGTTTAAATAGCATTGACTGCAGTGGGAGGGAAGGGCAGCATGCAAGTCAGAGCTTTCTGGGAAGGGAGATGCTCTTAGGTCTCTCATTAAATGGCCTTATTTGCAGGACTTAGCTTTAAAATTCCAGGCTGCAGCTGGATGTGGGAAGGGGCTGGCAGTAGAATTAAGAGTCTGTTGTTGCTGGGTGTGGGGTTTTGCATTTCTAAGGGCTGTAACCCATATTCCTTTAAGTCCATTTGTTATTGATAGGAAGCATTCTGTCTCTGTCCTACATTTTGTTACCTTTCAATGTTATTAGGCTTCGTCCTTTCACAGATGTACATTTCCAGGTGAGCTTTAAACATAAAGCTATGTTTTGCTATAGCTCCACGACAGGAGGTGTCTGCAGTTGGTGCCTGTTGAAGGAGACCCAGCTTCCTCACGGCAATTTCTAAGGCAGTGCTATGACCTAAAGCAGGAGTAGGACTGGGCTTAAAACATTTGGGGTGTTTTAGTGTTGTTCCAGGAACACTGAGAAAAGGGGTTCTGGCAAGCATGTGGTTCTTCTGGCTGGTTGTAATTACTGACAGGTTACAAGCAAGCTTTTCATAAAAATACTTTTATTTTGCTATGATGCAGTTGGCAAGAGCCAAGTACCTGCTGCTTGTTGCCATAATGGAGGGTTTTTACATGAGCTTTCCTGTTTCTTTTGCACAGCGAATGGACCTGGGAGAATGTACAAAGATCCATGACTTGGCACTGCGAGCAGATTATGAGATTGCAAGTAAAGAGAGAGATCTCTTTTTTGAGCTGGATGTGAGTATGGAGAAATTTTAGTTACTTTGGTGGGAACTGCCTCTTGAAGTTACTGGGCTGAACAGTGGAGCTCAGTGACCATTCCAGTTCGTCTTACAATTTGATGTGTGACCAGTGCAGGATGTGCAGCCCCTTTCTGACTGTCAGCTTGATTGCTGACTTGAGCTGTACAATTATGGCCATTGCCACCCCCCATTAGCTCAACTAGCTGGGAGGCTCCTCTGGCATTCCTTGCATCCCACACCTCCTGCTCTGCCCCAGGTTGCTGTAACCTGGTACCCTGTCCCAGAAGGAGATTTCACATTTAAAACCTTCTGCTCAGTGGCTTCACCTCTGGCAGATTTAGCTTTCTGTGATGGAGCAGATCAAGGGGAAGAACTGTCTTCCCTTTTCAAGTTATTCTAGTGCTTTTGTCTTTGCCCCTGTTGCTCCTTCAGTGGAAATTCCAGTGCAAAGCTGTATTCATGTGAGCATCCTGGTGATGTGTCAGAGTCGAGTTCCAGGCAGGGGTCAAATGTTACTTGTTGTGCAAAGTATCATTTGGCTTTTTTACCCCAAAGCATCTGTTCTTGAGATTGTTTATGCATTACACAGGGATTGCACCAGATAGCTGTTAGCTGTCAAAGCTACATCTGGCATGGAGAGCATCTTTATTTCTAATTCTTTGTCTGCTCATGCAGGCCATGGATCACCTGGAATCCTTCATTGCAGAGTGTGATAGGAGAACAGAATTGGCCAAGAAACGCCTGGCTGAGACACAGGAAGAGATCAGTGCTGAAGTGTCTGCAAAGGTATTGGCCTCTCATTAAACACTGGTTCTGAAAGTCTGGGTGCTCTGTTGTCTCTGACACCACTGGTAATTGATAGTTTAGAATAGTAAATCCATCCCGTGGTTGTTGTCTCTTCACTTGGCGAACGCTCGTGGAGTTTCCTCTTTGGGAACTTGCTTCATTAGGCCAATACAGGACCTTCCTGAATCTGGTTTTGTGGACTCTGTACTGTCCTGAAAGCCAGAAATGGGCTTCTGTTTGCAGCAGAACTGATGATGTCCTGTCCATGCCCAGTTTCTCTCTTTGCCAGCTGTTGGTGAATGTACTGTGATTGGCCCTCCAGTCCCTTTTGTTGGGACTCTTGACTTTTGGAGTTTTATGGTCATCTTCCAACACCTGATTTTGTTAAATGGTATTTTTTAAAGGAAAAGTTGTCCTGCAAGCTTTATCACGTTTTTGTCTCAGTAAAAACTGACTATTCTCTTTAGGCAGAGAAAGTACACGAGCTGAATGAAGACATTGGAAAACTCCTAGCTAAAGCTGAACAGCTGGGAGCTGAAGGAAATGTTGATGAGTCCCAAAAGATCCTGATGGAAGTGGAGAAAGTCCGAGCCAAAAAGAAAGAGGCAGAGGTTGGTTCTCCTGTGGGTTGGAACAGGGGCTGGGCACTTCCTACTTCTGCTCCTGTGTTGCCAGCACCTCCTTTTCCAGTTTCAACCATGTGCCAGCAAGCAGCTGGCAGTGGATGAAAAGCATTTTAGAAACTTTTCTGTGGTGCAGAGAGCTGAGACTGGGGCTGGGAAGGGCTTTGTCCTCTGGGATATCTGGTCACTAGTCCTTTGCAGGGATAGACTGTGGGGTTAGCTGTGCCCACGGAGCGTTTGTGTGGCACCTCGTTTGTGGGAGGGTGGGTTTTGATTCTTGAAAGCAATTCTTTGCAGGGTTTTCCCTGGAGGGTTGTGATAATGTAAGGGTTCCCTGACACTTGTGTGGGTTTTCTTGCCTCCCTTTAGGAAGAATACCGAAATTCAATGCCTGCATCCAGTTTCCAGCAGCAGAAGCTGCGTGTGTGTGAAGTCTGTTCGGCGTATCTGGGTCTCCATGACAACGACCGGCGTCTTGCTGACCATTTTGGAGGCAAATTACACTTGGGTTTCATTCAGATCCGTGAGAAACTGGATCAGCTGAGGGTAATCCTCTCTGTTTCAAACCTTCTCTGTGTAGTTTCGAAGACATTGAACACTTCTGTTAAATTAATGCTGAATTCTTCGCAGAGTGCTTGTAAAAGCTGAGGATCTTCCAATTACAGAATCCCTGAAACTTCAAGTGGAGCTTAGTTTAGCCTTGTCTTGGGTTCTGTTCTACTTTTTCTGGGTAACTAAATATGTACCCTCAGAATTGGTCAAACCAGGCCGCTGCTGTCATTTATTCCTGAGAGCTTTGGTACAGTCACCTGTATTTTTCTTGTTGATAAGACTGAAATTTGTCACACTGGGTGTTTTTGACTTTGAGGCCTCTTAACAAAATGTTTGAAGTTTCACAGTGAAAAGAGGTCTTGAGTAGCTGAGGTCATTAGGAGTTTTCTGAAGAGGTTTGTAATGGGTTGTGGTACTGCCCTTGCTTGCAGAGACCTTTAGCCTGCATGAGCAGGAGTTGTGATTCCCGTGCCTCATTCACAGTGTATTGAGGTCAGTGAGGAAAATGAGAACCTGGAGAGAGATCTTGAGTAGCACGGAAAATGCAGTGAAATGGTTCTTTGTCTTGCTCTGGGGATGGTCTCCCTGCAGATCTCTGACCTGTTACTGTATGGCTGAAATATGACGTGGACTTTTTTTTTTCTAGAAAACAGTGGCAGAAAAGCAAGAGAAGAGAAACCAGGATCGTTTGAGACGGAGAGAGGAGAGAGAACGAGAGGAGAGAATGGGCAGACGGTAAGTGGAGCCTGACAGCTGGCTTGTGAAGTTGGTTGTGAATTGTCTGATCCATTTGTACCTGAGCACTGCAGAGTATCTGCTGCTGGATGCTGTGTGAGCACCTTGGCATTCAGCTAAAGGTTGAAACACGGGCAAAAGCTTCCACCCTAGAGTGATTGTATGTGTATTGTTTTAACCTCCATCGCGTGTGTGTGAAAGATGGGAGCTTGCTGCAGTGTTCAGGCTTACATTGGTCTAGTCCATGTCCTTGGGAATCTGAATCTGGATAAAATCCCCTCATCCAATGCATCTGAGTGGGAAAGTTTAAGAAGAGCGAGGACTAGGTCTGCTCAAAAGGGTCATGCAGAAATTCCCTGGACAGCCCTCCACACTTCTAGGCTTGAAGGTGACAACAGTGTGGAGCTGGTGTCCATGAGCCAAATGGTGGGCTGCCTGTCTTGCTCCAAAACTTTTCTACAGTTACAGTGAGGTGCTTTTGGCACAGCTTTGGCAAATACTTTCCGGGGGATCCAAGGGCTCCCAAGGAGTGAGTACTTCTGGTGGTTGTGGCTGTGTGTGTCACCTTCTGCTCAGATGTCATTCCTGAGCAGTGGGAGTGGCTGGAATGTTGGTATTCTCAGAACAAGCTCTTCTGCTTCTTGCCAGCTGAACCAGAAAAACAATTTCTTCTGGACTTGAACTGAAGAGGCATCTTGTGTGTAAACAGCTCAGTGGAGCAGCCTGTGTGGGGAGGGTGGTTATTTGCAGGGGTCGAGCAGAGGAAGTGGCTGGGTAGGAATGCTGTTCTCATTGTCACAGCATCTCCCCACTTACCTTATGTGTTTCTCTTCTTATACTTCTTGCATCAAAAAATCCCACATTGCTGCCCCTGGAGAGCTCTTTTTGACCTTTGGTGTCAGCTGAAGACTGTGTTTGTCTGAGGTGTATGAGGTTTGGAACTGCAGTGTGCTCTGAGGTGCTGCTGGCTTCTGGCTATAATTGCTGGAAGTGCTGACGAATAAATATCAGGGTGGAAGCAGCTCGGTGATTTTAATGTATTGTGAAGATCTAAGTCCCAAATTGTTGTGCATCATACATATTATTATATCAGTTAGGGTGTTTTATGTGGGTTTTCTCTCCGTGGGTTGCCTGGTGGGATATGAAGTGCCAGTTTGTGCTGCAGCTTCCTGCTGAACAGCACCTTATGGAGAGCCTCCCAACCTTCTGGTATCCATGCAAGACTGTCAGTAATGCAGTTAAATTTGGGAGCTGCAGAATCTGGGACTGGCTGATGAGTGCAGGAGTTCATCAGAAGGCACTGCTGTTGCTGCTGCAGTGGTCAGAGAGGTGGAAATGGAATGGGAAGTGTCTTCCCATGCAGCTCTTTCATGACAGGCTCTTTCAGACCCACGGCAGGACTGACTGACCTGGACTCAGTTTGTCTCCATGGTCTCTTCTTCCTGGAGGTGATTTCTGTGTGAAAAAACAGAGTTGCCTTCAGGAAGAATCCTCTGGATCCGTTAGTTGATCCACACATTCCCAAAATGCTGGCTTTCTTCCTCTTGGGATGTGCCTGGAGTTTTGGTTTTAAAAAAACCAAACTCAACCCCTCAGTCCTTGAATGTTAAGGAGCCTTTTGTATCCATAGGTGGTTCATGTGTGGATGCACCTGATGTTCAAAGACAGCTTTTGAATGTTCATTTAAGGCTTTGAATATGAAGGGTTTCAGAACTGTGTTGAGTTGGCCTGAAGTGTGAGTTCTTGCTGTTTCCATGTGTGACACTACTTGGAGGCTGTGGCTGGCTCTGTGTGGAGGCACCTCTGTGCTCCTCTCTGCTCCGAAGACATAAGAACTTGTTATGGAGGAGCCAGGAGTTCATACAGAAGAGGTCAAATTAATTGCCTCTTCAGAATGAGAACTTGACCCAAAGGAGGACAATAATTCTCCCAATGGACTTGGTGTCAGAACTGAGGTTACATCTTGGATTTCTCAGCCCATTTGTCTGCTGGGAGCTGTGCACACCATACTGACAGGGGGCACTTCTCCCATCAAAAACTTGGTGACTTCTACCACTTTTCAAACAGCATCTCTTATTCAGAGCCTGATACTTTAAGGAACCAAGGGAAACATGTTTCCTTCGTAACTCTTGTTGTATCTTCACTCGCAGCATCTCCATGGTGTTACTCAGTAACAGAAAGAGTATGACCACTTTGGGAACTCTGACACGCTCTGGGAACCTGTAGATTCTCTTGTGATATTCTGCCTCTCACAGCTGGTATTAATTTGTCAATAAACTCTGATTACACGTAGGAATGAGTGAACTGGATTTTGTCACACTTAGTGGCAATATATATCAGAGTAGAATGGTGTTTGGTGTTGCTGGTGGCTGTTGGGTACCCAGTAATCTCGGAAGACTGGAATTCTGGGGAGAGGTGGCACGCTTGGAAGTGCAGCCCTCAGTGTTTGCTTCCAGGGTACATCACCAAACAAGCCTAGTGGAGTTGCCAAATGGATTTCCTTTGTGTTAGGCTGCACAAAAGACAGATTATGAAACTCAGCACGAAGTCTGTGATACAGGGACCAGAAAGAGGGAAAAATAAATAAAATAGACATGCTCCTCTGGACAGGAGTCTTTTTTTGCCTCCTGCTGAATACCAATTCAGGCTAGTAAGGAAGGTGCTGTTTTTGTTGGATACTCCCTGAAATCTGTCCCTAGGGAATGACTGCCAGGAGTTTTTTGTGTACACTCCTGCTTGGGTCATAGGTGGGGAAGGGCAGCCAGGTTTGCAGGGGACGTGGAAAGGCTTTGTGTGGATGTGCGCACTGGTGGTTCAGAATAAAGTGATCAGGAGGAAAAGAACATTAAGAACTTGGAGTAATTACAACCACCAGAAGAACTGAGCTGCCTGCCAGGCGCCTCCAGGAGGTCCTGCTGCTCTGTCAGGTTCTGTTAGGTGGCAATGGAGGTGTGTGGTTATTGCCCTGCTCTCCTGGTTTATCAGCTTTTCCTTCACCTGGTCACGTGTGTTGTTGCCTCAGTGCATGGCTCGTTTGCACACTCCGTGTTCAGCTCCACCTTGTTTACAGTCCTACCTGAAGTCCTTTCTAAATTTGGGTGTTTTTTTTTTTGCTTCCTACTGTTTCTGAACCATCCCATTTCATTGTGAAGAAATGTCAGCGCACGTGGATTTTCTTAATCTTGTCCTACCCATGTAGGGTTTTAAATGATGTTATTGAACAGATGCTTCTCTATGGCTTCTTGAATTTTTGTGCGTAGCTTCCAGCCACACCTGCCACAGTGCCAGGGGTGTGCCCCTGTGAGTCTCTGTGAAGCGGGGAGCAGTTCCAGGAGTGAGTCTCTAAGCCACTACACAGGGAGATCAGCCACTTGTTAATTAAAGCAAAATGAGATCGTTCAGACAGCGTGTGACATTTTGGTATGAGCTGGCTCTGAAATGTGGCCACAGAGGAAGAGGGAGGGCATATCTTCCACGTGCTGTGGTATTTTAAGTGGTGCTGAGTAATGGTGCTGCAGAAGTTGAGAGAATTGTGCTGTTATTTATGTCAAAAGCTGACAGCAGTAAGCTGAGAGCGCCACACATGAGCTCTGAAGCCATGGAAATGTGAGAAAGAATAGTGAGGCCTGGCTTATTCTTCTCAAGTGCTTTTTAAGTCTGGGATGAAGGATTTTCAGTTTATCTGTCACTTGTCAGTAATAGTTCTTCCCTTTTGGCTGTGTCCTCTCTTATAGTTCATCATTCCCAAACAGGGAGAAAAATATTTATGCAAATTTCCCTCTAATATTTGTTAAACAAATACAATGAATGAGAAAATGTTGTTTTCGCTTTATTAAAACCTTTTAAAAGTCCAACTGCCTCAAAAAGAACCAAAATCAGAAATGTGTCAAGTGTCTTTCTGAGTGGAGAGTGGCACTTCTTGAAAATGTAAAGAGTTGATCCAGCTGATGTTAAACTGCAGCGTGTAAGGGATACATAACAAATGTGCACAGCAAACTTAGAGAGGTTCATTGTGGTGCTTTATCAGCAGAGACTGAACTGGTTTCTAGACCTTTTCTGTTGTGACAGGAAGCTCTGCAAGCAGAAACCCGTGTTTCCACAGAGTTCTTCGGTTTTTGACAAATTCTCACTGCCCACAAAATTGAAGCTAATTAAATGTTTTAATGGCAAGCTTTTTTTATACTGACACATTACTTGGGGTATTGTTCCTGTGAAGAGCTGCCAGGGTGGATGAGTTTTTCTGTTGAAAACCCACTGGTTGTGTCTTACCTTCTCTCACTTAACTCTCCTCTTCATTTTAGGTCTGGATCAAGAAATAGAGATCGTCGAAGGTGAGTGCCCAGTTCTGCAGTTCTCCCAAATGCCTGTTTGTGTTTATGTGTAACTGCTGAGGTTGTTCCTGGGTCTCACAAATGGGGTTCTCTCAGTGCCTCAGCCTCTGTTTTGCCCCCTTAAAAAGGTGGGAATCACAGTGTGGGCACCTCAGTGGTGCCGCTCAGCTTGGTGTCACTTGTTGGGCTGTAAAGCAGGTGCTGTGTGGCCTGCTCAGGATGGGTCTGTGTGCTCCAGGGTGAGTCCAGGAATGTCCTCAAAGCCTCTCTCAGTAAATACCTGGGTATACTTCCAGAGTTTTAATGTCTGAAATACCTGTTACATGTGTAATACCTCAGATGTGAAAATATTGATTGATTCAAGATTAAAACCCTCCACATCTCTGGGAAGAGCTTGCCTTAAATGTTATGACAGCGTTCTGTGTGATCTGTGACCTGGAGATCTCCCTCTCCACTGCTTTCCTTTGGCATCCTTCTTGTTTTTAGAGCAGGCTGAAACAAATCTGTTTCTGAAGTGCAGGACTTTCACAAGGGTCATGGTAATTTCACAGGCCGCTTACTGTGGCTTATTCATTTTCACACTTCGAGTGAGGCAGGTTGGTAAGCTCTGCCGTGGCCCTTGGCATATATACAGTAATGGTGGGAGCTTTTTACATAACCTTCCCAGCAAATTAAGTTCTCCACATTTTGTTGGGAGGAGGAGGAGGGGGTGTGGGTGCTCTGCCTCGGGTGTTGGCAGGGATGTGGCTGGGGGCAGGTGAGTGCTGATGCCCTGGATATTTGTCACTTGGGGTGTCTGAGGGGTGGGCTGGGCTGTGCAGACTGAGGCGCTGCCCTGTCCTGAGCCTGACCCCGTGTGTGTCCCCGCTGCAGATCGAGGTCCCGGGAGAGGCGGCGAAGGCGCTCCAGGTCGGCATCCCGGGAACGGCGAAAGTCCCGCTCCCGGTCCCGGGACCGGCACCGGCGCCACCGGAGCCGCTCCCGCAGCCACAGCCGAGGGCACCGCCGCGGCTCCAGAGACAGGAGCTCGAAACACAAGTATGTATTCCCCACGGGAGCGCTTCCTCTGCAGAGGGGGGCCCTTGGCTCACAGAGCCCCTTTGTCCCATGGCAGGGCTCTCGGCAGCAGCCGCAGTGGCCTGCGCACGTCCTGGGATGAGGCAGCGTTTCCCAGTGGCCTCACGTGAGGGCAGTGGTGCAGGGGCTGGGCAGTGAGGTCTCAGCTGAGAGGAGAGTCCAGGAGATAGAGGTGGTTCCCTGATTTGCAGTGCTGAGCCTTGAGACGCTCCTGGTGTTCTTGTATGAGAAGGAGCACCGAGGTCTGTCTGAGCTACCTGGGCCTCCCCAGGCCTGTAAAAGCCAAGTGATTGAAGGGCAGTTTTGACATCACCTTTCTGTTGTTACCTTCTGTGTCCCAGATTCCTTCTCTCGGTGCATGGAGAGGGAAGTGTATGATTTGGGATCTGGGGGGAGTCTTCTGTTAGAAGGCTGCGTGAGAGAGAGACATAATTCTTTAGTAATCAGCACTGGAAGGGGGAAAGAAAGAATCCAAGAGGAGTACATCATTCTCCTGTCACTGAGGAGAAGCACCACAGTCCAAAGAAGGGCTTTAAGTCTCTTCTGAAACTCAGAACAGCCTCTGTGGTGGAAGAAGGATGAGCCAAGGGTGCAGGAGTATTGGAAGTACTGAATGTTTCTTTACAGCCCTTCTAAGCCCAGCAGCAAGTCTGTCTCCAGGTGTTTGCTGAAGTTAGATCTGACTTTTTTTAAACATTCCTCATTAATAGGGGAGTGTGTTAGCACTGTCTCACCTGATTAGGCAGCAGCACACGAGTACAACTCTAGAAATGAGCCTACTGTTGTGTGTCTTGTGTCACTTCAGCTGAGGGCCAAGAGCAGCTTTTAGAGATACCTGGTGAAGGGGAGGGAAATAATGGTCTGAAAAATAAGTCTGTTAATAATTGAGGGGGGGTGTAAATACTGTTGATTCTCCAATGGCTAAGATACTAAAGTGCTTTTTTAAATCTGTCTTGAACATGAAAAATAAAGAAAAGAAGTTTGGACAATTAGGAAGTGAGGAAGACCCTGTAATAACTATTACTAAAGAGCAGGTAAGGGATTACTTCGGAACCCTTGATCACATCCAAACCAGCCCGTGGAGGTTTTAGGGGGATCGGCAGCTGACACACCTGCACAAAATTACTGAGAGGTGGGGACAGGCCAGGTCCAGTTTAAGAAAATAAAAAAGAACAGAGAAACCTGTTTCCTGAAAAAGTGGAGCTTCTGTTTTCACTGTGAGAATTATTGAAACCAGCCCTCCGGTTCTGCTGGTCTGAGGTCTGACTTGCAGGAGGAAACAGGGAGCGTGTCACAGGATCGGGACATCTCAGGGTAGGAGGACTGCAGGCAGCAGGTGCTGTTGGGAGAACAGGAAAGGAGTTAATGTCATCAGACAGACAGATGTTAAATGGCACAATTTAATGCAAATGAAATGGGGCTCATGTGACGCCAGAGGGCTGTATGGTTTTGATCTCTCAGTTGTGCAGTGTTTTCAAACCTTACAGTCAACAAGAATGAAAGCTGGAACCTCTGAGGTACCTGCCAGGTCCTCCTCTTGTGACTGTAAAGAAAAACCTCTGTACTGAGCCTTGGAGTAAAATGTGGGAGCCTCTGCTGAGCTCTGAAGGCGATATGGGCTGCTAGAGCTCCCTCAGGATCAGCTCCTTTGGAATTCTGCTATTCCATAAGCTGGCATGAATCACACAAGAAAGAGCCTTTCACATTGGACCTAGTATGAAGCCTTCTGCTTAATTCTGTGTGGGCTGACACAGGGAAGAGCTGCTGGAAATGTGTAGCTGTCACTTGGGCAGGCTGTGAGAAGCTGTAGAATATAAATCTGTGTCATCCTGGCTTTGAACCTGGGATGCTGCCAAGGCCAGCACTGGCCAGGATGCAAACTGAAAAGCCCAGGGGCTAAGGAAGCAAAGAATCCAGTTGGTATTTGAAGCAGTTGAGCAGAAAGCCACTAGTTTTAGAGCATAATGAGAAACTGCTCTGGAAGGCATGGACAGAGCTGAGTCAGAGACCAGGAAGAAATTGCAGGTGCTTTTGTGTGGCCCAGAAAACTAATAAGGGGCCCAGAGTTGGGAGGGACCTTCCTCTGTGGCAGCATCTTGAAAGGATCACTCCGAGGAAGGAGTGACAAAGGCTGTGAGGAGCACTCAGCGCTCCCTCGTGGAGCTGCCACCGTGGGGCACCCTGTGCTGCCCCACAGCCCTGCCAGGGAAAGGTGGTGTCACTCGGTGGGGCATTGACAGGTTTGCTTTGTACTTCAGATCTTCCAGAGATCGGTCTTCGAGAGAAAAGTCCCGAGACAGAGAGAGGAAAGAGAAGAGCTCTTCTGAGAGGCGGCACGAGAGCACAAATGGCAAATCTCGTTCCAAGAGGTCAGAAGAGAGAGAAGCTGGCGAGATCTGAACTCAAAACGATCTGTGTTGCACTGTAAATAGTCTGATAAACATTCTACACAAAGCCTAAATTTCCCATTTATATTTACTGAAAACAACTCATCTTTTGTAGTTTGGGGTTTTTATTGTTTGGCAGATAGCTGTGAGTTTGTAGAGACACAAGAGTTACGTACTGTTTAACAGGATTTTGTTTTAGTAGGAATAAATAAATCTGGATGGATGGTTTTGAGCCCAGGCCAGTGTGGACACCCTGTGTTTGTCCTGACAGTGGTTGGGGCCGTGCTGTGCCTGGAGCCCTGAGCTGCCCTGACCTTTGTAACGCTTCAGCCCTTCCCAAAAGACCTCCCTGACCCTCTGTGAGCACACCAGTAGTGCTGGTTCTCACTTTATTCTATTTCTCCTTCTGTTTATATATGTTAAAAGAAAACTCAGACTTTTTTTAAATTCCTTTTAGTGCTTAGTCACCTCATTTTTATGTCTCCAGCACTTGAGAGCTGCCTCCCTCATCCACCTAAGGCGAGACAGGTAAAACGGGGCTCTGGTTTATTCTGAAAGCTGTGAGCGTGACCAGACGAGTTTCTAAGACACGCTCGGGTCTGGCTTTAGTACCTTTACAGCTCAGACAGCGGCTGTGACCAAGCAGTGGCAAACCCGGGCTGCTTTCCCCTCTGTCTCTGTTAACTGTGCACTGACTGCGCAGCCAGAGCCGCCCCGGGAGGCCCTTCTGGCACCGAGCCCCGCCGGGCTCTCCGTTTTGGGGGAGCGACCTTCAGCTGGCTCCCCGAGCCGGGCGCGGCGAGGCGCGTTCATTAATTACGGCCGCTAATTGCCGTTCCCGGTGTGTGTGTGTGTGTTTGGGGGGGGGGGGGGGGGTGTCTGCCAGGGCCGTGCCCGGCGCTCCCCCCCTGCCCACGCGGCTCCCCGGTGTCCGTCCCCGCTGCATGCCCCTTCCCCTGCCCTCCCGCTCCGGTTTCACGGCCGACCCCGNCGCCCCCGCGGTTTCCCGTGTTGTTTTTGTAACCCCCGCGTGGGGCGGCGGGGCGCGCGCGGGGCTGCCTGTAACGCGCCTGTTGCTGTTCCCCCCCTCCCCGCCGCGGTTCTGAGCGCATTAAAGATCTGTGTTTGTGGCTCCCGGTGCTGCCCGGACTCGTTTGTGGGGGGGCCGGGCCGGGGCCGGGGCCGGGAATGGCACCGGTACCGGTACCGGTACC
>VWZF01005777.1:96916-123101 GCA_013396755.1 Sclerurus mexicanus
GCCCCACAGCGCGGGCCTGCTGCCCGGGAGGTGCCGCGGGGCCGGGGCTGGCGGTGGGCCCGGCCTGGTGGGACCCGCGGCTGGCGGCGCCTCCAGCAGCGCCTGGTCCAGGCCCGGTTGTTCCCCCAGCCCCGGCTGTTCCCCAGCCCCGGTTGCTGTCCCAGCCCCGGTTCCTGCCCCGCTGAGCCGGAGGCGTTTCCAGCTCCAGCAGTGCCCCAAAACCGTAGTGGGAAGCCTGGGACAGAACCAATGTCTTTCTCCGGAGCCCAGGACCTGCCCGGGTGGCGTTGTCCCCGTGGATCCCGTGCCCGGCGGCTGCGGGGGGGCCCTGGGGCGGTGCCAGCGCGGCACCTGCGGGGCTGTGCCCCGGTCCCGCAAACAGCACAGACCCCTGAGCCCTGCACATCAGAGCCTCGGTGCTCCTCCCTCCCTCACGGCCTTAAACTCCTGTCCCTCTCTCCCTCAGCAGCCCACGAGCCTGGGCTGCAGAAAGGAAAAATGCTTTTTGGTGTGTTTGACCTCATTTCCAGCCTTTTTTTTCCCCCCCGTTGTTTTGTAAGGCAGAAGCCTCTTGCATAAGTGCCGGGAGCGGGAGGGGCAGCCTGGCCTGCAGGGAGGGGCTGGAACAAGCACCGGGGCAGAGCTGGGCCCTGCTGGAGGGGCTGGTGGGGGGCTCCCCGGGGCTGGAGATCGTCGGCTGTGGGGTGGGGTGGCCTGGAGTGAGCTTTGCTCTGTGTAAGAGAGGAGAAGAAAAATCCCGTTTTTTGGGGGGAGAAAAGGGGTTTCTCTCCGAGGTGTCTGACAAGGACAGCAGTGGCTGGGGAAGGCTGTTGTTTGTGGAATCACAGACTGCTTTGAGTTGGGAGGGACCTTAAAGACCATCCAGTTCCACCCTCTGCCATGGGCAGGGACACCTTCCACTAGACCAGGTTGCTCCCAGCCCTGTCCAGCCTGGCTTTGGACACTCCCTGAAGGAGCAGTTTCGTGCTGCCATAAAACCTCTACAGGCTGTGCAGGAAGGACCCAGTGGGCAGCACAGTTTGTGCCCTGTGGAACAAGTGCCCCAGTTTAAAATGAACTTTCTGTTGTCTTTTTAATAAACCCACCTGAAACGACCACATCCTTTTCCAGGGGCTTTCCATGCATGGAGATCTCCCCAGAGTCCCTCTTTTTTCTTCTCTGGCAGTGGGGGAGGTCACTGTGCTTTTGAGGCAAGAGGGGAGAGACCCCTGGGAGAGGTGGGGGGAGTCTCTGGAACAGGTTTGGGTGTCCCTGGGTGAGGTGGTAGGTCTGTGGGAGAGATGGGAAGTCTCTGGGCGAGGTGGGGGTGTCTCTGATGTGGGAGGTTCAAACACCTCACAGACTGCTACCCTGGGGTTGATACAAGGGATCTGCAACAGCTGGTGAGGGAGAGGGACTCGGATCCAGCAGAGCTTCTAAGTCCTGGGATGGGAAATGGCTGGTGTTTCTGCAGCTCAGTTGTTATTACTGGCCTGACCTGTAATCAGTTCCACGCAGCTTTAATGCTGTTCTTCATCTTAGTTCTTTGGTGTCCCCGTTGCTCTCATGGAAGAAGCACTGGATCTTGTTTTGCTCTTCCCTAAACTGAGTTTCTGTATTTGAAACCCTGACTGTAGTGAAAACTGCCCTGGAGAAGGAGTTTTCTCCTACAAGTGCTGAATATATCACATTCCAAGGTGGTTGTGCTGTGGAGAAGTTTCTAGTTCCCTTGCTGTGGGTGCTCTGCCGTATGTGCTGTGTCTGCACCCAAGTGTCCTTTCAGAAGAACCTGATGTGTTAACAGAGGCAGGACAGCAAGAGTGAGGGGAGGGGAAAGAACAGCTCCAGCAGGAGAACCACAGGATTCCTGGATGGTTTGGGCTGGAAGGGACCTTAAAGCTAGTCTCGTTCCACCCCTGCCATAGGCAGGGACACTGTTCACTATCCCAGTGTGCTCCAAGCCCCATCCAACCTGGCCTTGGACACTTCCAGGGGTGGGGCAGCCACAGCTTCTCTGGGCAACCTGTGCCAGGGCCTCCCCTGCCCCCTTTGGTGGGGTTTGGGTCTTTACAAAGTCTGCAGGGACACGACAGGAGCAGGAGTGCCCTGGAGTCAGACGGTGCAGGTGACCCAGCAAAGCAATAAACTCAAATGCAGGGTGCAGCCTGAGTGTCCTTGGGAAGGGAAGTCTCATATGGGGGAAATCTTTTGTGTTGTTCCCTCTTCTCTGGACCCTGACCTACGTGGGACTGCAGGAAAGGGGACAAATGACCCAAGACTGAGTGTCACAGGAGGTGGCTGCCTGTGGAGTTTGCTGCAGTGCCACACTGTACATGGGATCAAAGCCCGGCAGTCTGCTCGTGGAAAACAGCCGTGATGGGAACCTGCGTCTTATTCAGAGCAAAACTTGGCTGTTTTGTCATTATTGATTGCAGCTTGGGGCTTACAGCACTTTCTGGCTGACAGGAAAGGAACCTCTAAGGTGCTTAAACAAACAAACAAACAGAACAAAACCAACAAACCCAGCGTTTATGTTCCTAAAATGGCCAGTTCAAAACCTGATTTCATCATTCTGTGAAAGGTACAAAGGTGTTGAACATCAAATCCAGGTTAGGATATATTGCTGGAAGTTTTCCAGGAAGAGCTGCTGCCTGGTGACATTACAGATGTTGTGGTTGGTGTTTTATGGGTGGAAAATGAGTTAAACCTTCCATCACACTGATCCTTGAATGGTTTCTGTCACCAGCTTTTATCCGCCTGACTCTTTGTGGTTCCCTGTGCTTGTCAGGTGGTAATGATGGTTTGTCCCTTGGGTTTATCTGCACAATTGTCACTGGTTTGGTTCAGATCAGATGGGTAAATCTGTGCTGTGGCTTCAGGAGAAGGGGTTGGCCAGTCCCCCATGAAGGTGAGCAAAGCTGTGTTTGTCCTGAGCGTGGTGTTGTCACTGTGGGGCAGGAAAGGGTGTTTGTTCCCCTCAGCTTTGTTCAGGGTCTGTTCCTAGCTCATCCCGTGGCTGGGATAAGCAGCCTTTAGAGTTTGGGGGTGCTGGAGCCCTGTCTGAGATGCAGATGCTGGCTGTGCTCCCTCGGTTCAGTCCAGGTCTGTCCCATACGCTTTCTAATTATTTCCTTTCCTACAAAGTCTTTCTGCCATCCCCAGGCAGGGAGTCGGTGGTGGTTGTGAGATCTGCACGTGGCGTGTGTGTTAAACTGCAGCCACACTGGATCCTGTCCCTGCCTCTTCCCTTGCAAGGTGTCTGGATGCGTCCAGCTTCCCAGTGAATTAGTTTGTGT
Organism: Sclerurus mexicanus; assembly: GCA_013396755.1. Lineage (NCBI taxonomy): Eukaryota > Metazoa > Chordata > Aves > Passeriformes > Furnariidae > Sclerurus > Sclerurus mexicanus. The sequence continues at coordinate 100,213 of VWZF01005777.1, forward strand.
CCTTTATCAGCAGGAGACAAAATGTCGGCTGCTGGAGGACGGTAAAACCGTCTCAAATGCACACTCTCATTTTCTGCTTGTCTTCAGTTAAACTGATTACCAGACCCCTTTGTTGCTCGGAGCTCAGGCCGTTTCACACGCTGCCAGCATGTCCTTTGGCAGTGGCGGGCGCTGGGGTTTCCTGCATTGTTTGAGTCCCTCACTGACCTCCGTGGTCGTTGTTCTGGCACTGCCTCTGCTCTGGCAGGGGTGCAAAGGGCATTATTGAAACCGTGAAAGAAAAGAGAAAGAATTGCTTTAAAGGCATTGAGGGCTCTTTGTACTCGGCGGCTCCCGGGGTCATTGATGCAAAAGGAGGGGAACTGCTGGGGTTTTAGGATAATTACTGCTTTTTTATTGTTCTCATCCCATGCTAGATGACAGTGGTGTGATTTGTAGTGAGTCATAAAAATAGGCCTTCCGTGCAGCAGTGAGCTGCTGTTCCTTTAGGACCGAGTGGGGAGACACCTGGTTTTGGTTCCTCTTGGGAAGTGTCAAAGGTGCTGGAAGCACTTGGCTGTGCCCTGGAGCTTTCCCAGTTCCGTACTGGGGAGCTGTGGAGGGCTCTGCTGGAGAGACCAGCAGGGTTGTGCTGGAGCCCTGTTGCAGCCTGTGCTGTGGGCACTGGTTTCAAGAAGTTCCACCTCTCTGTGCTGCTGGAGACAGCTTGCCAGAGGGACGCCCAGAGGGACACGGGCCATCTGCCTCATCACACGGGAGGTCACGGAACCCACTCCTGCCTCCGCCTCCGTCGCCGCGGCTGCTCCGCAGTGGTAAATCATTTGCTCAGCCTCTGCCCGGAGCCTTGTACCTTGAACCTGCTGAAGGTCTGGTGTGGTAGCAGAGCAGTGCTCAGCTCTGCAAAGGCTGATTGCATGGCTCTGTGTTCTTCCCCTTTCCATCTGGAGCCCTCCTGCCCCTGTCAGGTAAACAGCCTCGTGAAGGTGTCCCTGGTGTGGCTGGTAGGCTGAGGAGAAGGGCAGATCCTTGCCATAAGATACAGCCTCTGCATTACTGATTCATTTGCACGGTATTGTGCAGGTTGGATTAAATTATCTGGAGTGTGATCCTGTGCCTGATGTCATGGAATAAATGCCAGAGTGCTCAGGTTGGAGTAAGGGCTGCGTAACTCTGGCCTTGTAAGTCCAGCAGGCTCTGGGGTTTACTAAAGGGGTGGCAGAAAGTGCCAAGCTTCCCACTGATCCTGCCCCTCAACCCCTGCCTTGCCATAGGTCTGTCCCCCCAGGGATTTGTACCCAGAGGAGAAGAGGCATCTGTGGTGGGACAGGGACAGCATGGGGAGCCACAGCTGCCTGAAGGAGCCTGACCTCCCCAGGGTGACTCATCTTGTGTTTCACTCCTGTAAATGAACTTGGGCATGAAATGTGATACGCAACAAGCCCAGTTGGTGTTGGAGTTGAAAGCCCAGGCTTTCTGTGCTGTGTTAGTGCTGAGTTTAAGCTCTTTTCTGCTGGGGAAGTAAAAGGCTCCTAGTGGACAATCCAGGCACGTGACTGCTGGGGCACAGTCATGGAAAATTGGCTCAGTCGTTGTGTTTATTTGCTCTGATACAACTTTTCATAACACTGTCATGCAGCTTTTTCCAAGCCTACTGGAATGTGTTATTCTTTATTTCTTCCCTTCTGCTATTTTTTTGAGGAAGCACTGTCGGAGAATCTGTGCATAACATTGATTTTTATTGTTGTGGGTAATGAGGTACAGCCTTCTCTAACCAACTAGAGCTCTTTTTTTACCCTTTTTATAGCAAATTAGCACAGAACCCCTCTGTTTCTTGTAGCTGCAGCTCAAGATTATGATTTATAGCAGGGGAAACTAAAATAGCAGTTGTTAGCTCTTCCAGTCTGATGAAATCAAATTTGCCTGATTTTAGTCTCAACTCCTGCCTTGTTTTTTCTCCAGGGAGGGAAGTCATCACTCTCTTGCCTTCTGCAAGAGGGCTGAGTTACTAAACTTACCCATTGGTTTCTCATCTGTTGAATAGCTTTGGTTTGTTCTTATACATAATATGCTGCATTTGTTTCTCTCTCTGTGTCCTGGAGAAGCTCAGTGCACATTACAGTAGGGAACAACCTTATGTTGGTATTTAAAGGTCACGAGTGTTTCCTTTCACCTCTCCAGCCGGGAGTCAGGCTGACATGCATGGGAGGTGGCGAGAAGTCTTTGCAGCAGAAGGAGCTTTTGGGGTGTTTTCTCTTGAGGGAGACCTACAGGCCAGTCAGTCCTTTCTGCGTGGGGTCTGTAGCCTGCTTTGTCCAGCTCTGGCACAGCAGATTCCCTCCTCTGAAGAAGAATTAGTGCTATTCCTGCATCCCACAGTCTCTCCCCGTAGCTCCGTGTGGGAGACCTCCAGCTCTGTGACAATACACTGGTCTGCTCACCTCCCATTAAACGTTTCCAGCGTGAATATCAGGTAGTAGCAGATTATTTTAATTGGGGTTTTTTTTTAATGTATTCCAAAATGTATTTTAGCTTCTCTCTCTGTTGCCACAGGTGAAGGGGGAGAAGCGTGTCGGGACACCCATGAATGAGCTGTGATGGATAACAAAGACTCGGAAGCTGAGATCCACCCTCTGAAGACCGAGGATGTGAAAGCCCAGGAGAACCATGAGAACTCTGTGGAGAGAAGGATTATCAGCAAGCAGTCGGCGGGGCTGTCCCGGTGGCGCACGGCCGCCTTCTTCATCTCCTTGTTCCTCTGTCTGGTCATTGTGTTTGCTTTCTCCTTCATCATTCCTTGCCCAGTGAGGCCAGTGTCGGAAAAAACGTGGTTCCAAAACTACAACAATGCAGGTGAGCTTTGTTGTAGCACTGTAAAATACCTACCAAGAGTCCTTTTCCTTTCTGTGCCACGAATTTGGGTTGTGGCCCTCCACCTAAGCAGGACATGGAGCCAGACCTGCAGGAGTGCTGCCCTTGGGAGCCTGAGCTGTGAATACCTGACCTGGATAAGCAATGGCCCGTCATAATTGGAGTGGCCTTCCAGGAGGTGTTTACAGGACCTACTGGAGAAATTAGATGCTGCTCTGTAGCACTAACAAGGTAGCAGGCTGGCCTCTTCTGTTAAAAAAAAATGGGGAAGGGTATCTGGGAATGAATCTCTGTTGAAGTTTGCTCTGTAAAATGTTCCCTTGAAGTTGGAGGCAATTAGGCATTTTCTTCTCTCTCACTGGGACTTTCTCCCCTTTCCCCATGAGCAAGAGGAAGAGGAGGAGAAGAATTCAGTCTTGCTGTTTTTATAAATTGCTTTATAGTTGCTATAGCTATTTTTATTCTCATTGCTTTGATTGGCTGTTAAGGCCGGGTCCTGCTCCCCAGTGGCTCAGCATTTGCTTTTGGGAGAGCTCTTCTCTAACCTTGTGTGCTGGATGTGCTGTGGATGCAGAGATAGTGCTCACAGCAGGGCCCGAGCTGTGTGTGGTACTGCAGGCACCCCAGGTTCTGCTGCTCTGAGTTCAAGAAGGCTTCTTTTAGCTGAGAGGGAGAAAGATGGAATATCTGGGTTTTCTGGGGTTTGGGTGGGGTTTTTTAATACTTTGAGAAGAGCAGCGCCACACTGAGACCGGAGTTGTTCTTAGTTCAGTGTACTTCAAATTCTGGCTGCTTGGCTATAAAAATAGACAAATCCACTGGGGGACAGCAAATTTAAAAAATCCTTTGGCACTAACTTCCTGTCCTTGGTACTTGTGTACATGGCTTTTTTTAATACAAAAGCCAATTTGTCCTAATGTTACGCTGTCCAAAATGGGGGCAGTGAGTAGGTCTGTAGGAATTTGTGCTTTGCTCCAGCTAGCTCTGCTGTGGGCTGAGGAAATCCTCACCAGAGCCTGGCTTGTGCTCTCTTACAGTGGCCTACCCGTTCCTCGCTTTCCAAGATGTGAATAAAGACAAAGTACAAGATGTCCTCTTTGCTTTCAAAGCCAGCAACGGCAGCAACAGCTTCAACAGGTCCTGCCTGGATGAAGGTAGCTGATTCAGGGGCAAAAAGACTTGTTTGTAGGGAGGGCTGTCCTTTCCCTTTTAGTTCTAATTACTGAGGGACTGGGAGAGAAGACGGGGTGAGCTGGGTGAGGAGAGGAGCTGGGTGAGTCCCAGCGCCCGGGCGGTGTGGGGCAGCAAAGGGGGTGCAGGTGGAGCTCCCTCTGACATCTCTTCTCCTCAGGGCTGCCTTCTCCCTGTGCCTTCATCGCTGCTGTGTCTGGCACGAATGGCTCGGTGCTCTGGGAGAGCCCTGCAGCCGAGGATGTGGCGTGGATGGAGTGTGGCATCCAGCAGCTCGGCGAGGCGGAGGCCCCGGGGTGCCTGGTGGTGGGCAAGCCCATGTCCCTGACAGCACTTGACCTGCAGACAGGTGAGTGTGGGCAGGGTCCTGCTGCCATCCAGGGCACAAGGCCAGGGCAGCGTGACATGACTCACTGGTACATGAACAATGGGCACTGGGTGTTTGTTGACTTGAAAAGCTCGCCAGAGCCACTTGCTGGGCGTTGAGGAGCTCTCTCAGCCTCTCTGTTCCAAAGGCTGGGAGCTGTGCTGGGGGTTTGTGCCAGCCAGTGTTTCATAAGACAAGCCTTCCAAGAGCTTTTTAAACAGGAGGAGCTGTGAATGTTGCTTTATGCTCTCAGGGGCTGGACACACACCTGCACTGTTTCCCAGTTATTTGTGTGTGTGTGTGTGCCAGAATCACCTGGAGTGGGAAGAGGAGTGGGAGTTCGAGGGATTTGTGATTTTAAAGTCATCAAGGAGAACACTTAGATAAGTGCTTGCCAGCCTGCTTCAGTAGTCCAGGATTTTGTCTGGTTCCTCTGGAAAGGTTTCTTCCTTTCTAAACTTAGAGATGGAGAAATTCATCATCATCTTGCCTAACGTGGAGTGGGGACAAGGATTTCCTGTACTGCTCGAGGAACAGTGATCATCTTGCTGATGAAGCCTAAAATACATTTCCATTTTGGGCTGACTTTTTCAAAGGTCTAAACAATATATGTTCTCCCTAGAATCCCATCCTCTATATCTGGCATTGAAGCCTTCACAGCCTGTCTTCAAAAAACTGTGAGAGAGAAATAGCAAGAGGTATAACTAAGGACTCTGAGGAAAATCTAGTGTAGCTACTAATTTCCAGTGTAGTTGAAAGTGTAGATACACACAGCTAGAAAGTGGAGATGTCTTAACACCATTTCCCTCATGTGTAGGCTTTAGCACAGGTTATTTTTAGACTATTAATGAAGTAGTTGCTTTCAGGTCAAAGTGTAGGAAGTTGGCTGCTGAGCCAAAGGCATGTAACTAAAGACAGCCATAAAGAATTAGTGCAGGCATGGAGGGAAGGAGCCAGGCTAAGCTACAGGTCACAGCAATACAGTAAAGAAAACATTCCATAGGTAACTTAAAAGCAGGAAAGAAAAAAAAGGCTTCAGATAGAAAAGTGAATAACCCCGAAGTTTATGTATTTGGTGCCTTTTTGCTGTTAAGTAGGTTAAAAGTGGTTTCTGAGCACAGCTGACTTTTACTGGGGGTTAGGAGGGCAGAGCAGAATAAAATGTATTTAAATAGGCTAAATGTATTCAAAGAGGAAAAGTCTGACTTACATCACAGCGTGCTAAAAACAGTAGCCAGCACAATCTTTAGCTGTTAATGATTCATCATCATGGAGGATTTGGTGAGATTCCAGGGCTCTCAGGCTGTCTAGCCCCTGCCTCTAGGAAGATTGAAGGAGAGATAGGCAGATTATCATCTGGAAGTGTCTGATGTGGTTTTGATCTTTAAATGCTGATAAAGTTAGTGGTTTTCTATCAATTCAAGTTGTGTTAAGTCCTGCTTTCTTCATTGCCAGAAGAAGTGGCCTGAGCAAACAAGAAGGGAAGTGTAGGAGTGCTCGCTGCTGTTTGTGTGGGACATCTAACATTCCTGCATGTTTATCTTACCAGCAAACTGGGACACGAGAGCTTAAGATTAACTGTTCCAGGTCAAAACCAAAGTAGCTGTGTATTTCATCTCTGCCAGGAGCAGAGTCTTGAGGAAGAGGACAGGAGTGTTTTGTTACACCTTCTCTCTTCACCTGCCCCTTCAGCAGCCTGCACTGTGAGCCCTGTGGGTAGCTCTGGTCTCCTGAGGGATGTGGCAGAAAGGGCACCATGATGATCAGATGTGTGCAATTGTTTCTCTGTGAGAAACCACTAAACAAACCAGAACTCCAACCCAGAGAACGTCTGTCCGGGAGAAAAGTCTGTGTCCTCTGCTTGAAGGGAGAGCTCAACTCAGTCAGCTGAGTTCTAGTTTTGTTATTCCTTCCAGACCAAAAGAAACCCCAACCCCTTCACCCAGGTTGGATTTGCAGTCTAGGCACTTGTCTAATTTCCATCTCGGCTCCTCTTGCTGTGACCCCGAGCTCTGAGGAAGCACCACAGCGCTCAGGATGTCAGGCAGGATAGTGCCATCTCCCACTGATGGAGCAGGAGGGGGCTGGTTTCACCGTTCCTGCTCCTTGGGGGTTGGGCTAGAGCATGGAAAGCTTCTCAGGTGCTTGGTGCAGCATCTGCCTCCCTGTTACCCGTTTCTGTTAAGTGAGACTGCTCTTTTAAGGTGCTTTCTCACAAACTGTAGCAGAAGTCTGACCAGCAAAGATTGAGCCTTCTGCACTGGCAAGTGAATTTCATCAGCCTGGTCTTACTTTAATACCTTTGGACTGTGCTGCAGCTGGGATGTGGTAATTTAAAACTTCACCTCCCTCCTTCCTCTGCCTGCTTATTGTCTTCGAGGGCAGAATTCTTTGCCTTCCCATGATTTCCTAGGGAAACTAGGAAATCGGCTCTCTTCTACTTCACATCTGTTGTCATAGTAACAAATCCAAGTGTTTTTTTCAGTGTTGCAGTAAAAGCTTTGGAGGAATCCTACTGAAAATACAGCCTGCCTTGAATTATTGCAGTCAGTGTCAGGTAGTAATTCCTTGGCCTACAGTCCAGCCGCCTTCCTGTCAAAGTACTGATGATTACTTTGCATTCCTGAAATCATAATTGCTCTGTGTGGTGCTGTGTAAAAGGGAGGGTAAGCATTTCCCTTCTGAGCACTGGAGTCTTCCTTAAAAGCCCCCAGCAGTGTCCTCCCCACCAGATTCCATTGCAGATTCCACTGGGAAGCGGCCAGCAGCCTTGGACAGAGGGTATGGAGTAGAGCCACTCAACTGCTGTGGGGCTGTTGAAGAGAAACCCACCCCCCAGCCCCATTTTTTAAAAAAACAAAGCTTTTCTGCCTCGGTTTACAAACACGTTTGTGTTCTTCAAACAAGGGAGAGGTGGGATGTGGCCTGAGATGTGGCTGCTCATGTCAGCATGGAACTTGTGCAGGAGGCAAGTGGCAGCAAAAAAAGGTTTACATCCCAACAGAGGATTCTCCGTGCCATGAACATGCTGGCAAGCTTGTTAACCAAAGGCACAAGGAAAGCAAGCTGTTCTTTGTGCCAGGGTGTTCGGGTGCATTCCTGCAGGCAGCCAGGACTGCTTTCCAGTGTGTAAGATGAAATTTTGGGTACTGGGATTCATTGGGAATGCAGAAATGCAAGGAAGTACCCCATGATGAGCATAAATGTGGCTGGTTTGTGGTGCTGGTGGGCTGGAACAGGAGCATTAAAAGCCTTTCAACTTAAGTGCCTTTTAGTGACTGTTTCACACTAACTGTCTTCTAGGGGAGGTTCAGTGGAGACAGTCCAGTGACTTTGGAGCTAATTACACTGTGCTGACTCCTGTGTCAGTGATTCCAGACGTGGATAGTGACGGAGTTCAGGACCTGATAATCTTTATTGCTATGAGAGACAAGGTATGTCACCCTGGAGCTCTGATAACCCCAGTGGCTGGGCCACAGGACGTGGCAGGAATGCTGTTGGCTTCCACCTTGTGGTCCAACAGGAAATGGCCAGAAACTTCTGATTTCTGTGGGTTTGGGCTGGGTTCTATCCCACCCCCCAAGAAATGTGCTCCCAAATCAATCCAAGTGTTTTATGGTTTAAAAAAATTAAATAAACCAAAGACCTGGCCAGGGATTCCTCCCCTTGTTCAGTCTCTTCTCCTCACTGCATGTTCCTGGGTTGCCTGTGCAAGATGAGCTTGCAGTTTTCTGCTCCTCTGCTCAGAGAAGTGGAAGTGAACAAACCCTGACAGCTTTGGCTCTTAGATCAAAGCACAGCTGACAGCCAGTGCTTTTGTACCACCACTGCCCTTTTCTGATCCCTTCCCTCTCTCCGCCTGTGGTCTGCTTTGCACTGCTCTCTTCCCAGTGTCACTGTGCTGGTTAATTCTGACCTGGGTTCATTTGGTGAAAGAGCTGCTGATTCTGTTATCTCTGTCCCAGTATTGCTTTTCCCATTTCTGAGAGGGGCAAAGTCATGGAGGTAAAACTGGTTTTATACTGAAATATTTGCATCCATGATTGAGTGGCACAGCATGGTCTGCATGCCTGGTCTTTCCTGTTCAAAGCACGTAAGTTGCAGCTCCCTGCAAGTCTGGTGGGAGCAGTGGGAGCCCCATGTCCTCATACTAGAGTCACAGAATCATTTAGGTCAGAGAAGACCTCCAAGATCACCAAGCCCACCCTGTGCCTGATCCCCACCTTGTCACCCAGCCCAGAGCCCTGAGTGCCACATTCAGCTGTTCCCTCCAGGAGTGGGGACTCCACCATCTCCCTGGGCAGCTCCTTCCAATGCCTGACAACCCTTTCCATGAAGAAATTCCTCCTGATGTCCAACCTGAACCTGCCCTGGCACAACTTGAGGCCATTCCCTCTCCTCCTGTCCCTTGTTCCCTGGGAGCAGAACTCGACCCACTCCAGCTCCCCCCTCCTGTCAGGGAGCTGTAGAGTGAGAAGGCCCCCCCAAGCCTCCTTTTGTCCAGGCTGAGCCCCCCAGCTCCCTCATCTGCTCCTCATCAGACCCTTCCCCAGCTCCATTCCCTTCTCTGGACATGCTCCAGCATCTCAGTGTCCTCCTTGTCATGAGGAGCCCAGAAATGCACACAGGACTCAAAGTGTGACCTCAGCAGTGCCCAGCACAGTCACTGCCCTGGTCCTGCTGGCCAGACTGTGGCTGGTACAAGCCAGGTGCCATTGGCCTTCTTGGCCAAAGTCCTCCAGAAGAAAATAGGGTTTTGCTGTCTGAGGCATTGTTGTTGCCAGAGTCATCAGAAATTCTATCCTCTTTGACTGCTATGTTTCTCTTCTGTTTCCTTTCCTCCTTGCTTTTGCTACCCCAGTTATCTCAAGACTTTTGTTTTTTTTTTAATGTTAGGCAGCCAAGAAATGTTTGAATGTAGCCTCTGTTCTGCAAGACTGCCTTTTGATCTGGTTTCCATTTAAGCTCTCTAGCTATCTTGGTATGAAATCCCTTCCTCCCTCCGGACTTGGCAAGCACTCTGTCAACTTAAGGAGAAGTATGTTCTTTTTTGAGAAATCACACAAACTGTAGGGAGCTTGAGTGGAGCTGTGCAGCAAGGTCAGAAGGGAGGTTCAGAACCCAAGTGAAAGAGCTGTGTTGCTGTGAAGGGCTGAAGCTGAACGTTCCTGAAAGGGCAGAGCTGTGAGCAGTCTGTGGGGAAGGGTCTGTGTGCAGGGGCTTTAGGTGGCAGCTTCTTTAGAGAGTCTCATGGACCTCTTCAGCACAAATCCATCCCAGAAAACGCACCAGTTTTCGGGAATCACCACCTCTGGCAGCACACAGAGGGGCTGGGCAGTGCAGTGGGTAAGGTGGTGTGTGTCCTCCCGCCCTGTGTCCCTTTGGCTGCCCTGTCCCCGGGGCAGGCACTGGACCGGTGCTTGCCCATAAAGGTGAAGCTGGTCTGCAGCAGCTGGTTTGTGTCTCCTCCCAGTGCAGGAGGCTGGGAACAGCCGGTGGATGTGCTGCTCCCCTCTCCAGTTGTGTTCTCATTCTCCCCAGCAAACATTACCCCTTACTCACCTGCCAGACTCTCCAAATTTACTTCAGGAGCAGCAGATTCCTTTCTCTTTCCCAGTGCATCCCTTTCCAGGAAGAAGGAAGGGTTCCTGCCTGACTCAGCGTCTCTGATGGATGCTGTTTCCCTCGGTCTCATGTTTCTCTTTGCCCTAATGTGCTTTGTTCTCCCCACACTGTGACTGTTGCCCAGACATTTGAATCTGATCCTGATTTTAAGCTTTATTCCCCTGGGTGAAATGTTTTTACTGGATTCTCTTACCTCTGCACAAAGAACAGAAAGAAGCCTCTCCGCTCTTTTATCCCCTTGGACTTTGTCAGCCTTAGGAGGAGTAGATTAGGGCACTTAAAACATTTAGCAGAGCTGGCATGTGAAGCCAGGTTTCCCCTGTGTCCATATGGTGCTTTGTTTCTGCCTTCAGCTCCTCTCCATCGTTGTGTCACCGCTCAATAGGCTTGAATGGATCTTCTCTGTCCTTAGCAGAGCTGGGGCTGCTGTTCAGCACTCCTAGTCTGCAGGGAACTTGCATGGCAGAGGGAGCAAAATCTCAGGGCAAGTGGCTGTGCTGGAACTGGTTTTCAAACTTGCAAAAGTATTCACAGCAGAGGGGTCACCGAACTCATGCTCGCTCCTCCAAAACCAGGGAGAGGCTTCCCATCCAAGCCTGTGCTGCTCCCATCCAGCTGCTGTTAAACATCAGTTTTAACCTTGTTGTTTTTGTTTGGTTTGTTTTTTTTAATCCGTTCTCTGTGTAGATTAAGACTTTCATCCATTCAGGAAAAACTGGCAAACAGATTGGCTCCACTGGCAGCCTGACCGTGGATGGGAGCGCTCAGTACATCAGGCTCCTCCTCCTGGGCTCCTCCTCCTACTTCCTTTTCTGTACAGGTACAGTTCTGCTCGGGAATTCAGCCTGAAGGAGTGATTGCAACTGGGAAATCAGCATTACTGAACAGGTTTTTTGGCTGAGACAGTGTTTTGTGTTCTTAAAAGCCTTGTGGTGCTTTCACCTGGCCAAAGAGCTGCTCAGGGCCCAGACGAGGCGGGGCTTCTGCCTGAACTGCGGTTCCTTACGTGCTGTAGTGATTTTATTTAACAAATGTCAGGCATGTAAGGATTAAGCAGTCATTTATAGCAAATGATTACTGTGGAACACTTGGATTATGAACAGATAAGATGTTAAAAGCATTCAACAGCAGGCTTGAATCTCAAAATACCACTACAACTCTATGATGCAAGCCCTAAAAATACAGTTTATCTGCCAGAACTGGAAAAGCATCGAGTTCAGAGCAAGGGCAGGATAACTTATCTCTCTCATTCTTCCTCTTTTTTTTTTTTTTGCACAGAAAACTCTCTCTATGCATATTCCCTGAAAGATCTGTACAGTGCAGCAACGGGGATGGAAGCTAAGCTTCCCAGCCTCCGGCAAGATCCTCAGTGGGAGAAGACCATTGACCACGCGACGCGCCGCTTATCCCTTCTCAGGTGTGAGGTTATGTCTTGGCAGCTGGTGGAGTGGAGGCTGCTGGTGTTGCTGCTGTTCTCTCCTGGCTACATTGCTTTTGGACGAGGAGCACATCCAAAGCTCAGGAACAGGGCTGGTGTTAATGGCCTTGTCAGGGTGTTCGCAGGAAAACAGGGAGAGCAGGTTGGGGTTTCCTGTTTGCATTTACTGTGCAAGGAAAAAAAAACCAAACCAAACCTCACAGTAGAACCCTACATGGTCTAGAAAGCTCAGGCATTTCTCTGTCCCTCTTCAGCTTTGGAGACTTTCGCTACCTGACAAAAATTCCTGGGCAGTCACGGGATAACATCTTGATTATGAACTCAGAGGTGGCTACGCTGATCAATGGCAAGACTCTCCAGGCTTTGTGGACCCTCAACGTGTCCCGTGCTCTGAGGTACTGTTCCTCGTGTGGGCTGCATGTGGCATTTCCAGGTTCCCAGCAACAGCAGTGTCCTGGCACATGCTACTTTTGCTTGCCTGTGGTCATATCTGTGTTGTGCTCACCGTGTCCGTTGTATGCCCTCTGCTACCAAATGTCAGGTGCTGCTTCAGAATGGAGGAGCCCAAAGCTTGGATTCCTCATTCTGTGCCTGCTGTGACGTGGCTGGGCTCGGAGGTGGGGTGGTACCAGGCTGACCCAGCTTTGTAGCAGTCAAGTCTCTTACCAGGGCAGTTGGGGGAGGATGAAGGCTACTTGGAAAGAGCAGGGTGTGTCCAAGCCATCCGGTTTACTCTCCCTTCTCTTTCTCTCCCTCAGGGAGCCAGTGCTCGGTTACTACAAACCCGATGTTCTTGCGATTGTCCTGGAGAGTGAAATCGGACCCAACAAGAAGAAGGTTTGAAATCTCTTCCTTTTATCTTCCCTTTTCTCTGCGTTTCACAGCTGAAGCCTGCACTGAGTCAAGGACAGCTGGTGGGATGTGTTCCCTCTGGCTGATTTTAGGAAGCTTTTAAGCTGGAAAAGGGTCTCTTTCAACAGGTTATTAAAGCCAACTCAGGAACTTTAATTCTCTTCTCAGCAGAGGCTTCACTGACAGAACTTTGAACCCCTTGAAATAGCTACAAAACTTGTGACTTGAACATGGCCCACCCCAGGTCTCACAGCTCTGTGATGCTCCACTTCAAGTACTTCCTCATCTTCCCATCTGTCAGATACTTGTTCCCGTAGACAGTGTGGGGAGGGACAGCTGACATGACTTGTCTCTCATGGCTTGTTACCTCCCTTTGTTATGAGCTCTTTTCTTTCTTCCCTGCTAGGTTATGATTGTTCAGAGTGGATCTGGAGCAGTCCAGTGGGACCTGAGTCTGAACTCGGGAGCAGAGAGCCCTGGGCCAGCCACGCTTTCTACTGCGGATCACCGGTCTACCTTCCTCATCTGGGGGGACTACCAGGAGCCAGGCAACGAGACTGTGAGTCGTGCTGCTAGGAGGCTGCTGTGCTCCAGACTTTGGGCCAGAATTGGCTGGATATACCCCTTTCTCCCAGCTGACATTCTCACCTGTCTGTGCCACTGACGCTGCAGCCTCCTGCACTGAGTGTCGGGTCTCTGACCGGTCCGGTCTGCTCAGAGCAGCCAGACCTCTGTGATCTGGTTTCTGCTGGGTCCTCACAATGTCCACAGCAGTGTCCCTGTGAGCAGGTGGTGGTGGCACCAGCAGCTTTTGTCATCCTCAGCCTGGTTATGTAGAGAAAAGGAACTCGGTGGCTCTATGAGCAAAGTCACTGGGTGCCCAGAGCCCTGCACTGTGAGCGAGGTGGGAGGCTGCTGGCCTGGTGAGGTGGAGTTGCTGCTGTTTCTCAAGGCAGCTCTGCATGCAGTGATCTCCTGTGGCCATGTGAATATCCTCTCTGTGCCCCAGGCAGCCTCTGGCAGCCTCGGTGCACAGCTCAGCTCTCGCAGAGCCCTCCGGGGCACTGACAGGCAGCGTTGGTGACAGGTTGTGTCTCAGAGGGTGCTGGAGCACCAGCTGAGCTTCCTCTGCTTTCCTTGCTCACTCTGCCAGCCCTGAGGTAACAATCTGTCTCCTGCCTGCAGCAGACAGGCCAGCTATTTGCAGGAAGCTTGGGGTGAGGAGGAGAGCACTGAGCAGAAAGCAAAATCCCAGCACTAGTCCTAGTGACATCAGTCAGGATGAGCTGGGCTGATGTGGACAGGTGTCTGGCTGGATGAATGCAGTCCAGCATGAGTGATAGCTGAGCCTGGTGCTGTAATAACATGTGGTCTGTGTCCTCATAGTGTCTTGTTGGTTGCAGAGGTCCAGAGCTCCCCTCCAGAAGCTGTACCTTTTCCATCCGTCCTACAATAATGTCCTGCTGGAGCTCCGCAATAACACAGACCAAATAATTGCATTCCGGGGTAAGTGCTCTCCTTCCAGCCCTTCAGCAGGAACCTGCAGGAGGGCGCTAGTCCCTCCTGGGCGCTGTGGGTGTGTGGTGTCAGGTTTGGTGGCCAGTCCAAGCCCAGAGACCTTAGGCTGGGCTTTTCCCTGTGCGTTGCAGCCGTGCTGTTTGAGCCGAGCCGTCACGCCTGCTACGTGCTGCTGAGGGGCCCCCAGCCCAGCCAGGAGCCAGGGCTGGTGTCGCTGATGAAGAGGAAGCTGAAGGAGGATGTCTCAGAGAGCAAAGTGATCTGGCTGAGCCAGGTGGCTGAGGGGGACGAGCAGCACATCCGGGACCGCCTCTACAGGATGCGATTCCACAGCCGAGACTGAGCTTGCCCAGGGAGGGGGAGAGGCTGCCGGGGGTCTCCAGGCTGCCTCTGCTCTGCAGCCATGCCCTCCACAAGCCCAGATCACGGATTCCAATGGGAAGGTGCCCTTTCTCGACCTGCAAACCAAAGTGTGGCTGGCAGGGAAGCACCCCCAGTGTCTGGGGACGCCCAGGCTGCGGGGGCAGCTGCCGGTGGGACCTGGTGGGACTTCAGTGCTTGGCCACCACTGAAGTGCTGTCAGCTCAGAGAAGAGGGCTTTCCCCTCCATCCCTCTGTGCCCACAGAACTGTGCTGGCTCAGGAGCTTGTTGAGGAAGACACATCCTTGCTGGGGATGCCGGAGTTGGTGATTTCTGGGGCGTTTGTGTGAGAGGTGGAGTTTGGTGTGTGGCGTTAGATTTCCTTTCTGAGTCAGCTCTTCTGGCTGGGGGAGAGGTGCTTGGCTGCAGGTTGGTTTGCAGTCACTCTCCCCTGATCGGGGCCCTGCTTTGGTGCTGGGCTGTGTGCAGTGCCAGCCCCCAGCCGTGGCTGTCCGTGGGGCTGGGGTGGGTCACCTGGGCCAGCAGAGCGCAGGTTAAAGTGTTGTTCTACTTACAAAATGGCCTTTTGTCCTAAGAACAGCCCCACATGCCCTACTCTGCAGTCACCAGCCTGCCTGTGTCTGTCCCCTCTGCTGCTTCCTTCCCAACCAGGCCGTGCAGTGTTGGTGACACCGAAAGGGAGCTGGTCTCCCACCTGATGGATGCATCGAAGTTGCTCTCTGCCCTCAGTCTGATTATAGGTGATGAGAGATCCACCCTGAGCCCAGGGTGGCTGGTCCCTAGTGGCACCAACACCACCTCTCTTGGTTTAAAGGAGCCAGAGGATCTAGGACGTATTTTTTTCAGAGCAGAATTGCACTTTAACCTTTCCTGGGGGCTGGGATTGCTGCTCTGGAAAGCCCTGTACCCACGTGGCAGTGCCAGCTCCCTTCTCATTCAGCCCTGCAGCTGCTGAGGAGCCTTCTCCAAGCACTGTCCCCTCTGCCAGGAGGTGGGCAGGAGCTCTGTGCTGCTTCCCTGCCCTTGGAATTGAAATGATGTTGGGTGGGGATCCTCTCTGCCAGCCTGGTATCCTGAGGGATGGCTCAGGTTGCTGTGTGAAGACAACACGTTTCTCCTGGAGATTTGTGTAGCATCAGGGTGTGTTTGCTCTGCCCTGTCCTGGTGGGTGCCGGTGCAGGCTGTAGAAACAAGGTGCAAAGCCTAGAAAAGGGTTTGAACCGTCTGCTCAGTCCTGGAGATAAAAATTCACCCTAAAAATAACCTCTCTCAAGCTCTGCAGCGCCGGAGGGGGTTTGGCCAGTGCCTCCCTCCCCTGCTGAGTCTCACCCTGGGGGATGTGTAGAAACACTGTAGGATGGCAAACTTAATTCCAGGCTGTGCAGGGTTGGGCACTGGAGTCTGAACGTGCCTCAGGGCAGCTGCTCTCACTGGGCTCACGGCACAGCCTCAGCCTTCCCAGAATGTCCTGGGCTGCCTGGACACTCACCTCCTGCTTCCAGCTGGCCTGGTGGCTGCCTAAAGGATGTCCTGGCTCCCTCTGCCCCGTGACCAATATCCTGGGCAGCCAAGGGAGCCAGTTCTGGGACATCCAGGCTGTGCAGGAAGCCAGGGATGCTCCCTGGAGAGCACTCCACAACCTTCAAAGCACTCTGGGCTCAAAATGGTGATTTCCCTTCTCTTCACAGGCTGTTTTCTGAGGGATTCTGGAGGTGCAGGGAGGCTCCCCTGCTGTGTCCCCCAGCTTGGGTTGCCTCTTTGCTCAGCACCTGAAGCCTGGCAGCCCCATGGGTCCCTGTGCCAGCATTGCAGCCTTCAGGGGCTCCAAAGGCTGGATTCAGGCTGCCCTTCAGCCAGCTGGGGCAGAGCAGGAGTGTGGCTGTGGGCACTGGGCAGGGGAGCCCCAGGATGTGGATTGTATCTCGCTGAGATTCCCTTGGCAGGGAGTGAGGTGCCTGGGCTGTGTTCTCACCACACTCTCCCTCCTCTGATCCCTATCCAGACCTGACCTTTCCCACAGGCACACTGAATGTTCCTTCAGGAGAGCTGCATTTTCAGCTTTGGGGAGCTTTACTGGCTTTAACTTGTCCATTAATATTTCCAGATACTTTGGAAATGCAGCTTTACCTGTGGCAGCTCAATTAAATGAATGCATCAGTGCCAAACCAGCACCTTCTTAACAAAACCAGTCCCTTCTCCAGCTTCTTTTCCTGTGTAATTGTGGTTTTTTTGCAGTATTTCATGAATGACTCTGTGCCTTGATTCAATAACCCAGCGGGGTGGCGATGGCGTGTATCACCGTGTTCTGTGTTAGTGTGGTTTTTAACACTGAGACTGTTTGGTTTGGTTCTCTAACTTATTGCAAATTGTGCCGTGCAGGACTTGCTCTAACCGGATCGGTTTCAATAAACCCTCTTTTGCATTGTTTGTAAATGGTGCCCTGCTTTGGTGTCGCAGCGGAGGTTACACAAGGCCTCGGGATTTTTGGCAGCCCTTTGGGTGACTTCTGAAGGCAGACACCCCCCTTTTTGGGAGGGATCCAGGTGTCCTGGGGATGCTTTGATGGCTGAGGCGCTGCCTGCTGCCCTGTGTCACTGCGGGCAGCGATGGACCAGGAGAAGGGAGTGTATGGAGAGAGGATGGAGTTAGATAACCGCTCTGGGCCAGCCCGTCCCTGCCCCCTGCCTAGGGCTCTGTGACCTGGTTTTACACCCCAGATTCCTGCTGCAGTCCCTCAGCAGGAAAATCTCATGCCGGAGCCTGGATTTGGATCAAGCCGGAGGGAGACGCGTGGCAGGCGCTGTCTGCTGGAGCGCGGGACCATCTGTCGCTGCCCGCTGAGCGCCAGCCCCAAGGCCCCGAGCTCCGTCCTGTGACCGAGGCTCCAGCAGCTTCTGCTGCCCCCAGGCTCCTGTCAGGCCCAGCACTGAGCTCAGAATGACCTCTGCTCTGTGCCAGGCTCTGTGGCAGGGAAGGATGCCGTGATCCCCAGCATCCCAAGCTCCCACGGTGTTTATTAGCTGGGAACATCCGCAGCCTGCTCCTCTCTGTGGGTTTCTGGGGGTGTGTGGAGCAGGCTGGGCTTCAAGGCTGAGCACTGGTGGGCACCAGCCCCCCTGTCCTTTATGTAACCATCACTGATAATCCCCCACAGCTGGGGCTCGGCTCCCGGGAAGGGAATAATCCTGGCGTGCGATCCCCAGCCTCTGCTCAAGATTATCAGCCCATGGGCAGGGAGAGTGGCTCAGCTGCCAGCCCTGTTCCCTGTGCCCCTGCCAGCCCACAGGGCCCCAGCAACCCGGGCTTGCTGGCCCCTGGCATCTCCAACCCTCTCCCAAGGCTGGTCCTCCCCGCCTGGGGTCTGCGCCTTGCTGGGTGCTGCAGGCAGGGGAGGGGGTTGCTGCCGGCCCAGGGGGGTACAGGACACGATCCAGCCCGGAGAGGTGGCAATCGCCCTGTGCTCCTCACCCCCTGCTATGACCTCCCTGGTCCTCCCGCCCCAAAAACCACGGGAGCCACGGTGTTTCCCCTTGGGGGCTTTATTGTCTCGTGCCCAGGGCGAGGGCGGCAGGAGGGGGTGACCCCGCACCAGGCCGGCTGGGTGCGGGTTCCACGGGGCACGGGAGGGTGTGGGGATACGAGCGGGGGCTGCGGCAGGGGGCCAGGGGGACATATGGCTTCTCTCCTTCAGTGCTACTGCCGGCAGGGTCCTGCGGCGGGGCTGCGGTGTGCTGGGTCCGGGCGCTCTCCCGTGGGTAGGGGGCTGCAGCCTCAGCTCTCCTCCTCGGGAACCGGCGCGGTCGAGGGGCTCCTGCTCCTCTCCTCGGCATCGCCCGCGGGCAGCAGCAGCGCCGGGCTGGGGCTGGAGTGCCGCTGTTTGCGCATGAAGGGGAAGACCCTGCGGGCACAGCGGGCTCAGAACCGGCAGGGACCACCCGACGCCCCAGGGGGACGGCCCCCCCTGCCCTCACCGCTTCTTGGTCTCCGGGGGGATGATGGCCTCGGCCAGGAGGTTTTTGTAGAGGTCCGATTTGAGGAAGCGCGGGTAGGAGTCCTGGGTGAGCAGAGGCGTCAGGATCCTGCCTAGCCCTGCCCACCCAAGCCCTGCCCTCACCCACCTTCTTCATCAGCATGTAAATGTGCATCTGAGCGTCGTCCATCACGTAGCGGTGGGGCGTCTTGATGCCCTCCAGGGTCCGCTCCATCGTCTTGCTGTCGATGTTCACCCAGCGCGTGGCCCCGGGAGCCAGGAACTGCCTGGGGAACACAGGCGGAGGGGAGCCCGGCCCTGCAGCGGGACCATCATGGCCTGACCCCCCCCAAACCTTGCCCACCCAAACCCTGGTCCCGCTGGCACTCACTGGTAGATGGAGTCGACGATCTCGGCGATGCGGGACTGCTCCCCATAGCGCAGCTCCTCGCACGCCTCCCAGAAGCTCAGGTTCTCGGCTGGAGAGGGGGACATGGTGCTGGGGATGGGATCGTGGCACTAGACACCCCCGTGGGCAACCCCCAAAGGCCACCATGGCTGGGCATGCGGCCCTGCAGCACCCCTGGGGTGGAGCTGGCATGGGGCAGTGGGTCCAGGGGAGCTGGGGCAGGTTAGTCAGGAGGCCCCGGGATGTGGTGGTAGATGGAAGTATCAACACGTGGAGGTGGGTTGTGCGGTGCCAAGACAGGGCAATGGGTTGGTACGGCAGTGTTGGGATTGGATAGTGGATTAAACACTGCTGGGACACAGTGGTGGGTTTGGAAGTGCTGGGACAGAGTGATGGGTTTGGGGGTGTGGGGCTGGGGCTGCTCACCACTGAACTCCTTCTTGAGGAATTCCAGGAGCTGTGCCCGGCCCAGGGGATCCATGATGAGCTCGCTGAAGTTGAAGCCCCAGCGCTCCACACGCAGTTTCGTGGGGGTTGTCACCCTACAGGTAACACGGGCACTGGGGCTGCAGCCCGTGGCTGTCTGTGTGACCCCACACCTTGTCCTGGGGGGCACTGGGGGGGCCCAGGGCTGGCGTGCTTACGTGGGGGCGTTCATGGCCCAGTACGTCGTGTCGTCCGTGATCCAGGGGTTGCTGGGCAGGCAGCCGGACATGATGGGGTCATGGGGCACGTACTGCTCGTTGAACTTGATGTACCTGCCGGGAGCAGCGGCTGGAGGTGGCCAGGGCCACCCACCCCAGCCACCGCGGGGACATGGTGGGGATTTGCCCGGGCTCTGCAGAGCCTCAGCTCCACTCCCTGCTGAGGGTTATGGTGCTGTGGTGCTGGCCACAAGCTGCAGGGATGTGGTTGCCCAGTCACCCCAACAGGGACCTGGCCTGTGGCAGGGGCAGCCACTGCCACTCACCCCTCGAGGCAGATGGAGGACTTCACCCTGGTCCTGGCCATGGCCTTCTTGCAGTACTCAATCTGGGGCCGGGTGCAGGGGAGATGTTGGGGTGTCCAGCAGCCTGGGACCCCCAGGAGCTCCCCCACCCCTTGCCCCACTCACCTCCCGCTTGTAATAATCCATGTTCTTGTTCTGCAAGAGACAGGTAGGGCTGGGTGAGAGCATGGCAGGGCCAGGACTTTGTGTCCTGCCATCGCCACCCAGGCAATCCAGGCACCCAGTTCACTACCCCAGGACACTGTAGCCCTTCCCTATGGCCTTCAGTCACATTCCCTCAGCCCTCCTGGCTCAGCCAGCACAGCCTGTAGAGTGAAGCCCAGAATCCCCCCACCCCAGTGTGACACCAGCCCTAGGTTAGTGACACTTACGTGGGCAGAGGACACAGCACACGGTGCAGAGAAGAGAAAGTGGGTGGTTAGTGAGAACAGACTTGGGGTGCTGGGGCAGCATTAGTGGGGTCATGACACGGGGAGGGGCCCAGCTGGCACCCCTGGGTTCCAGGGCCACTGGCAGTGCAGCTGCCCTGCAGGGATTAGAGGTGTTGGCAAGGGGGGTGGTGGGTACATGGGCAAACACACAGACTCCCCGACTCAGCTGGGGCAGGGGGACAGGGCGGGCACACAGATGTTAGCAGAGCTGGGGCTCAGCACCCCCTTCCCTCCCCAGAATGAGGACAGAGCCTGGGGTGGGATGGGTGGGCACCCACTGAGGCAGCTCGACAACCCTGGCACACGGCTGTGCCCTGTGCCCACCGGCAGCCCCAGGGGTGCCTGGAGCCCCCTACTCACCAGCTGGACACGGGTGGTGTGGCAGTTCCTGCGCTCGGGGCCCTGCTCCAGCACGTTGGGGACTCCTGGCTGCAAAGAGAGCATCATGCTGGGGGCTGGGGGGACCCTCTGCACCCACCAGGCCGAGGCCATGTGTGGTGCATCCGAGGGCGCCTCCCAGGGTTCCCCCGGGTCCCCATCACCCCTCTTCCCGCACGCCTTGCTCACCGGGGGCCGGTTGACGAGCCAGTACGCCTGCTCCTGGCAGTCGATGACGATGCGGTCGCCCCTCCGCCGCTGCTTGGCCGCCCTGCCCGTGCAGAGGCAGCGGGGAGCCGCTGGCATCCCGCCTGCCCGGACCGCGTCCCGGCCGCTCCATCCCGGCCGTGCCCGCACTCACCGGAGCTGCTCCCGCGCCTGCATCACCACGAAGTCCCACGTGTGGTTGATGCGCTTGTGCAGGAGGTTGTAGTTGTCCTGCGGAGCGGCAGCGGCGGTGTCACCCGGGTAGGCACGGTGTGGCACCTGTCCCCTTGCCTGGCTGCGTGTCCCGTTGCCCCACGGGCGCCCACAGTCCCCGCGGTGCCGGTGCCCCCACCAAAAGTGCCTCTGCCCCTGAATGAGACCCCCCCAGCTCATCCCAGGTGCGGGGAGGGCACCGCTCACCTTCTCGTGCTCGATCAGGTCGCCCTGCTTGCGGATGTTCTTCTTGGCCAGGTAAATGGCTGCAAGAGGAACGGCGGCACCTCAGGGGGGCTGGCAAGGGGCTGCAGCCCGTGCTGGTGCCAGCAACACGGTGCCACTTACCATAGTCCAGCTCCGTGGCCGGCCACTTGGTGCTGGTCCAGAAATAGGGGGTCTGTGGGGGGAGGAAGGGGCTGAGGTACATGGCATGGGGTGTCACGGTGCCAGCGGCAGCGCCCGTGCCGGGCGGGGCTGTACCTGGAAGCGGTAGGGAGACTCGTCCGCCCGCAGCACCAGACTGCGGGGGTCTCTGAGCGGGTAGATGTAGCCGTGCTTCACGATGAGGTTGCCGAGGTGCAGCGCCTCTGGGGGAGCAGAAGTGGGGGCTGCATGGCAGCTCGGCGGCCCCAGTTGCCCCCGCAGTGCCAGCTGCCCGTGCCGGGGCACTCACCCTCCTCGGAGATGCCGTACTTCTGGATGAGCCACTCCACGATGTCGTTCCCTTGGGGACCGAGGCAGCGTTAGTGGGGTGCAACTGGGCATGGGGAGGTTCCCGACTGGGGCGCCTGGCACAGCATGGCAGTGCCAGGGGTCACGCAGGGTGACGGAGGCCCTGCCAAGGATGTGCCAGCGCCCGCCCAGCGCAGCCGATGCATAATTGATCCCAGCTGCAGCGCTGAGCACCCGCGGGTGCGGGGAGGGGAGCAGTGCAGGGTGCCGGGGGTGGGTGCTGGGTGCAGTGCTGGGGACACGTGGGGAGCACCCACCTGCCTCCCCCACCCCATCGCGGGGACCCACCTGTCATGGCATGGGGGATGACGGTGATGAGCAAGCGCTGGTTCCTCATCTTGATGCCCATGTCGGGATCCTGCATGCTGACGATCATCCGCTCCATCTGCCGGGAAAGCACCCACCGTGCTCAGCCCCACGACGGGGGCACCGGGCCTGGGCACGGCCTGGCTCTTCCTCACTGTGACCCAGGGCACTCTGTGACCTGGACACAGCCTGGTTCCCCACAACCGGGCAGGGGCACCCTCTGTACAGCCTGGGACCCTGCAGTGACCCGAAGCACATTTTGGGGACAGCCTGGCACACCACAGCCAGACCAAGGCACCCAGCAGCCCGGCGAGGGTGCGATGCTGGAGGTGCAGACACCAATACTCCGAGCATCCCTGGCCCGGAGACCCCCGGGTTTGGGGAGTGAGCCCACTCAGGCTGTGCCAACATCCCGGCTCTGCGGAGAGGAGCAGAACACGCAGCTCTGGGGCTGTGCCCTGCGTGGGGCGGAGCCCGGTGGGTGCCCCGTGGCGGTACCGGGGCCCGGGTGGTGCCCGCTGTCCCGCGGTACACTGAGTGGTGCTGGTCCCCGGTCCCCGGCGAGCCGATGCCTGTGCCACCGGCGGTCACCGGTGCACGCGTTGCCCAGTGCAGTGTCAGTGTCTGGTCCCCACGGTCCCAGAGCCCGGTCCCCGCTCCTCACGGTGCCAGTGCCCGGTCCCCACAGTCCCAGTACCCGGTGCCAGCTGTCCCAGCTCCTCACGGTGCCAGTGCCAGTACCCGGTCCCCACGGTCCCGGTATGCCAGTACCCGGTCCCCACAGTCCCGGTCCCCGGTGCCCGCGGTACCCGCTCCCCACGGTGCCGGTGCCCGGTTCCCGACGCGGTGGCTGCTCCCCGCGGGGAGGGTGCCGGTGCGGGTGCCGGTGTCGGTGTCGCTCACCTTGCGCAGACAGGGCATCTGGAGGCGGGGGTGCGGGACGCGGGGGCCGCCGATGGTCATCGCGGGTGCGCGCCCCGCTCCGCACCG
>VWZF01005777.1:130279-203185 GCA_013396755.1 Sclerurus mexicanus
GTGGGAGGGTGGGGATGGTGAGAGGGGTGGCAATGTCCTGGTGGGGGTCACAGGGTGGTGATGGTGCATGAGGTGGGTGATGCCGGGCAGTGCCGTGGTGATGGTGACAGAAGGCTGATGGCACAGGGAGGGGTGGCAGCCCCACGAGGGGTGTCAGGGTGACAGTGGTGGCCCTGCTCTGTGTGGCAGGACGCAAGGACACACAGGGCATCGTGCGCTGGATGCAGCGCCGGGCCGGCCCCAGTGCCACGCTGCTGCACGACACCGACACCGCTGCCGCCTTCGCCAGCTCCGAGGACCTGGTGGTCATCGGCTTCTTCAAGGTGGGCTGGGGTGGGCGGGGGCCCGACTGGGCCACAGCCACGGCCGTGGCCATGGCACTGATGTGGGGCTTGTGCAGGACCTGCGGGGCAAGGCAGCCCAGGCGTTCTATGAGGTGGCTGCTGAGATGGTGGACCTGCCATTTGGCGTGGCAGCGGCGGCCGAGCTCTTCCAGGCCTACAGGCTGTCCGCCGACACAGTCTGTCTCTTCAAGAAGGTGAGGGGATGGCAGGGGGGTGGTGGGGCCATCCTGGTGCCCCCCCAGCCCTCACTGGCCCCTGTCCCGGCAGTTTGATGAGAGACAGACAGACTTCCCCGTGGACCCAGAGCAGGGGCTGGACACGGCTGAGCTGACCCGGCTGCTCCGTGTCCACAGCCTGAAGCTGGTGACGGAGTTCACCAACGAGGTACAGCCTGTCTCCATCCCCACCTCTGTCCTGTGATGGTCACAACCCCCTGCCCTCACCCTCCTCCTCCTCCTCAGACATCCAACCAGATCTTCAGTGCCAATATCCCCCACCACATGCTGCTCTTCCTCAACAAGTCATCGTCGGAGCAGCTGTCACTGCAGGACGGCTTCAAGGTGGCCGCCAGCGCCTTCCGGGGCGAGGTGAGGTGGCCCCATGGCAGGGGCAAGGTGGGTGGCTGCGGGGCACCCCGGCCTCAGTGTCACCCCTGCCCTGCCCAGGTGCTCTTCGTGGTGGTGGATGTGAGCGGATACGGCGCTGAAGTCCTGTCCTTCTTTGGCATGACCCCCGACGACGCGCCCACCCTGCGCCTCGTCAAGATGGAGAACAACCGCAAGTACCAGATGGAGCAGGACTCCTTCTCGGACACGGCCATAAGCGCCTTCATCCGGGCAGTGCTGGACGGCAAGGTGAAGGTGAGGGAGGCAGCAGGGGCCAGGCAGAGCCTACGGATCCTGGGCTGTTGACTCTGAAGCCTGATGATGGCAGATGTGTGGTGAACACCAGCCACCTCTTGCTGATAGTTCTGCTGCTGGGCTTGAGGATTTGGGGTGTCGGTAGGGGAAAGGAGACGGGAGACTGCTGATGTGGGGACACACAGAGCTGGGATGGCAGCAGAGGGGAAGGTGTGGCCCAACAGGCCACAGCTGGCTGGGTGCGGGGGCACCCCTGCCCTGTGTCCCTTGGGGCCCTGGCACTGCTCAGGCCAGGCTGTGGCTGTCCCGACCGTCCCCACAGCCCCACCTGCTGAGCGCGGAGCCCCCCGAGGACTGGGACACGCGGCCTGTTAAAGTCCTGGTGGGGAAGACCTTCGAGCAGGTGGCGTTCGACGAGACCAAGAACGTCTTTGTCAAGTTCTGTAAGTGCCAGGGCTGGGGCTCAGCCCCTGCACAACAGCCCCCAGCTGTCACAGACCCGGGGGATGCTGCACCCAGACCCCAGCAGAGCCCCCCGGTGCCCAACCCACCCCTGGCACTGTGTCCATCCCGCAGATGCTCCGTGGTGCTCCCACTGCCAGGCCATGGCTCCTGCCTGGGAGGAGCTGGCCGAGCGCTACAAGGACCGCGAGGACATCGTCATCGCCGAGATGGATGCCACGGCCAACGAGCTGGAGAACATCACCATCCACGGATTCCCCACCCTGCACTACTTCCCTGCGGGGCCGGGCAGGAAGGTAGGTGGGGGGCACACCCGTGGGGTCACTCTGGCTCTGCCAGCACACGGGGAACTGGGTCAACCCTCAGCACCCTCCCATCCCATGGCTCCAGATGGTCGAGTATAAGAGTGCTCGAGATGTGGAGACCTTCTCCAAGTTCCTGGAAAATGGGGGGACGCTGCCTGTGGAGCCACCTGTGGTGAGTGAGGTCAGGGATCCCCCCCGACCCCAGGGCAGCTCCCAGCCAGCCCCTGCTGGGCAGGGGGATGGATCCTGCAGGATGGGGATGGGGACAGGGGCAGGCAGGGGCTGTGTGCCCATCCATGCCTCACTGTGGCCTTCTCCAGGTGACCAAGACCCCTGGGAATGGCACAGGCAAGGAGGATCCGAGTGTGCTGGGCACAGAGGAATCCCGGGATGAGCTGTGAGCCCTGACCCTCTCAGGCATGTGCTATAAACCACCTGGAAACCATGTGGGCTCTGGTCTCTTTGTAGCTCCATGTCTTGGAAAGCATCCACGTGTCTTGGTGACAGCAGGGCTGGCAATGGGCCGAGCCTCCATTACCACTTGGCCCTGGTCCCTTACAGAGGGGGTGCTGCCAGGGGCTCTCTGCCTCCCTGGGGCAGCTGTGCCATAGCACTCATCCTGGCAGCCCCACGATGGCAGGGGGTGGCCAAGGACGTGGCTGTGGGGGGAGCCCAGTGCTCTCCACGCTGACCCTCTGGGCTGTAAGGGCTCAGGTGACGGGGGACCAGCCAAGTCCCCCAGGTCTCTCCATGACACACCAGCCCCAGGGGCTCCCAGGAGCTGCCGTCACAGCCAAGGAAGGCAGAGGCAGCGCAACACAGGGCTCTACATCCTCCTCTTGAATCTGCCTCGCAGCTTCTGGGACCCCAGGCATCCCGTTCAAACCCCAGCACTGTCCCCCCTGCCCTGGGCTATTCCTCCAGTGGCAACATGTTGGTCCTCTGAGTCCAGGACCTGCCCGGCCACCCCTCCAGGGAGCCCAGAGCCTTCACCAGACCTGGCCCATCCTCTGCCCATCCCAGAGGCTGCCAGGGGCCTGGGCATAGCTCCGCAGGGAAGGAAGAAAGCAGGAGGCAGTGGAACGTGGGGTTTTATTTCATTTTATCCAAGT
Source organism: Sclerurus mexicanus (assembly GCA_013396755.1). Taxonomy (NCBI): domain Eukaryota; kingdom Metazoa; phylum Chordata; class Aves; order Passeriformes; family Furnariidae; genus Sclerurus; species Sclerurus mexicanus. The sequence goes on from VWZF01005777.1 coordinate 133,363, forward strand.
ACCTTTGAAAAGATCATTGTACAAGTCAGCACATGAGAATGCAGAGGAAACGTCGCCGGGGCTGCGCGGCCGCTGTACATATTTACAGGGACCCCCTGAGAAAAACGGGGGAGACGGAAATCCCGGGCACGTTTACAACCTCACCAGACACACCATCAGAACCTCAGAAAACAGGGAGCAAACCCCCTCGTAACGCTGTTCCCGGGCTGAAAACATCTGCAGATTTTGCTGGACTTCACGTAGTGTTTTTAGGCAAGTCCCAGAAGCGTGTTTTAAAGGCACTCGGTGACATATACAACAGGCTGAGTCGCGTCCCGGCGCGGTGCCACGAGGCTCCCGGCGGCTCCAACACTGCCGTGGCCGAGGGCAGTGCTGGGCAGGGCGAGCACTGATGTGGGAACCCCCCGGCTTTGGGGCCACTCCCGTTTCTGTGGGTGGGCAAGGGCTGGTGTCCAAAGGAGCTGGCACAGAGTCACGGCCGTGCCGGAGCAGCAGGGCCTGGGCTGGGGGACGGGCAGGGTGGTGGAGCACCAGCACAGCCCCAGCTTCCTTGCGGCCGAGTAAGCCCAGGAGGGTTCCCAGGGTTCTGGCTGCCCTCTGGGTGATCTGGGCCTACGTGAGCCCCACAAACTGGCATCAAGGACTCCCCTGGTGCAGTGCCCTCCTGCTGCCTCCCCTGAGACACAGGAGCTTGACAAAAGATGGACTCTTTATAAAAAGATGTCATTTTTCCTCAGCTTTAGTGTCTCACCAGTTCCCTCTCCATTATGGTTCTCCTAAAGAGCTCCCTGCCCAATGCCAGAGCTTGGCCCAAGAGCCTGCAGGGCACGTCTGCACCAGGCACACGGGTGCCAGTCAGCCCCCTGTGGTACTGCAGCACCTTCTCTAGGGCACACAGGGGACACACACGTGGGCATGCAGGCCGTGGGATGCCAGCACCCAGCCTGCCACCCCAGCTCCCAGGTGGTCCTCGCTCAGCAGGAACCACTGACACTTCCATCCCTCGGGGATTTACTCGGTCACAAGGAAGCTCAGGAGATAAAAAAGACCCATCCTACCATGTCCAGCAGCTGAGCCTGCCAAGGAGGCCTGAGACTGACTCCTTCCAAATGGCTCAATAATCTTCACAGCCCCTTGGGACCCTTCCACGTGAGGTGGGAGTGGCTCTGCCCCACGGTGCTCCAGGGCCATCCATGCCAGGAGACTGGAGCAGGGTGCCGGGAGAGCGCGGAGCAGCCGGAGTCTGACGGATGGCTGTACACTTTGGGCGAGTTCTGCAGTACCTGTATGTTTTACATTTACATAAGAGCACTGTGACATTGGAAATATTTTCCTTTTATTACAATATATCAAAAATATGCAGCTTTAGTAAACAAGGTCATATTACACTTTCTAATGCACTGTACAATGCTACATTACACTTATATTCGGTATGGAGAGGGAGCCCAGGCTCCCACTGGCAGGTTCGTGGGGTGAAACGGCATCCACTGGCACCCCAGAGCTTGCCCAGGTCCATGGTGGAGAGCGGGGCTGCCGCCCTCCGCCCTGGGCTCGCCCGGCACCCGTGGCAGCAGCACCACCAGTGTCTGCCCTGGGCCTTCTCCTCCGGTCCCAGAGTCCTTCACAGTCCTGTCCTCACGCCTCGGCTGCCCTGGAGCCTTAGTCAATCTTTTCCACCTTCCCAATGATCTTCTCTTCGAAGATGGGCAGGATTGTGTCATCCTCCCGCACCTCCTCGAAGACCACACCACAGTCGAACTCGTCACTCACTTTCTTAAAGTAATACCTGAAAAAACCAGAAACATGGCAGGGGAGAGGGAAAAAAATGTAGATGAATGGTCTTGGGGCATCACGTCTGCAAACCTGGGCACAGCCCTTCCATGGCCCTGAGCTCGTGGTGCATGGGAAGCTGCTCCCCCGGACCTAGAGACAACTGAGGCCACACTTGTGCCCCTGCCCATGCCTAGTGAGCAAACACAGTGGTGAGGATCCATGCTAGCACAGGCAGGAGCTCCAGCCCTGAATCCAAGTCCATTCACACCTCTCCCAAAAATACTGGCTGAGGCACCCGTGTTGGTGGAGCATTTCTAGGCAGGCTTTCCCATGGCCACTGGTACTTGAAAGGGACAGCTTGGAGAGTTACATGCCCCTTACTTGGCTGCTATGGGAGTCTGGCAGGATCCAACCTCCCTGTCCTCACCAAAATAAACTTCGGAGCAGCCAAAACAGCTCTGAAGTCAGAGGGTCCCCACATCATCACTGAGCACTGGCTGATGCTGCTGCTCACCAGCCAGGGACACCACAGAGGCAGTTCAGCAGCTTCTGCTTGAGGTGCAAACCATGATGCAGGACATTTCTGCTATAAAACCCCACCTCCCTCATCCCTGTAACCCACCTCTTCAGCAGCCAAGGCCCCTTGGCCGTGCTGCCGCATCCCCACCGCAGCATGCCATGAGGGAGCCCTCCTGACCTACCTCCACCGAGCTCCTTCACCCGGGTGGGGGCAACGCCGCCGTGTCCTGGCAGTGGCACCTGCCGGGGGTCACTGGTGGTTGCTGGCACAGTACCACAGGCGGGGGGGAGAGGCCCTTACCTGTAGTTCCCTTTCTTGGTCAGCAGCTCCTTGAACTGTCCCAGGGTCACCACGCGCCCCTTGACGAGGGTGCGGTAGGGGATGGGCTCTCCACAGAAGTAGTAAGCGACCACGATGTTCTCGCACGGCTGGGACGCGCCGCTGCCTGGCCTCTTCTGCGGCTTCAACCTGCCGTGCCAAGACACAAGTGACCCGCTGAGTATCAGACAAGGGCGCTCAGCACCATCGTGTTTGGGTGCCTGGATGGGCATGGGGCTGCCCCGGTGAGAGGTGCGGGCCAGGTCCCACCAGGGGGGCTGAAGGAAGTGCAGTGCGGTCCCTGAGCATCCCCTGCTCCAACCACCAGCTCTCCTGGCGTGCAGATCAACACTGAGGGTGGTGAAGGGGCAAAGAGCACTTGGAACGGCTGGATGGGACCAGGACACGGTTCTCCTTCAGTCTATTTGTCCTGAAGAAACCTGTCCTCAGGCTTTGAGAGGGCATGGCCCTGCTCCTAGCATGGTTTGGGGAGTCACTGGTAAGGTCTGGGCCAGACAGCAGACCCAGGTCACCATCACGACCATCACCATCTCACCACGCTCCTGGTGTGCTCTCATGTGGGACTGGAGCACCATCATGCAGGGCGTGACCGTGGATCATGCAGACACTGCTCAGACTACTGGGGATTATTGCCACCATGGCCAAAACAGCTCAGCATGGCTTTCCACTGCCCTACATCTGCAGACAGGGCTGCTTCTGCACCCCATGGCTCCCCTGAGCACCCCTGGAGGTCAGAGGGGTCGATGCTCCCAGCAGGGTGCCAAGGCAGCTGCCACCCCCAAAACCTCAGTGACTTTACATCTCGTGTTTTCCCTGTTCTCAGAGCGCTGCTCTGGTCTCTGTTTCCAGCCCACACACCGGGGTTCAGCTACGTGATGCCATCATTAGACTGAAAGCGTCAGCCCAGCCCTCACCCCATTTCCAGAGACAGACAAAAGCAGCAATAATAAAACTCAGGGTACTTTGCCCTTCTGCAGAGCCTTTCATCTGGGGTGCCGAGGGCGCTGCACAAACATTGGAGCAGCCTACACAAATTGGTACCTTGGCATGCGTGGTCTGAGCCAGAGGCAGCCTTCCTTTTCAAAGTCACATAAAACACCTTTGGCAGCGCTAAAAAAAAATTATTTTAAAAGCACGCTGGATAAAAAAAGATGATTTTGTATTTACATGACTGGAAAGTTGCTGTAAAAGACCAGAATCTGCCAAGCACATGAGGTAATCGTAGTTTTGGAAATGACTCTGACCTTAACCTTTAAACACTGGCTGGCGGGCAGAGCACCTTTTCATGGTGTGCCCACATAAACACTGGCACTGCAAACCAACACCAGACACAGCCTTTTCACTTCTTCCTACAGGCATGAGAAGTCTAAAGTTCAACTGAACAACCTTCCGGATGCCTGCTCTGCCTGGGAGACCTTTGGAGAAGATACAGCATCCTGAGAGGCAAGGGTCTGCTCCTGGTGCCAGCAGAGCTCTCGAAGCCTCTCCCATCCCTGTATCAAAGCACAGGATGCCCTTTAGCTAGAAAAACATTAAGGAATTGAGTCATCCTCGGAAAAAAAAATATGAAGCATTTAAAGGAAAAATGGGTCATAAATTCAGGCAAATTCTGTGAACCCTGTGAGCCAGAAGTTAATTGAAGGGGTTTGGAAAACCTCAAAGTCCCTAAGCTTCTCTTAATCCTGCTAGAGACAAGTCATGACTAAGAGATGTGTGCCTGGGGACCTGGGGACACGGTGAAGTGCCTGGCGCAGGCAGCAAAGCTGGTTCCTCAGGGCTGCTGTTCTCCTTTGCCTGGGGAGATGGAGAGGACAGGAGAGCCCTGAGCTTTGCTGTGGCACAAGCGAGAGGGGCACCGTGCCAGTGACTGGGAGCCTCCTTCCTCCTGCCATGCACTTCACACCTGAGAGGCCATTTCTGAACGTGCTCGGCCTGGCTCCAGCTCTCACCTCTTTCCAGAGCAGAGATGTGCCTGAAAATAATGCCTGAGGTGATGCCCAAAGTGGGCTGCTCCATGATCGTGCCAGGCACAGAGGGGAGACAGACTGGCCTTTAGTTCCCCAAGTCTTCCTTTTTTCCCTTCTCAAAAACAGGAGCTATGTTTTCCCTTTTCCAGTCAGTGGAAATTTATGCTATGACTTCTCAAATACAGTGGACAGTGGCTGAGACACTTTGTCCCCCAGACCCTGTGGGTGAATCTCATCAGGTCCCACAGACCTGTGCACCTTCAGGTTCCTTTGATGGTCTCAAACCTGACCTTCTCCTACTGTGGGCAGTTCTTTATTCTCCCTTTGCCTTCTGTGACTCAGGTGCTGTGCCTGGAGCACTCTCCAGTGAAGATCAAGGCAAAAAGATACCTTCTGCATGCCCCAGATAACCAGCTCTCCCATTCTCTTCCAAAGAGAGCCCACATTCTCCCTAGTCCTCCTTTTAAAACCAGTGTACCTAGAGAAGCTTTTCTCGTTGCTTTAATTCCATCAGCAGAGCTCACCCACATCCCATAATGCAGCCACAGACTTCTAGAAGGCTAAAGCAGAGCTGATGAATATGGCATCACAGAAAATGTAATTTTCCAAGAGCTCCTCTCAGGAGAATGAGGCGACACAACTGTCTCCATTTTCATCATTGCCAAGAGATCTCCTGAGACCTCAGCTTGCACAGACCAGACTGTCTCCAAGCCCTGCCTCATTAAAGCTTCCACCTGCACCCATCTCCTGGGTGGTAGTGTGACTCAGAAACAGGTACCAGTGCCCTGCCCCTTCTGGAATCACCTCCTGTTGCTGCGTTTGTCACAAGCACAAAATGTTATCTGGTATGGAATCGGCAGCACTCATCCAGCTCACTGCATCTGCATTCCAGTCCTGACTCCTGAGCGGTGTAACCCACTGGTGCTGTGACAGGGAATCTAAGCCCGGCTTCCTGCACCAATCCAACCTTGCTGTGATATAGAGGTGAGGTGCCCATCTGGCTCCAACTCAGCGCTGGGGCTGGAGAGCTTTGGGAAGCCTCAAATGCACCCAGCAGATGTTACCTCAGGGGGTGTCCCAGTCACTGGCTCTACTCCTCTTCTAAGCTTGGCCCTACCCAATTAACTCCAGACAGATCATGCTAATGTTCTCCCTGCTTGAAAAATCCTTTCTCTGAAGAGCTGGTATTAATTACTTCAATCTAGCTGTGAACTCTGAGACTGAGCCACAGAAAATGGCTCAAAACCTGTCTGTACGTGGAAGAAACCTGGTGATCACTGGGGGACACCAATGCTGGGCACTGCTGTGCTGCTGGATCTGCAGGTTGCTCAGAACCAGACAGTTAATCCTGCATTGCTTGCCAGCAGCAGCCAGGTAACTATCTGGGAGATGAGGTCATTGCAAATGCTGTGGAACAGGGAGAGAAAGGCTTTTTCTGCAGTGCAACTGCAGTTTCTGGAAGAGTATTTACGATCCCTAGTACAGGCACTGCAGGGACATCCTTGATTTCCAGTGGGGCAGTGCTGGGGTGGGAGTGGGGCTGTCAGCACCCCCAGGCAGGGCAGCGGGCAGTTGGCTGGGGAAGCCTGCTGCTCCTGGAGGGCTGTGCTGGAAGGGAGTGTCTGGAGAGCTGGATAACTGTGCTGGAAAGGCCAGCCTGGCTGTACAAAGCTGGCACAGCGTGCTCTCCTCCCACAGCCAGATCAAGCAGTGCCTCAAGGACACCTCCGGGCTCACCTCCACCTTTCCGTGCTTCCCCAAGGCTGCTGACAAACCTGGGACACTGGCTCCAATTTCCCAGAGCTCTTCAAAGCTCCTGACTGAAATAAACGCTGTTTTCATGTGAGTTCCCCTCTCAGTTTCTCCTTTGCTCTCCTTGAGCCGGGGGGTCTATCTGCAGGCAGGCTGCTGTGCTAACCAGAGCAGGAGCTCTCTAAAAAGCTGCCAGCTCAGGTGTGCTTCAGCTGGAGCACCCAATCCTGCCAAAATCCAGCAGTGGGATTTCAACATCCAGAAATCTTTGGCTCCCTGAGGACCACTGCATCCATTCTGGCTGCTGGACACAGACACATTTGGTTTTCACGAGCAGTTCCCCACTGGTGGAACCCACACTGTTCCCAACCGTGCCTCCCTGATTTTCCACACAAAGGGCAGGGCTGGGAGATCCCTACATCCATGGGACAAGAGCCAGCCTCGTGGAGAGGCAGTGCAAGCAGAGCAGCCCACGGCATTTCCCACACGCCATGGGGTTCCTGTGAAAGCCACTCTTAAAATACACATCAAATTATTAGAGTATTAACTGCATACACATATAGCCCAGGCTTGTGTTTCCAAAGCGTGTACAGATATTTCGGGGGAAGGTGCATGAATTTAGTACAACTGTAAATGACTCTGCTAATAAACCCTATCCAATTACACCGGGTGAAAGGTAGATCACATAAACTTGGCTTAACCTGGCTTGGGAGAGCCCTCTAATTAGCTGGCTTCCAATCAATGCTCTGACATGAATACACAGAAGTTTGCTATGTGGTCAGTGCAAGCAAAAATAACTGGAGCTTGGCAATTAAGAGCTTCTTTTTTAAATTACATTTTTGCTTCTAAGAGTCAGACCACAAAGATTCAAGTTTCCAGAGGACAGCTGTAAAGCTGTGAAAGGTTTTTAATGGACAAAGTGCTTTTAGCTGTTAACAGTAATTACCCAGAACTTCCAAAACGCTTTTCATTGCAGAGCTCCATGTGCCTTGCAAACAATGTTCCCTGAAAGATAACACAGAGCAGGAGAATGAGCTCTGCAACAGGCAATCAGCTGAGTCACAGAAAGATGCAGTGGCTTGGATGTGGCCACGCAGGAGCCAGAGCTGCTGCAGCAGGGCTATGGCACAGTGCTCTCACCCAGAGGCACGAGCAGCCTCTGCCGGGAGCTTGTGCCAGATGGAGATAAGGAGCAAATACTTCTGCACTTAATTCTGCTGCATCCTGATGAATCTTGCTCCTGCAGCAACATCTGAAGTCATGGTGGGAGTGTGAACAAGCAGAGAGCCAGTGAGTAACAGGGGAGAGAGCTCTCCCATGCCAGGCCCGTTCTAGACATTCTGCCCCTGCCCAGCCCCTTCCCCCCCTGCCAGGAGCACTTCCAGCCTCTACAACCACAATCCACAAGCCCAGGCCCTCAAGGTGGGTTTTGGCATTTGCACCACGTCAGAGGGACTGAGGCAGATTTCTCTGACCTCTCTGCACGTGCCTCCATCCAGCAGAGGACACGGACACCCCTCAGCTGCCCACCTTCAAGCAGTCTGTCCCATCCCTCCCACGTACAATCAGACCCTGCCGTTGTACCTTTGTTTAAGGGGGAGTTTTCCAGCCCTTTTTTCCTCTTCCTCCAACCTCCTGCGAGCTTCTTCCAGCTGGGTGAGAGGGTTGGGGGCTGGGTTGGGCGGCATGGTAGGATCTTGGATGAAGGGGTGAGAAGGCTGGACGACGTTTCGGAGCTGGGCGCTGACCCATGGATGCACCGTGACGGGTCGCTCAATGGAGAGGGGCCGGACCATGTCATGGGACAGCTGCTTCTTAGCACCTGAAGAGCTACACAAACACAAAGGCTTTACATGGACCACCAGGACACTCCAAAACAGGCACACAGTCATTCCCAGATGGACCTACTGCTGGACATAGACACCACTGGGAGGCTCCTCACAGCATGGCTTCGGAGGGAGAGGGGAGCAACATCAGAATCTAGAGAAGATTTGAGGACAGCAGGTCCTGAGACATCAGTGTGAGCAGCCCAACAGTGACACAAACCCCACAGATGTGTCTAAGGGCTCACAGCAATCCACAATACATAAAAATAAACCCAGCAAAAGGCAGCTCCACAGTCTGTGACATTCCCCCAGAAGATGCCCTGTGCTGCCAATATAGTGGTCAGCATCCCCAGGGAAGGGGACATTGAAGAGATGGGCTCATCTTTCTCCAGCTCCAGGGGCAGAACCTGCTGCCTGACTTCCTGGTGGCCTGGCATTGCCCTTGGCCCTGGCACTCAGCCCCAGCTGCCAGCAGTGCAACCTGCCCTGGCTTCTACTGTCATCCTTCAGAAAGAGTCCTTATAGCCCCTGAACAATCCTCAAACTCCGAAGGGTCTAAACCCTTGGTGTGGTGGATTCTTGTCTTCCTGAGATGTCCAGGCACCCTGCTGACACTCCCTGTGCAGGGCAAGCAATAAAACAGCATGAACACCCCTCTCTCTGCCAGCCCTTACCCATGGTTTGTTTTCTTATGCCTGCTGATCTCCTTCTCTCCTTCTATGATCCACTGAAGGATCTTCTGGTTCCTCTCCACGTCTTCAGGAGATCCTGGCATCTCATAGTTGGCACCATCACTTTTCCCTGAATCGGTCTTCTTAACATTCCTTTTTGAGAGCAGACTTGCTTTCCCACTGCAAGAACAAAGCTTGAGACATCAGTGCCTTGCCTAAGCCAAACCACCGCGGGCCGGGGCAGAGGATGGACAGCTCTGTCTCCAGACATCTCCCACAGTCCCCTGCTCTACCAAGGCTCAAACCAACCATGCTGCAGTTAAGCCTAAGAGCAAGACTGGCTACGCCTGGGCACGGCAACTTCTCTGCCCAGTCACTTGTGGGAAAAGAAAGCTTCTCCTCTGGACAAACAAGCCACAACCTTGTGGCAAGATCTGCCACAAGAAGGGTTGTGTTAAACCCCCAGTTCTTGGCTCAAGGCAGTAGGTTCATCCTGGTGCTGCAATCCATCAGCTGCCTCTCCAGGACTGACCACTGCTTGAAACCTGGGTCCTTCCTATCGTGCCTCACTGATACCCCAAACTCTGATCTGCTATGCTCAGCATTTGCTCCTCAGCCTGATCTGAACCGAGGCTTCACACCTTGGTGGAAGATCACATCCCAGCAGGCTCGGCTGCCTTCCCTGGGGAAGCCCAGCCACCTTGACCACCGTGGCCAGAGGGATGCCAGGCAGTAGCCAACACTCTGGCTACACCTTTGGCTGCAGCAAAGGCTTCTACAGGAACCCCACGGCTCCTTGCCCACACGCATGGCCACGAGCCCAGCTGAGCAGCCCCGGGTGCAGGAGGCCACGCAGAATTTCCCCGTACTGGCCTGTCATTGTCACAGCCTGTAATTTCATGGGGCTCTCACTGTCCTAACCACCCACCCACTTTACTCCACAGGACTTCTCTCCTTCGGCACATATAGGAAAAATAACCTGAACGCCAGAGCAGAAACAGGCCCTTAGACAGCTTTGCTGAATTTCCTGGGAAAAAGCCCAGAGAGGGGTTGCTGCCGATCTACAAAGGCAGGGCAAGCTGACATCTTGTCTGCTTCTCCCCACACGAGGATTAATGGGTATCAAATGAAACTCTGCAGCAGCAGGTTTAGTGCAAACAAAAAAATATGCCTTTTTCTGCAGGTTGTCACCAACCTACAGACACGAATGTGAGGGGCTGGGGAGACAGCAACCTGGCTGGCTTCAACAAGGAGCCAGAGAAGTCACACGAGACTGCAGGCTGCCAAACAAGACCATTTGGATGCAAACCCCTGTCGTGTGAAGCTCCTAATCCAAGGACTGCCAGGAACTGGGAATTTGTGCCAGAGGAAGGACAGCTCTGAGTGTGTCCTATTATAATCCCATTAAATATATGCTGCAGTTGCTGCTAGAAGGAAGTCTTGTGTTTGGATGGGGCTTGGGGTTGGAGCAGCATGGCCAGGTTCATCTCTGATCTCCCTTTCCCCAAAGAAACAGGGCAGATTTAAGTGCTTTCCCCGTTCCTGGAGAGCCTCTACACTCTGCCTCCCACCCTGGAAAGCTGGTCCTGTCTGCTGCAGACCCAGCCACTTGCCTTCACAACACCCCAAAGCCATAGCCTTGGGGAGCCAGACACACTCAGGGTGAGCACAGCTTTCCCTATGGCTGCTCCATCCCAACCCCTCATCCTGGGCAGCCTGCACTCCTGCCTTTGCAATTATCCAGTAAGAGGACCAGCAAAATCTGATGCAGCAGAGGAGCTTTGCCCTCTCCCGGCAGCATGGAGGAGATAGAGGAACTCAAACAGCCAAGGGAAGATGGACAGCAACCCATAAAGCAGCAAAATGGCTTTTGTGGGCAGAGGGTGCCCTACCCTGGAGACCATTCCCCTTGCACAGCACTGCAGCATCCAGTGCTTTGTTAGGAAGAGAAAGGAGCCTTTCTGGGGAAGGGGTTAGGCCTTGCAGTAAGGAGGGTTTTTTTGTCCTCCCATAAGCACTTTAAGAGACCTGTTTCCATTACCCAGACCTCGAGACACAGCCCTAATATGCAACTCCTAATGTATGGCGAAGTAAACCAGCACCTGCAATTTCTAAGCACCTCCAGTGCTTTAAGGAGTATAGAAGTATTTAAAATACAAAACCTACTTTATAACCAAGGCCGCTAAAAATCCTGATTAGAGGGTGTCTTTCAGCACCAGATCAGAGAGATAAAAAGGGGTCTCATAAGGCTTTTTGGGGCATATACATTTCTGAAGGGGATGAGCAGTGGAAGGCCCTCAAACCATGTCCCAGCAAAAGGTTTCACAAGAAAATGCAGTTCAAACACTGTTCCATCTACATTCTACAGCCTGTTTATGAAAGAGCTTCCCAGAGAAGCCACACCTTTGGGAATCCCACTGGGTGTTCCTTGACTCACCTGTAGCCTAAAGAGTCCATGGGGACAGGGGCCATGCCCAAGTTTTCGCTGTAGTTTCTTGACTTTGTTGCATAGTTATGTGAATCTACATTCCAAGCAAAGCTGTTCTGCACTCGCTGCGTGGCCTCGGCCTCGATCTGCTCTTTTGGTTTCATCATGCTGTGGTGATGGATGTGGTGGTAGACATGTTTATGGTGGTATAAGTTAGCTGCATCCAGTTTCATTCCTGATTTTGTTGCGTGCTTGCCATGCCCTGGAGGAATTGTTCCCAGTGTCCCTGACAGCTTTCCTAAGTGGCCGCTTTCCGGGGACCGTGGTTTGGGAGAGTGACGGCCAGGTCCTGGAGACTGGCAGCCTGGTGTTTTCATCACACGCTGCACGTGTTCATCCAGGATGCTCTCAGGGTTTTCCTCGTGGGCATCTCTCATCTGCATCCCAGCGCAGCCCATCTCAGCGTAACGAGGAGCAAAGTGGTGAAAGGCTTGGGCGGAAGGCATCTTGTGGCTAATGACCGAGGGACCAGAAGAGATATCTGCATCCTCACCTTCTTCTTCCTGCAAGAAACATGGGGACAGTCAGTGAATGGCAGCAGCATGGTGGAAGGGGTCCCCAGTCCCACCTTCTGCTCACAGCAGGGCTGCTGCCAACCCCTGGACTTCAAGATGGAGAAGCACCACCGCTTTGGAGACCTGTCCCAGACTGACAGAAAATTCCTAATGCTCAAGCCAAGCCTGTGCAGTCTGGCTGCCACCCAGCAGAGCAGCTCAGGTCTCTGTACCTGCTTTGTGAGCCACCATTAGCAACATTCTCCACGCGCTGCCCGAAGAGACTGAGGTGAGCTCTCATGGGGAGCCCACACATCACAACCAGGGTTTACAGACACAGCATTCTGACCAGCCTAACAACTCAATCAGGCACAAGAGCAGGCAGAACCTCATTAAAATCCTCTCCAAGTCCCCTGAAGGTGGTTCTGTAACAACGAGCAGCAGAAAACACAACTTACTGCATCGTACTTGTGACTTCTTATGGCACTGCTTCAAAGCACATCGGATAAAACCCAGAGCTACTGGATATGTGGCAAATCAGTTCTGAGCCAGGGGGGTTCTCACCCAAATGACTATTTCACACCGCAAAGCCAAGAGTGGGCTGCAACAGGAAGGGGCAAGTGAAGGTCGACGGCGGCATGAATGGTTCTGAAAATCAAACATTGATTTCTCCTGGGCGTGCTAAGGCTGGAGTGAAACACTTCACACAGATAACGAAATGGGCTGGAAGTAACTGCTTGTTCTTGCAGTTCACACTGGTCTAGGACACGCTGTTAGCGACTCTTAAGTCCTTGCCAGGAAGAATTAAACTCCTCCATGCTGACAGCCACAGTTTTGATGCTGACGAACTACTTTACGCTCCAACATAAACTCAGATATTTATGAAGTTTCTTTATTGGAAGTCAGGATTCCTATTTGTTTTAATTACATAAGCAGGATTCCAGCAAGTCCTTTAATCCTACTCTCTTTTACTCCTTTGGCACAGCAAAGAAATCAGTTGCAGCACAGGGTATCTCTGCCCTGCCAGATAAATGCATCTGCTGGAAAACACTGACTCCCATCAGCTTTGCCTGTCAGATGCCATCATCCATCGCTTGCTAACCAGCTTCAAAGTTTCAGCTGCCAACCACACAGCAAGAAAGCAAATAACAGACTTCCTGCCAGTGTCACACCTGGGGGTTCAGACCTGGAGCAGCGACAATGCCAGGCTTTGAAAGTGCCAAAGGTGTGGGCGCTGCAAGCCTGGGGTGTGACATGATGCTGGTGTCTGCAGGGGACACAGCACTAACAGATCACTTTGAAGAACTTCAGAGGCACCTTTCATCTACAGCCACTGCAGCCTGCCCTGGGCACCCAGCTCAGGGGCAAGAAATGATGAAGCATGTGCTGACTGAACCCCTGCCACTGGGGTGAGCATTTACTAGCAGTTTATGATAACCCAATTATATTCTTGAGAGGCTTTTGGGTCTGGTACCTCTCAAGTTTAAACAGCAACTAACATTCCCTGAGGAACAGCAGCATGAGCTTTCTGCTCAGAGTCAGAGCTCTGGCAATGCTGTCACATCAGAGCAGGGTGGCACAAGAGTGACAACCCAGGGTGGCCCAGCCAAATGGGTGCCTGGTATTTGGGAAATCCTCTGGCTGTCTGGGACTTCATTTTGCAGGTAACAGGGACTTTTGCTTCAGGACCGAGTTCAGGGTGGGCTAAGGGGAGGAAAGGGATGTATTGGCTCCCTCCATTCACCTTGGCTCAGCTCATCTGTGTCGCTGAGCAGATCTGGACTCCAAGCAGGACCACAGGCAGGAGCAGGTGCTGCTGGGGTGGGTGATGTGCAGGCAGACCCCGGGCACCTGCCTTACCACCCGCCAGCACTGGCCTCAGCCTCACATCAGGCAGGAAAGCCCCAACAGTGAGACAGTGGCAGTAATGAAGGAATTGGGGTGCCTATCCCAAGCTGTCATCTCTCCTCAGGCTGGGCAAAGGCTCAAGTCAAGGCTACAGGTACCAGCTGAGCTGAATCTTTTCACCTGCTCAGTCTGCAGTGGAAATACTGACACATGTAGTGTGGGCTCTAGAGCCGTATTTTGGCATCTCACTGCAATGAGCTGGGCAGAGCCTGGCATAGAGCTGGGCAAAGCCTGGCACAGAGCTGGGCAAAGCCCGGCTATGAGCTGGGCAAAGCCTGGAGGTGAGGTGAGCACAGCCTGGCAGCGAGCAGAGCCTCTGGGCCGGTGGGAAACCTCGGGTCCCATAACCACTAGATGGTGCTTTGTTGACATTAATACTGTGAGGAACCTCTTCCACCAGCTCCCAAGGCAGCGGCAGGCAGAGATGCAGCTCCAACTTTGCTGACTGTCTGCTGAGCTATTTTTACTCTCCAGCAAGGCTGGGGTGCCCTTCCCTTTGAATTAGGAGGCTGAGAGCTGCACTGAGGAGCTAGTGGGAGCAATCCCTCGCTGCAAACCTCCTCCTCTGCCTTCTCCCCATCCCACCCATCAGGCTGCTGCTGGTTGGGAAGGGAAAGCAGCTCTGCTGAGTGCCTGTTCGATCATCATGCAAACGACTTCCCTCTCTAGTCAGGCGGTGTTTTATATTCAAATAGTGAGAATCTCAGCGGTGGCTTTGCTTCCCTCTGGCTTATTTTCCATGCACTCAGTTCAGAGACAGGAATCTGGATGATCTGATACTGATCAGTATGATATGTTACTGCAGCTTTCCTGCACGGACACGAGGCTGAAGTGTCTCAAAAACCAACATGGGAAAAACCAGTATCCTCTAATCCTCTCCCATGTTGCTCAGCATAATTAATTAATTCAGAGTTGGGGTTTTTTTTGTGAAACAGAAATCTGTCAGTCTTCTCAGTAAAAGGCATTTGGTTTCAAATTTTCTCGATGTTACTGCATGATGTGGCTTTGAAAGGGAACATGCAGGCAGCTCAGTATGGAAGAGAAAAATTCTTTCTTCCTAGCTTTTGCAAAATATTTCCAGCCTCCCTGCTAAGCTGATAACTGCCTGGTGTGACTAACACTCGTGGTTTTCCCTGGGCTGCTGTGCAGTGAGCCATGCAGACCCGGGAAGAGGTTACCCTGTAGTCTGGTGTTCAGGTCACAGAAGAAAGCCTTGTGATCTATCAGGATTCCAGCTCTCCCTCTTGCTGATACCAGCAGCTCCTGCACCTTAAGTGCTGACCTAAAAAAGCTACAATTGCTTACTCTGAGTTTTTCCTGAATGGCTAATGCCAGATGCCAGCCAGTCAATGAAATACATTCTGGAGGCAGCAAAGAGATTTAATATATAGCATTAGTGGGAGTCCTGGGCTTAAAAACAGATTGTCACACAAAAATGTGTTTAAACAGACTTAAATATATTCTCTGGCACATAGGTATTTGCTGATTTTATGGTATTGCTACTGGCAGCTTCTTCAAGGAGACAGAGGGCTGGAATAATGTAGTTTAGTACAGGTGGGGGCTGCAAGAGAACCACAGGAGGAAGAGGAGGAGGAGGACAAGGAGCAGGAAGAGGAGGAGGAGAAGGAAGAGAGCTCTAGGACTTAGCAGAAAATGCTGCTGGTTACATTGGCTTTGTCTAGAAAGCAACAGCCACCAGACAGGACAACAGTGCAATTCCAGAAGAACAGGAATCTAATCACAAAACAGCACCTCGGCCTGTTCTGGCTGGATGGGGAGTTTGCTGGAAAATGCCTGGAGCTGGAGGGGACCTTACAGATCCTTCTGCCTTCCTCAGTTCTCTGCATTTGAAATGCAGATGTGATTTAAAGCGAGCTCTAGAACCTACAGCTCTTTTCTGTTTAAACAGCTACTAGATGAACATTTTAAAATCCTCCAGTGGGGCTGAAGGTTCTGTCCTGGAGCCCCAGAGGCTCAACTTCCCTGAAAGCAGAGAGCCAGGCACCAACACCTCTGCTTGAAGGGAGAGCAGCAGGTGACCGAGCACAGAGCCTTTGCCTCAGGGCCACGGCAGCTAGTAACTGCAGAGAGCCACGATTCCAACACACAGGGCTGGAGTCACACTGACACTGGTGATGTTCAGCAACACCACAGCGTCCTCTGGAATCTCTCCTGGATCCCCAGCACAAGCTGGACAGGTAGCCATGGGATGCAGTGTCTCAGAAGAAATGATATGGTGTGAATACTGACGAACGGGGGTCTCACACACGTAAGTACATGACCAGCACCTCACCCTTCACCTTTTGGAGCTTCTTGTGGAACGAAAGGCCTTGCACGCTTCCCATGGTTCATCTAACAAGTTCTCAGGCTCTGAAAGGCCCCAGCAGTACCAGGGCTCACAGCACTCAGTGCCACTGGCTGGGTATCCCCAGCCACGCCTGTGGAGTCACTGTGTTTCGCTGCCCAAGAGAGGGGTTTTTGGATGACACATCTGAATGGATCAGACGTTTTCTAGGGATGTGCTAGGCACTGATGGGCAGAACCCTTTTGGTTGTGGTAGAAACAGCCTGGTAACAGACACAAACACCTCCAAGGACAGCATCATCTGCCCTCTGGTTACCACTTGTGGGGGAAACAGGGATCACACAAAACCTCCCGGGGGAGGTGAACCCCGGTTACACAGCCCCAGCCTTGCATGGAAGGGATTGCTCGTGAAGTCAGGAGAGCCAGGCTGCCAAAGGTGGTGATGGAGAGCTCCCACAGCCCCTAACTGATGGCAGAAATGGGCACTCCTGGCATCACACACAGGGAGGGAGCACGGGAGCTCACAGAGCCCTGCATGGATGGGGGGACAGCACTGTGAAAGCTCCCGGTGCAACAGGAGCCTCCAGGAGCCCCGTGCAAGTGCTCACCACAGCACTGGAGCAGGGAACTGGTCACTCCAGTTGCTTCCACAGCACCTGAAAGCTCCCTGTGGTATAGGGTGAGCAGCCTGGCAGGCTGGTGGAGGAGGCAGGAAGGTTACTGACCGCTCGAACGCGTTTAAGGCGCTCCTCTAATTTCTCCTCCGCTTCACGTTCCTTTTGTACTTCCTCCAGACGATTGATCAGCTCTGCAGCAAACTTCTCTGGTTCTACGTGGATATCCTTTGGCATTCGGTACGTACGCTGCAGGGAGAGCACACCAGGGGTTAGCGAGAGATGCATGAAAAATCACAAGTTTATTTGGAAGGCTTTGATAACTGGAAATGCCGGTCGTGCCGGTGGGGAGCTGAGGGAGGACAGGCTGGCAGGCACTGAGGTGCAGCCCAGGACCTGGGGGCTGGAAGCTGAGCCACCTCCACGAGCTCCCTGGTTGGCACCAGCTCCACACACCTCCCCATGTAAGGGAAAGGTTTTCTGGAGTCGTAATTCAACAAGTTCTTTTGGCACCAAACTCCACTTAAGGATGGACGGGCTTGGTTTTCTCCCAATGTACACATGGTCAGGAGGAATACGCTGGTCTCAAAGGGTGGGGAAAGGATGAGCAGAGCTCTCAGCCACTCAAAAATCCTGTTTATAGCAGCTATGCTTTCGCTTTGATAGAAAGGAGGACTCTGGTGCTCACTTACTCAGCTTATCCCAGGAGGATCAGGTTGTGCCAGTGAACCTCTGCAGAAAGGCCCCTATTCCCATAAAGCATCCTCTCCTCCTGGAGGATCCTGTAGGATTGCATCTCAGCTCTTCAGAGCCACGCAACGAGTCCCTGCTGGCTGTATCAATACAGCACCCTTACAAGCACAGAGATGCCATTTTACTGCTTGCTCTGGGTGAATAAATGAATATTTATGGCAATTCAAGGGCGTTCTCGATTCCTTACGTTGAGTTACTTCGTCCCAAAATTCCTGAGCTCTGGGATAAGAAGTTTGTGTAGTGAAGTATGAAGTTATCAGCTGCTGTATTTCCCCCCTCATTTTTATCCCTTCTGCCCTATTCTGTTAAAATATTAGAAACAATGAAATCACACAGCAGAGATAAAAATTTAATTTGGAGGGAAAATATCTGGAAAATTCAACACCATAAGCCCCTGCATTCAAATATTTCAATACCAGTAGGAGAGAAATATACACCCTATAGGACCAGAGATAAAACTAACTGTGAAGACATGAGATAATTCACAGCAAAAGAACAAATGCAGCATCAGAAGCAGACATGGAGCTTGAAAACTTTAAAGGAGGATGAGAGACCACCCGAATTTATCCCAGGCCAGCCAAAAGATCAAAGCAGAAGACTAAAATACTGCTTGGCCTCAAAACCTGCCAAAAGTATGCAAATCGTATTGGCTTTGCTGTCTCTGCCAGCGGCTGAGGGGAAGGCAGGGAAGAAAACCAGAGGCAGTAAGTGCCCACTGATGTCACCAAGGAGCGGAGGACACCTCTCATGACACCCCTGCTGGGTTGCAGAGGTCCCAGTTTAAGCACTGCTTGTTTTGCTTGCCAAGAGGAATCGGTCTTCCTGACCCCGCCAGCAAATCTCAACCCCAGTGACCCACTGGAGTTGGGAACAGCCCCAACCAACCATCCCTTCATCCACGTATGGAGCCTGGAGAGGGCACAACACGTGTGAGCTACCAGGTGGCTCCCACCCTGGGATCAGGACCTCCAGCCCTGCAAATCAATTAAAAAACCCTCAAAACTGCAGAACGGGATTTTCACTACGAAAAGTGACATTTAAGCTTGAAATACTGGCACGGGGGCCAAAGCAGCGTGCTTCATCTTTGCATTGCCCAGAAATGGGCCCTAGATGTGCTCCAGCGTGGCGGGAGATGCTGCAGAGCTGGTTCCTGCTCTGTTACTCCCTGAGGAGCTTCCAGCACCCAAGTGATGTCTCCCTGTTCCCCAGCATAGCCCAGGGGAGCACTTGTGGCTAAGGGAGCCTGCCTTCTCCAGAAAGCCCAGACCCATGACCACCCCCACCCACGTCGTGAGGCAGCAGCAGCAATTCCTGAGGAGGGAAGTCTCTCTCCTGCCTGACAAGTCACAACCTGTGGGGTGACGTGCTCCCTCCCTCCTGCCACCTCAGACATGCCAACTCTCCCTGCGGTTGTTTATACGACAGCAGCACCAAGCCCTGCTCCGTTAGACACTTAATGAGCCTAATGAGAGGCAGCTCAGAGCTCAGCAGTCACAGGCTCTGCTCTCCCTGTTGCAGCTACCACAGAGAAGCACAACTGGGAAAGAATTTCTCTTTATTTTCGCAGCCTTTGATGCAATGCAGCATCCCAAACCAAAGGCTCTCCCAAACCTCCAGCAGCAGTGGGTGCAAAGGCTGGTTGGAAACCTGAGTGTCTGAGTCCTGTCACAGGAATGTGGCTCCCTGCAGGCCCAGCAATGCCTCAGGACCACATGGTCCTCTGATGAGGGTCTGAAGACATTTGGAATCACTGCTGAATCCACGGAACACAACGTAAGATGATTCTGGTCTCTTACAACCAATACCTCAGCATGTTTATCCACAGTCTCTCAAAGTCTGGAGGTGACTGAAGCTCAAATACAGAAATTACAATAATCAAACCCAAGAATCTTTAGGACAAACTTGTCTTTGAAAAACTGCTGCATCTGAAAAACCCACTGCCCTGTCCTGGAGCTTCCCACTCAGCACAGCAGCTTGCAGAGGGCCTTGTCAGCCCGTCTGGGGGTGCAAATGCAGCCCCCTCTGCGCAGCCATCTCTGCAAGGGTCTCCCTGAGCATCCAAGTTCCGTGCAGCTGGAATCAGCCTCACTTCACCCCATGGATACCAGTTGTATGTGCCCTACGTTGCCCTGGTGGGTACCCACAAGGGTGACTCAGAGAGCTGGCAAGCAGGATGATGCTGTGAGCATCGCCGTGGGTCTGACTTTATTCCTAGCTCAAAGGATGAGCTACACAGACTTCCCCAAAACTCACAGTAGTGCAGAATAATGAATGCAAATTCTTTGTGCTGAAACAATACAGAAAATTGCTGAGCGCTCTCTCTGTCTCCCTGGACAGCAAACATGGATTGCACTGACCTGGTTCAAAAAGACAACAAAAGTGTTTGAAACTTTTATCAAATCGTGGGCCTGACTTCAGAAGGCAGACACGGGAGATACGCTCCATCAAAAACCAGCCAGGCTGAGCCTGTGCCCGGAGCAGGATCCTTCAGGGCTTCAGGATTCTGAGCCTGCCTCCAGATTCCCATGGGCGTACAGAGTCCTGCCAAGGGAGTTGTAAATAAGCTGTTTATTGTTCTGAAATCAGAAGGGCTCCAAATGCTTTTGTTCCAAGTAAAGGATGCAGCACTGTCTAAGAGCTGACTGGTTTTGGAGGATCCAGCCCTCCAGTCTGGAGCAGAATGAGATCTCCGGACATCCTGGATCAACAATTCAGAAAGGAAGCACTTCATTTTAAAGACCTGTTTATCTACAGCTGTTTTCTCTAATGTTTTATTACTTACCTACCTACTTTTACTTAATACCACTAGTTAGATAGGTCTGTCCAGAACCAAGCCACACTGAGGTGGGGAGGTTGCAGAGGGCAACAGATGGGAAGCTGAATGCCAGGTGGGTTGGAAAAAAAGGGATGGCTTGGATCAATCTTTCCTCCTGATAGCTCTGAAGGAGCATTTCTTGGGGTACCTATGACCAGAACACTGCCCCTAACATGTGAAGTGCCTGAAGCTCTGGTACCTTAGGGAAGAAGTAGCTTGCTAAGAACATGTGAGACACAAAAGCTCTCCAATAGTTTAGCACCTGCTCTCACATTTTCTCCTTCTTCTCTTGGAGCTGATGAAGTGGGAATTGCATGGATTCTGCTCCATGAGGCAGATGTAGATCTTGGGTTTTGATGGATTTCACCTTCCCTGAGAAACTGAGGTTTGAGGATCAAGTTGCACATCAAGAACACCCCAGCATCCGAAATGTGTGGTTCTACCACGACCCATATGTGAAAAGGCTGAAAGGGAAGAATCTCCCTGCAGTTTGCAGGTTCCCCTTGGAATCAACCCTAGCTGCTCTGAGCTAGAACAGGAAGCCTTCTAAAGTTCCACTGGGTAGAAGTCCCCAAGCAGCCCCACAGTCAGGTTGGGCTGAACCATTTCTTACAGATCTGAGGCAGTGGAGTGGCAGCCAAGTGGAGTTGACAGCCAAGGAATTCTGTGCTGGTAAATCCCCCTCTTCTACGGGAGGTTTGATGCCTCCATGATGCCTGAGGGGCTGATGTTAGATCATAAGTCAGCCTTGGAAGGGAAAGGAAGACAGCAGGGTACAGAAGCCAAGAACTTCTGAGCCTCCTTGTTTCTTAGATTAATACATTTCTCTGTGCTGTAAGTTTTTAACAGATAAATGGTGTTTTCACACCAGAAACGCTTGTGGCAGAGCACACGGACAGCTGGATTTCAGCATCCACTTTAGCAGCATCCAGGGATTAGCAAGAAGCCCCACTGCTGCAAGGCTTGTGAGGGAAATGGGATAAAGCATCCGCTGGGAATCCCGAGCAGGTTCCCAACTCGCAGGAGCAGAAAGCTCATGCAGCTGTAGTTACCCAGGCACACGAGACCAGGCTCCTCCTGGGCACTCCTCACTCGTACAGCACAGCAGAGTGGTCACCCACAACCTTCCCAAGGACACTCTGGAAGCCACCCTGCAGCACCCTTGACTGTGGGGCAGGACAGGAGAGCTCCCACCCGATGATCAAGCTGCAGCAACAACATCACAAAATGGCTTCTTTATGCAGTTAAACAAACGAGCCAGCCAAATCCCAAGTCTTAATGCTTGAGGATGGATTTTTCTGACTTTGCTGTGGAAAAGGAGGATCTACCATCCTCTCCTGGGAATGGATGAAGGCCAGAGCTGGGGTAAATACAGGGTATTTACAGGTACAGCCCTGCATTCTCTGGGCTTTTTCCCTTCCTTTGAGAACTTGCTTGCTCTTTCCTTCCTTGGTGCTCCAAGACTCTGCTTAAATCCAAGAGAGAGATGGAAAACCACATGAAAGCAACACTCACACACTGTGTAATGGGTTCCTGCCAGAGGCACAAAACAGAGGTCTCGCTGCTTGCTAGAGATCCTCACCCACTGCATTCCTGGGCAGAGTGCCACTTCACAGAACACAACTTTTCCAAACTTAGAGCACTGGCGAGTTGGTAAGTGTGGAAGATGTGAGCTGGTGAGTGTGGAAGATGTAGATCACAGCCATCCACACATCTCCTGCTACGTACCCAGCACATGCTGGTGTTACTTGGAGGCAGCACGGCTGTTGGAACTGCCGGGCAGCCTCCTGTGAACGTATAATGACTGCAGTTTATAGCTTCTGGACCTAACTACAAGTGCTGCTATTAAAAGCAATAGAAGTCCTTTCAGAATTTTTGCATAATAGCCCCATAACTCATTTGTCAGGGAACAGTAAGGTCTGTAAGGGACTTCTGAAATTACTTTCGGAAGTAGGAGGTTCTCTATTATCAGCAGGAAAACATGCCGTGCATTCTGCAGGCACTATCAGCATGGACTCTGCCTACGCTGGGGAGATAGGAGTCCATAAAGACCTTCACTCAAAGGTTGTGATTTCGTCACTGCCACACGTTTCAAAGCAGCTCAGCCCTGGGTCCAGCCTGCTTTAGCCACGGGCTGTGGGACAGCCCAACCACGGGCTTCGGAAAGCAACACTCGGAGGAACATTTGCATGGCTCCTTGCTAATTGGGGCCCTTTAATTCAACGAGCGTGTAGTTAGAGGTGAATTTTAAAGAGTAACTTTATAACATTTCACACTGGTGTTGTCAAAACACATTGTCTAATTACCTTCTCCTTTCTTGGCTGATTGATAAGCAAGGGCAGAGCAGTGCCTCTCTGAAGTCGATGCCAATTCTGTGTCAGTAATTGGCTGGCAGGAGGTGCCAGAGTGTCTGAACTAAACTTTTATTCCCTGGAGAAAGACTAGAACTAACTCGACTTCTCAGTCCTCCGCTCCCATATAAATATGTGTCAAGATGCCTTTTTCCCTGGGACTTAAAATTACAGAGCACAACCTAATGGGAACAGTGGATGTTTCACAGAAAAATCCTTGTGAAGCATCCGTGTGTAGTTTAGGAAGAATATGTAATTCTAAAAGACTGTGTAGGTAAATAGGATAATATAAAAATTTATAAACAGCAGGTGGCCAATTTAAACCTTGTTTTTCCCCTCCCTTTTTAAAACTGGTTTCCAAAAAGGTCGATAAAATTTAATGCTAAGTAAAACTAATTAGCCTGCAAGGAACTGCTGCTGGAATGACACTCATTCAGTTCAACAAAAGAAATGTTTGGCAGATGGAAGTTCGTTAAAGCAGAGCTCACTATACATATTTAATGCTCCAAACTCTGAGTTTATAACCTGCAGTTCATCGAGCCATTGCCAGTGCACACCATCAACAGAAAGCCACTATTATTTTTATCCAAAAGGTAAAGCCACTGACAAGCTTTGAAGTCGGAGAATATTCACTCAGTAGTTCCCACTGTTGGGGAACAGCAACAACAATAACAACAAAAAATAAAGGCCAAGCTTTCAAACTTCAACTCTAACAAAGCCATGCTTACAGTAAAAACGGCATCAAGTGAAATAAAAAGGCACCCAGCCAGCCTTTTCAACAGCAACCACACTGTGAAAGCAACTGTGTGAAAAGAGAGGTGACTGAGCAAGGATGGCTATGAGCGTCCACAGCCAGGGCTTTTATTGTTAACCCAGTGATCAAAGCACAGGAGACCCTCTTAAATCTAAGGAAAATAATCTAATTTAAAAGGCAAAACAAAGAGTGGTGGTTTTGGTGTTTTTTTTTTCCTTTTTTTTTTAAATCAGATTAAAACAAGGGTGTATTTCTGCTGGTATTGTGCTGCTTTGAGCAGGCAAGATGAGAACAGCTGCGCCAAGTTTGAAGGCACTTCTGGAAAAAGCAGATGGAGGTTTTTTTCCCCCGTATTTGATTTGTGCTGGAGTCCAGCTGTCCAAAGGGGAAAGAAGCACCTTTATTCCCTACTAGGTATTAAATGTCACCTGTAACTTCTCACAAAAAGAAAACAATAACGAGCAGGGCCGCAGATGGTGATGCAGAGCCCTAGCAGTAGTGTTCTTCTTCCAAAAGCTGTTTCCTTACCTGGAACAACCAGGTGTCAGACAAATGAAATACCTGCACCCTCTTTGCTCCCCTGCCTCCTATCCCCCGGTGAGCTTTCCCAAGTCCTTGAGAACAGGTTACAGCCCCCTTTCGCTGCCCAGTGCAGAAATACTGCTGGGGATCGTTGCATTTCTCCCCAGCTGACCCTGGCCGAGACCTACACCAACCTCCACGTCCGACAGCCTCCTGCACCTTCCACAAACACCTCCAGCTTACCCAAGGCATATAACCTGCTTGCAGGTAAATGCCAGCCAGTGCTTCCACTCTCATCCAGGAGAAACAGCCAGCTACTGACTGAATGGTTAAGGAAAATGTTTTTTGGGCAGCCCTGGATGGTGAGTTTGGCAGAAGTCTTCCAAAGCCTCTTCTTAGCATGGTGTTTGCCCATCTTAAACAAGTACAGCACTAAAGAGGGTTAAACTCAAAGCACAAGCAGAGTTATCTGTCCACTAGAGATCTCACATATTTTGCATATTTACCTCTGGGAAGGAGATAGTGCTACTTACAGGAATGTGAGGTAGTGGCACGCGTCCATTTGCTTTGGCACTTTCTTGCATCTCTCTGCGATGCTGCTTTCGGAGTCTGTACGGTGGGATCCCATCTCTGCCGGAATAAAACAACAACAGGCCCTGCTTTAGCGCCTTTCTCTGATCCATTTCGTTCTCTTACGCCTCGCAGACACAGAGTGGCAGGCAGGAATCCCCTTCATGTTGGAGGAAGGCTTTGCATGCCCAAAGCAAGAGGAATCCGTGTGGGGACGATGCTTGCCCAGGTGCCCAAACCAGCAACACTCTGGCACTGGGGACTGGGGGGACTTACATGCCATTCACTGGGAGCAGAGCAAGGCAGGACTCCTGCAACTGCTGCCCAAGGCAGAGGGCAGGGAGAAGGACTTGGACCGCATCCTGGTACCTTTTATAGTTGGTTGCTTTCTATAAAGAGCCTGCAATGTACACATTAAACCACAGGGCAGGCTAGGAGAGGGGGGAGAAGGAGGAGTGGGAGCTCAGTGAGCATCTACTCCAAGGGGAACTCGGTCAGGGAACAAGGTATATATTTTTAAGAAAGCGTGACAGCTTCTCAAATGGCTTATCAAAGCAAAGGGGTAGGCTCCACTGCTCCCAAGGCAAGCTCTAGCTCAGTCTGAAATGATGGGCTTGTCCTGGAGTTACTGCGGGGAAGAAGCCAGCCCCTTCCCCAGGGGATGCCATGGGCAGCAGCACACAGCGGAACCAGCTCCGCTTGGGTTTGTGCTCGTGCTGAAAAAGCTGCTGATGGAGGTCTCTGCAGGGGAAGGAGACAGTGGTGGCCACAACCCTTGGTCCTGCCAGACTGGGAGTCTGGTGCGTGGCTCTGCCATGAGCCTAGGTGCACATGGACCGCAGCAATGGGGTGTCAGCAGGTCAGAGGCATCCCAAAAGGCAAAGCATCGCTGGCTGAGTGTGACTTCAGGCAAAGAAAGGAAACACATTTTTGTTCTCACCATTGCCACCAGTTGGCTCACATCTGGGGATGAAAAGGTGAGCGAGTGGAGCCCAATTATGGAAGGACACAGACCCACCTTCTGGTGACACTGGGCTATTTGGGAAAAAATCAATGAATGCAAAAACAAATGCCAGCCTGGAGCTTGACAATTTGGAGCCTTCCTTTTTCACTTTGCACATTTCCCTGATTCAGTAGAAGAAAGTGCTCGAGAGAGCAGTGTAATGCCACAAAAGTGGGTGGAAATGAAGGGAGGGATTTGGTTTGTCCCAAGTACCAAACAACTCCCACAGACAGGCACTGTCTCCTGCCAACCCTGCACCCCTCTGAGCCGTGAAGACGAGCCAGTCCCGACACATCTCCCAACAGCAAGATGTTTGAACCAGCCAAATGTCCTTAGCACCCACCCCCCTCCCCAGCTGCTTCTCCAGAGCATAAACCAGTTTCACCAGCAGATTTTCAAAGTCAAGATGCCATTTGGCAGGAGAAATACAATTTACTGAGGTGTTTTGCCTGCTAACCCCCCCACCCCGAGTTTCAAGCACCAGCCTGTGTGAGGATGGCCACCATCAGCTCTCCTTCCCGTTCCCACCATGCTGGCTCCCTGGGAGTGTCGGCGAGGGCGGGACCGCCACCAAATTACACGAGCAGGACGTAATTTCATGCAGCAAGCCAGGCATTCAAAATGAAGCACCATTAAAATAAAATAAAATAAAACCTGTGATTAATGACAAGCGCTTTTTAGCAGGAAGACAAAGGAGAGAAGAGAAAACGAGGCAGGCTAATTGCAGCTCTGGAGAGTGGCTGCAGGTGATGCGGGAGGAGGAAGAGCGTGTCGGGAGCATCCCTTGCCCTGTGCCCACGGTGACACGGCTCCGGAGCAGGGCGATGCCCCAGGAGCTGCTGGACCAACAGGGGTTACCACAGGCTTCGTCCTCTTTTCATGGCAAACCTTCACGCGAACGTAAGAGCCACAACGGCTTCTTCCAGATTAACGGCGGCGAAACAACTGGCAGTTTTTGGAGGGGAAAATAAAAGCCAGGGGGATTTATTTTAGCCATCGCTGGTCGGCATCCACAGCCAACATTTCAGCCGAGCCAGCGCACAAAACCCGGGCGCCAGAACACAACTCGCGCGCTGAGGCCACGCGGCTTTCGGCCATTCGCGGGGGAAAGCGGCATTATGTTGGAAAAGTGCAATTTTTCTTTCTTTCTTTCTCTCCCTCTCTCTTTTTTTTTTTTTTTAATTCTCCCCAGCAGCAGTCCCAGCGGAAAGAGCGACTTTTGTTCCCAGCACAGTAGCGAAAGGCTGATAATGGCCTCTAATCTATCCGGCTTCAAACACATGTTCAGCCCCGCTGTGCTGCCTTTGATGTCATTTTAACTAGATTCCCCAATGCCACCTCTGAACTTGGAACATTCCTTCGTTCAATGTACTGTGCCAACTCAACCAGAGGAAGCAAATTCAAAGATAAGCACTTTAATTTTATCCCAACAAAACCTTATTCAATAGATGGGGGGAAAGCAAGGAAAACCAATACCGTACTTTTGTTTTCCTTTTGTCAGGTAGCTTGCTTTGAGATATTTTCAATAGATAGAGAAATAATATATATATATATATATATATATAAAAAAAATCAAAACTTTTTTTAGAGCACATCTACTTTTAAAATAAAACTTTCCCAAACTGTTTTTCCTTATTTCACCACGTGATTTCCTTTAGCACCAGAAAGCTCCGTGCTGAAATGCAACAGAAGAAGAAGAGTATTTCTATTGTTTATTTAATGATAATGCAATTGATTTGCTGCTGGGGGAAATGCAGAGGCTTCTTCCCCTCTCCAAACTGACCTGCAAGAGCCTCTGGTGAGCAGGGAAGTCTGGCTGTGGCTCTGCAGTTGGGCTCTTCTAACGAGAGCTGTCTTTGCTCCTCCTCAGACAGCCTCCAAAACCCAACCATTACGTCTAACACACTGGAAATCATCATTTGGCATCTTTTAAATTAAAAAGCTGTTAAACTTGTTAAAATACAGCAGAACTCAGGGTAATTCTGGACCACTGGCTGCAGACCACAGGAGCACAGGAAACAAATCCACAGTGAAACTGGCATTTTCTACCCATTACTCTTATCAAAGCACCTCCTTCACTGAGAGACTTTTTTCACATAAAGAAGCCCCATGGGAAAATCACCAGGCACTTTGGCAAAAGGCCAGTCATGCAAGGAACAGCATTTAATTTGCAAGGCTTTTTGAAGGAATAACCACTGTCCTAAACCCCTTTGCTCTGGGGAATGGCCATCCTTCCTCTGGAGCAGGTTTGACTGGAAGTGGGGAAGCAGGAGCATCCCTCTGGCTAAGCCCACAGGCACTGAGGGCTTCCCAAGTGCCTGGGGGAAGGCGAAGCTGTCTCCCAACCAAGATAAGCCAGGACACATGATAAGACCGGAGTATTGTTTAGCTGGAGCACAACACTGGGCTAAAGAGCAGACATTACCTACTGTTTGCCTTGTAAAGCTCTTGTAGAAATCAAGATAGATACTGACCTAAGGCATTTCTGCATCTGAATTGGAACATCACATGGCAATGTAACGCATTTCAGCCTGCCTGTTGCCTTCCTACCTACAGTTGCCTTAGCATGCCTCAAGCATCTCTCTTGTGACACCCCCTCCTACCCACAGGCTGCCTCCTCCACATGGGAAAGATGCCATTCCATGCAGGGTTATCCCAGACAGCAAGAGCAGCTTAGGACTGTGCTGGAAATGCTGCTGCAAGGCTGGGACAGCGCTCGGTGGAGCCTCTCACCGTGTCCTCCCCAGACCTTGCCTCCACACAAACCAGCTAAAACAACACAGCTGCCCTGCCGATTGTAAAAACAGGTTTCGGCAGAGAGGACCAGAGCTGTTTTGCCTACAAGGGCAGAGGAATTCCTCTGACACAGGAAGACTGAAAAATAATCAGCGGAACGCAGGCGTTTAAGAGCGATGTTTTTTAAGGCACTCAAAAAGCCAAGTACTCCAACAGGGACTGGTAACATATTCGTTATATAAATTCAACCCATTCCAATAACATTTACTAGTGCTTGGAAAGACATCCTGTTGAAAGCTGGTCTTTTAGGTTTGGAGCTGGTATCACAGCTCTACAACCCCTTCGGTGGGCTGGGTACTCCCCAAAAGTCTGTGCCTGCCTCCCTTTGCCCCAGCTCAGGAGCCCCGACAGGCAGAGCATTGCTCAGGTCTTTGCCTTGGGATCACACCCCGCTCACGCGCTGCCTCGGAGCACAAGCCAGATTCCTTCATTATTAAGCATGACTGCTGTATGTAAACAGCACACAGAGGGAAGAACCTCACTCATCAGCAAACGAGGCTTTTATTGCCATTTTCCTCAGAGGAGGCCTAAATTCAAAGCACTGAGACATGTAAGTCTTGTCAAGCAGCAGGAGTCCCTTCTTTAACTTCATCTGGTTGTTCTTCATTTTTGCTGCCTTGAGCAATTCTGCAAAAATTCCTTTGAAACTCGGGCGGCAGACAGGTTCAGCAATGCCATGTAAAAACCGAGTAAAATCCGGTACTGGAGTTTTAAAGCATGTAATGAAGAGCAAGGGCTGAAAACAGGCAGAGCCTTTGTAAACCAGAGGTGAAGGCTGCATGTCCAGAATCCCAATTTGGGGATCATTCTGCAAGCACCCCGTTTGAGATGCACAGAAAGAAAGATCACAGGTTTACGCTTATGATGTTCAACCCCACTAAGATTGGGTTAATTAGTAGCAGAAGGCAGAACATGTACTGATGGCAATTAAAGTCCCAGAAGCAGCCTATGGTGGGCATAGGAGGGATAAAATGCCTAAGGGAAAAAGGAGCATAGGATGGCCAATCCTATGAAATTATTCTGCGTGTGAAAGAAACTATGGCTACTGAAATAAAAATCAGAAGGATGAAGAACTGTGGTATAAATGATCCCAACTTACTGCAGGTATAACCATCAGAGCAGCCCCATGAGCCTGCTGGACTAGTGGAAAAGGAAGTGCTAAAAGGTAATTAATTTTGAAGAGTTCTTACATCTGTCTCTCCTGATAACCAGAAGTTACACGACCCCTGCTA
This sequence comes from Sclerurus mexicanus, assembly GCA_013396755.1. NCBI lineage: Eukaryota > Metazoa > Chordata > Aves > Passeriformes > Furnariidae > Sclerurus > Sclerurus mexicanus. The sequence goes on from VWZF01005777.1 coordinate 162,815, forward strand.
GCTTCAGAGCACTCCTCCCTATAAATTGATGAATATGAAGAATTGCAGGAGGATGGGGCAGAGCAGCTGGATTGGTATCAAATGGAGCCTTTAATTAGTGGTCCTCTAGAGCATTCTGTCCCGGGGGCATCCTCCTCTTCCCAGGCCCCTTTGGACAAGGTCTGCCTCCTCCATTTTGCAGCATGACATGGATAAGGAGCGAGGAGCTGGTGCCAGGGTGCAGAATGGACTCACAGCTGCTCCTACATGGCCCCAAGTGTCCGTGGAGGCAGAGACAAGACAGACATTCCCAACTCACCACCGCAGACACAGAAACCCCCTGGCCACTGTATGAGCAGAGGGCAGGTGGGGAACTGTTGCAACACCTGTTAACAACATCCATGGCATAGGCTGCAAAGTTTTTCCAACAAGGCCTGACAGCTCCTGACACTCATAGTGACACTAAATGAGCCTCTTGGAGGACTCTGTGTTTACAGCACTGCCATTAATAAAACCCTCTCCTAATTCTGTAAACCTGTCATCTTTCGCCTGAAGAATCAAAGGGTTTCTTCTCTACAGAAAGACACTTTGCATTTGCACTACTAAAAAACAGACTAAACAGTGAATATTTTCCCCAAGTCCTTTTTTCTATAACAGAGATGCAGTCACAACGAAATCTCATCAGCCCTTTTTTCTCCCTTTGCTGGCTATCTTTAAGGAAGGCATCCCATGGGTGAGTTATAGAGAGCTGTCACGAGAGGCAGAAAGAGAAAGAAGCAGAAAAGATTTGGCCAGGGCTTATTGACACAAGTGTTAAAGCACGGTGGCCACCAGACAAACTAGAACTGGGCAGTCACCAATTCTACTGAAAGCACAATCACAGACTGAGCAGAGTTACTCCATCTGGGGTAACATCTGTGTCCAGCTCTGGTCTCCTCGGGACAAGAGAGACAGGTCCAGTGGAAGGCAACAAAGATGATGAAGGGACTGGAGCAGCTCTCTCATGAGGAAAGGGTGAGGGAGCTGGGGCTCTTCAGCCTCAAGAAGAGGCAGCTGAGAGGGGACTTCAGGCTCTGCCTGGTGGTGCTGAGCTATAAGACAAGAGGCAATGGGCAGAAACTGATGCACAGGAAGTTCCACTTGAATATGAGGAAGGACTTCTTTACTGTGTGGGTGACCAAGCACTGGAACAGATTGTCCAGAGAGGTGGCGGAGTCCTCCTCATGGGAGATATTCAAGAACTGTCTGGACACAAGCCTGTGCCACATGCTCTGGGATGACCCTGCTTGAGCAGGGAGGTTGGACCAGATGACCCACTGTGGTCTCTTCCAACCTTACCTATTCCGTGATTTTGTGAGTCTGGCAGCATAAAACCTCAGGAGAAGTGCCCCGGTAAGTAGAAAGCTCTGTCTGACATTCATTGTACTTCAAATCACTTATTACAAGCCAATTCTTCTCACACCTGGCAAGAAACATCATAAAAACTCCAACTGAGTATCAACTATTTCAGTTCACTCAGAGTACTTTATGTTGCAAATGTTCCCAAGACGGGCAAGGCCGAGTAGCCTGCACGGTGACAAAACAACCATAAAGAGAGAATGATCATGACCGTGGTCTATTCAGACCATCTCACCAGACTGGGGGTACTTACACGCTGCTGTCTGTCAGCGACATGGTGTCGGCGTCGCTGGACATGCTCTGCTGCTCACTGTCGTTGGCACTGGTCGCTGGGGCCAAAGCGTAGCCCGTGTTGACATAGTAAGGGTTAACAGGCTCTCTCCACGACCCATGCCTGCAAGGAAAAAGAGGCAAATTAGAAAACCTTGACCATACTCTGCATCACCAGCCAGGAGGACTCTGCCCAGAGCCCCAGCGTCAGAGACGGGCTACAGAATAACCTGTGTTCACGCTAAGTTGCATTGATAGAACCAGGAACAATCTGACTCATAATGGAAGAAAAGGGGAATTCATAGTGTAATGAAGATGATACTGGTTGAGACAAAGAAGGGAGGGAACAAGACTGTATGGAAGAAGTCCACCTTTCATCAGGATTTATGGTGTCCATGGGCTAGCTGCTTAGCACTGTCATTCCACGAGCATCTAAAAGCAATACCGAGGCAATAAGACAGCATTTTTCTTGGTCAAAACAGGCTTCTATTCTTCCAGCGGGGAGGGATGTGTAGCACAGCCCACCCATTCTATGCTTACTTTGACATCCCTCTTTCCTACAACATGTTTGCCAAGGAAGGGAGGAGAAGCAAGGAACAGCTGTTGCTCGCAGCAGGACCTAAAGCCAACCTCCAGTGTTGCACTGGGGTACATCAGACACTTACAAATTCCACCAGGAAGGACCGTCTCATCCCACTGATATTTCCAATGGCCCATCTGCTCATGGATCTACAGAGGTTAGTTTGTACAGAACCCATGCCTTGCTACTCAAGTACATATGCTGGCCAGCCTCCTTCTCTTCAGCAAAATGTCAGGGAGAGAGGCTGCCTTGCTCAGTTCCTTGCTCAGGAGGAGACCTGCACTGCCAGTGAAGCAGCTTGTGAACCTCCTTCACTCCTGCTGCCAACGTGCCTCCAGCTCTGCTCCCCCCCAGGACAGGCAGGCCACACAGATGACTCGTTCTCACTGCAAGTCATTCTGCAATTTGCCAGAAGGAGGAACAAGCTGAAACGTTCACACCAACCAAACATCATTTAATCCCCTGCTCTACCTGCCTGCCCCTCTGTGTGAGGAGCAGCATTTGTAAGGTATTTCAAAGTTGATAAATTCCTGGGTTTTCCAAGCCCCGAAAATCAGAGTCCTGTTTTAATTCAGATCACAAAGCTCATCAGCACGATCTTTTCTTTAGTAACTCAGTAACTGGTACCTGGTTGATGTGGTTTGCAATGGGCCCTGAGCAAACATCTCCATGGAGGGCACATCACTTGCAACATGTGCTTCCCTGTTCTGCTGTAAAAAGTGCTTCTGGCTGTACTGCAGTGGTCAAAGTCCTACAGGCAACCAAAACCAGCCCCTGCCCTGATGAGTTTACATTCAGATAAGACAAGGAAAGCCATGAGAAAGGCGCAGATGGAGGGACCAGAGGTGAGGAAGACACCAGCAAAGGGAAAATTTGGCAGTTTGTGCGTATTTATATGGAGCATAAATGCAGGGGAGCCACTACATGAACTGGGACCGGTGGAGAGCCCATTTGACGCGGAGGTTTTTGGAATGCTGGATGTATAGTGTGGCATATGGTGTGCCAGGATAGAAGCAATATCAAAGTGTTTAAAAACACGAATTGGACAGGGCCACAGCCTTCAGCCAACACACTCTCACCCAGCTCCTACTGCCTCGCCCTTCAGCTCCTCAACACACAGCCTATGGTCCTTGTAATTCAAGGGGTCATGGATGCTCACTGGTCACTAAGAAAAATCCTATTGTTTTGGGTCCATTATGGGGTCAGTTAGAAACAGATTCCTCTCCTATTGTCACAAAAGCCCCACTAATATTTTGTTCGCCACAAGCCAACCAAAAGTCCAAGCTATTTCTCCCTGGATGATGAAGTTCAGTATAGTTTCAGAGTGGTGCAAAGGGCATTCAAAACTGAGCCAGCTGAGGCTTTTCATGGCTGTTTGAGGAAAAGGGAGCCTCGAGAGGTTTGTCTACACTCGGGTGCAGTACAGAGTCAGTTGGGGGTGAACATTTATGGCTGCCTTGGGATGGTGAGTCACCATGGACACCTCCCAGCACACAAACTTTCTGCCTGTCACTGCCAATGTGCACTGGGGCAAACTTATTTCTATATTCCATCGGATTTCAGAACGGCTTTCTAGGGCAAATACTGGAAATAATTTGAACAAGCTCACTGTAAAAAGCAAGGCATGATAAGTGAAAACCTCACCAGCCCCGTTCACCAGCTCTCCCCGCGCAGAATGGTCAGTTTTGAGCTTTAAAGAGTGCTGTGCAGTGCAACCCTCCTGTCAAACCCGACACGGCAGCTGCGTGATGGAGGCTGAGACAACCTCTTAAATTGAGGCAGGAGTGATGGATAGCTCAGGCCTTCCCTGCAGGCAAAGAGAAAGATGCTTCTTGGACAACCTAATTAAAATACAGCACCAGCTTCTTCCAGTGGACCTCTCTGGATGAGGTGTGGATTATTCTTAGCAGTATATTAAGAAAGAACTGCGATATACAGAATAAAATGGACAGCTCAACCCATTTCTCCTTTGTGTCTGCTGATACAAAGAGAGAGCAGCAGAGAGCATATGAAGAGGTTGTTGGATGTGGAACTGGGATGGCTGAAGGATCTGAGAGCGATCAGATGGATGTTGGGTGGTCTCTCCTCCCTCCAGAGGAAAGGGAATGGATTTGCTCTCCTGCAGCAATCCAGGGCTGTGGGCTTCCCACAGAGGACGCAGGTTTGGTCACAACTGTTGTATTTAGCTAAAATTACACACTTAAGCATGTATACGACAGGGATTACTTCCATTTTAGCTCTGCCTCTAATACATCAATGCAAATGTAAACTTTTGGTAAGCATAAGGAGATGGAAAGGGTATAGGATTTCAAAGCAATCATAACAGGTTACATTACTTTTGAGGAATCCATCTGTATTCAATCCTTCTCCTAATGTTCCCTCTCCCTGACAACTCTCTTCAGCTGGCTCGTATCACTGTTTGAATGTTTTGTGCCGTGCCTCTGAAGAACGCTTTCAACATCTATTAGGAGGAAAACATTAAAGGAACATGGAGTCTAACAAAAAAAACTGGTCACTTCTGATCTGGGAGGGGAGGCTGCTTTAAAAGGGATTCAGGCACACTCAGAGCGATTTGAAATGTCAGCTAAAAACCTCACATACCGAGCTCTATGAGCTGATAAGGGCGATAAAAGGAAAGGTGAATATTTAAAGTTAGACTTCACAAAAATTCCTGCAGACTTCCGGAATTTTGTTTTATTTTTTAAGACAGAAAGAGTAACGAACGCTTTTGAAACAAACGCAGAACATCTCACACATCACAGAAATAAAGCTGCACGTCTCTTCTGCAGCCCTCAGTTGCTCAACCCTCAAAATAATCACAGAGGGAACAATTATAACAGAGAGCACAGCGACCCGAGTAAGTCAGCCTGACCAGCTACCTTGTCTTTGCAGAAAGCCCTCCACTGATCACTGTACATTCTGGTAATGCTGACAAGGGCCAAAACTGCTGTAGAAAATCAACAGGTACCTCTTCAGGGCTTCCCTCGACCTGTTTGGGGTTTATTGGCTGCATCCCATCCCCAAATCTCGCACTGCTCGGGCCGAGACCACCACACAGCACCATCAGATTTTGGAGCTTCAATGTGAGTGAGCAGAGAGGTCTCCTCCAGTCCTCTTGCCCTTCTTGGAGTTCTCACTGCACTGTGAATCCCTAAGGGCATCCTTTTCCTTCCAGCCTGGGATCCCCGGTCTCCCCCACACAGCTTCTCCGGATGGCTATTTCAATTTTAAATCAAAGATGCGAAGTCACCGACTTTTGCCATACATACTACTATTTGCTTTATGCAAAAAACACAGGGCTGGCATGGCATGCTCTGGGGAAGAATTGCATCACCTTCAGCATCCACAGTGGGAGGAAGATCTCACTGATCCTGCCTGCAAAGCCAAATCCACATGGCACTCCTTTTGGTTCTCACCAATTACATACCTCCTTCTCCGATGTTCTTCATCAAGCATGGGAAAAAAACCCACTAAGGCAACTTCCTTGAAGATGAAAAGGCCTCTAGGCAACTAATTTCTGTGGAATTTAAATTTTCACTGGAGGGAATAAGTTGCACAACACTCTATTGGCAGGTCTGAGAGACATGGTCTTCCCAAGCCTGCTCGCAGTTCCAGTGTGGCTGGAACAGCTCCCAGTTTAACATGGAAGCTGATCAATCCATCAGTTTTCATTGCTACCGTCTCCTCCAGCTCCAGCACCGAATTTTTATGACACTGACATTTTCTGGAAGACAGCTTTTAATCCAAAGAGCTAAAGCTGTGATAGAATCCAGGCAGGCTGGCAGTCCTCTTGGGAGGGTCCCCCCCTGCCTGAGGGCAAACTCCCTGCTGGCATGGGGGGCACCTGCAAACCCCTGCACTACCAAGGAAGCAGCTGTTTGAGACACTGGAACAGTCAACCCAAGAGATAAAAGACTCATGAAGCTGACAACCACAAAAGCCCAAGGCATTCTCCCTAAGGAGCTCTCCAAAAGATTTCCTCCCGTGCCTGAACCTTTGGTCACCAGTGTTCCAGTGAGCAGCTCGTTTTTAACATGGGAGAAATCCCATTTTCTAGACACCTTGAGTCATGAGGCAGCTCATAATCACCCCAACTTCATGAGCTGCAGTTGTGGGGATGCTGACAAGTCCCAGAGAAGGATAGCCCAGGAACTCCAGATCTCTCAGTACAGCCAAGGGCAGGTGGAGCAGCTGCGATGCCCTCCCTGCTGCCCAGGACACAAATCCTTCCTTCCTTCCTCCTTTGGTGGGTGGTGTTTGGGCCGAGGGATGGTGCCCCGAGACCACAGATCAGGGCTGCAGCTCAACAGGAACCAATTACTCAGTCTCTGTGCACCTACCCTGCTTTTTCACACCAGGTTCTGACAACGTCGTTCAAACTTTTACAGTCCTGTGTTTCTGAAGGTGACTATTTTCAAGCACTACTCTTATCTGGTGTCCCCGGTCATTTTGCCTTCGTGGCCTAAGGACACAGTCTAATGCTGAGACATCCTTCCAGCTCATTAGTTTGACATGTCCCATTTGTTCAGTGTGAAAAAAATCATTTTTCCATTTAAAAAGCTACATACTTCCATCCAAGAAACAAAAAATCCTTCCAGAATGACAGGTCAGCGAGCCTCCATCTGTCCAGACACGATCAGCGCTCTTCCTTCCCAAACACGCAGGTGACTGTCACGTCCCTCACGCAGTTCCACATTTCACTATCACAATCAATCAAATTAAAAGCTGCACGTGTTAATCTTACGGTGTAGGAGCCGAAACAAATCCCTTCAGCATGTCTAAACAGCACGTGCTGACAAGAGTGTCCGAGAGGCAGGGTCACCTTTAAACAAGGGATTACGACAGCATCCACCACGGAGTCTGATTTACAAGATTACATTAATCCACGACCTGAAAAGAAAAACCTCTGTCTCCAATCCCTGTTACCAACAACCACCACGAAAGTTGCACCACACTGAGCATAAAACTGTTGGAGATGTCCCAGAGCATGCACTGCATTCCCCAGTCCATCCTCATGGGAACGTTTTGGAGCTAAGAAGGGGAAGTCTAAGAAGACGCAAAGCTGAAAATCTTAACTCCTGACTGGATTTAACCCGCACTAAAGATTCAAAATCTGCTTGAGAGGATAAAATTAAGGATTTAGCTGATAATTTGATTGTTGGGGTTGCTCCACTTAAAAATCTTCCCAATTACTCCGGGTTCTCGGACGCTGCTGTGCATCTCAACTTCATCACTGCCAATGTCAGGCTAATCACATGTGTTCTAGGCAAGGGCAGCTTCTTCAAAGATCACATCAATTCTGGACAAGTTAATCTGTTCTTTGAGGTCTCCAGATGGCTCTTGCCAAGAAAGTTCACTTCCAGCCCTGCAGCCAGCGAGCGCAGCGGCCCCGGCGCTCTGCAGAGCATTACAAAGGAACCAGATCAAAGTTGTGTCTTCCAAAAAAATGAAATCTGAAGTTTGAAAAGCAACAGCAGCCTGTCACTTGTAGGCTTAAAGACGACTTCTGCATGCTCCAGCTATCAGGGAATTTATGATTACAGTCTGGCTTTTAAAAGCTGATGAAAAAACCCGACGCTCTTTAGTGCTCCTTGCCTTTGCAAATCTGTGTCTTCTTCCCTGTGTATTCATCCTCCCACGCCAGAGGAAGAAGGGAAATAAATAAAAATGTAACTAAAAGTACAGATAAGGGCTCTTCTCTTTTTTTCTAAGGCATTCAATTCCATTTTAGGACTATGCAGAGATTATTTTATGGGGACCTTCAGCAATTATTGTGAAGCATTAAAGTACAGTTACAAAACCTAAATCCAAGATTTACCAGTCTGAGTTTCCAGTTTCTCACTCCTTTGCATTTAACCAAGGACAAGCTACTTCTCTGGCAGGACTAAGGTACAGAGGACGCTTTAATTGCAACCAGCAATTTAGATCACAGGATACAGCAAGGTGGGGGAGAGAATCTAGGTAGGAAGCTGAAATACAGGAAATAAAATGTTTGCCTTAGGAGGCAAATAAAGACTCGATAGGCTAAATATTGCGGCTGTATTGCCCTATCGCCACCCTAAGCTTCTTAGGAAAGGCTTTCAGACAACAGGATGAAACCACTGTGTTCCAAGGAAACTGCAGAACAAGTCCCTCAAGATTTGATCTCACTGTGCATCTCCAAACCAGCCCTCCCAGCTCCTCCTCCCCAACGGAGGCGAGGCTGTGCTCACTCATCGCCCCAGTGTAATACTGGATTTTGTCCACTAGCTACAGATCTAAAATTAAAACTGCAAAAATCAGATTTTAACCAACAATAAAGTCAAATCCTTCCTAAAAACAATGCATGTCTTCCCTAGAATAAGACCACAAACCTCATTTACTTAAGAGCTCAGAGCATAAGAAAGTAATTAAAATAAAAAAGAAAATGTGGGCAACACAATGTCTGCACATCAATTGACAGGACACTTGGATCATCCTCCTGAAGTAAAATGAACGTTGCAGAATGTTTTGTTGCATATGTAACATAACAGGTATCTGCCTAGATTAATTTCAATATATCAGTCTGAATTTATACCATAACATAGTAGGTTTTGTTTGTTTTTTTAGATGATGACATGATTCATATATTAATCCTCATCCACCACGAAAGGCTGACATTAAATAGGGACATTTTCTATAAAATAGACAAGATATTTGGTTGCATCAACTGTGACTGAACAAGAGCCTCACTGCTCTGGAGCAGTCGGGCTCCTTCAGCCATCCAAGAGCTGCTGTGGTGACTTGAGCTCCAAAAGCAGGGCAAACCCAGCACCCCATGTGCATTTTGGATATCAGGGTACACTGCTCCCACCCACAAGCCACGCTCATCTCCATGTCCTGGCCTCTGTCAGACAATACTCCACAGGAGAACTATTTTTAATATTTTATTGGAAAGGACAGAATCAAGCTCGTCGAGGGATGTGCTGAATAACCACATGTTTAGCCCCAAAATGGGTGGGATCCAAGTCCTCATCCCTGGCTCTCTGACCCTCCAAATGTGCTCTCCCTGGGGCACAGGTACTGAGGGCTGATAATGCAGTCTCCTGCCCCTGCTTAAACTGAGAGGTGGGGAAAATCCAGCAAGAGGCTGATTGGCAAGAGCTTTCCACTCTGCTCATTGGCTTCTTAGGCAGAAATGACACCTCTGTTTAATACAAGCGATTTTACATATATATATATATATATATGTAGATGTGTGTGTACTTGGGTAAGTGGATGAACACACAGAGTAGCCCTTTCAGAGAGCACATGGCAGTGCCAGCTCCCAGCTCTCCGCTTCCCTTGGTGACTGACCCAAGTAAATTTGGGTGGGCGGCGAGGGGACACGCTGTGGGTCTCTGCCCCACCGCTTCCCTTCCCTGGGAAGGCAGGCAGGGGTTCTTCCCACAAAGGGCCACGCAACTACCATGTCCCAGATGGAGAAGCACCAGTGAACTCCTCAACAACGTCACCCCGAGCGAGGGACCGTCCGTCCCCGCCTGCAGCTCAGGGTGAGGGAACACAGAGCCAAAGGCACGTTGCGGCATTCCAGCGGCGCTGACACCCACCTGGCATGGCTGCCAGCCCAGAGCAGCCCCCTCGCCCGCACGGTGACGGCCTTCGTGGAACAAATTACTTCCAAATGCCTGGCTCCGAGGAGCAGGGAGAGAGGGGAGCCCAGGTTTGTACCTCGGTCTGCTCACAGCCCAAAGCAGGCAGCAAGCTCCGCTTAAGAACACCACCACCGCCTGCAAACTATCAAATTAATCCCGGGGTTTCAACAGCTTTTCTTCATTATTTTTTGTCTCAACCAAACCACACATTTACTTAATGACTAAACCAGGCGAGCGAGTACTTTGTTTTCCAGACAGCAGGAACGTTTCTAACGGGATCCAGGTTTTCAGAGCACACGTTTACCTAACGTCAGGCGAGGGAGAGGCTCCGCTGCCGAGATGCGTTTGATGCTTTTTTTAACTCCCCCAAACCTGCCAGCACCGTGGTCGGGGCATCTCCGAGCCCTGAGCCCGAGGAGAGGCGCGGAGCGGGGAGAGGAGGAATACAATAAGAACACTGTGTTCCAGGAATGATTGAATAAAGGCAAGAGCATGCTTTTGGCCAGCAGGATTCAGCGCCGTAACTCCGTCTGCCGCTTTTCTTCTCTGTCTGAAGCAACGTTGTTTGTCCACGCTTCTCTGAAATGGAAAGTATTTCCTCCTGCCTGCTCGTTCCAAGGAAAGATCTGAGGAGGCCTGGTATAACCAGGCAGAACTGGGGATTCTCCAGTGACTCCGCTCTTCTTTGCCAAAATTTCTGCTCAACAAGAAAGGGCTTACAAGAAAGAAATTACGAGCAGATTTCTCTGCAAGCTCAGTAACTTAAGACCAGAGCCTGCAGAATGAGTAAATTTTTGGACGCAAACAAAGCATCCAGCTTTGGCCAATGACTCCAGATCATTCCCTTCCTTCCTAAATACCTACAGAGCCTCTGGAGTGTTCAAAAACGTGGGGCAGGGTTGGGGACACCTCCAGGTACATGAATCGCGCTGGGGAATGGGAGCCACTAGAAACCAAGGGCTAAATAAGACTACAGGGGATCAATCCTTCCTTAGATCCCCAAAGGGCATCAACCCAGCACCGCAATCCATTGCTGCCTTGCTTTCAGGGATAAGTTTCCCAATAGTTACATCACAACAGTGGTGCTGCTGATGGCTGCAATGAAAGGGGAAGATATGCAACTCAGGGGGGCTCTGTTTTGCAAAAACCACTTGCAGCTTTGACATTAAGCCACTTGCCTGTACCACTGGGCCGTGTAACATAAGCAGAGCTGCGTGACCACAGACTTGCTAGTCTTGCTTAAATCCCCTTCGAAACAATGGTGTGCAACTCGATACTCGTTACCAATAAACTTGGTATTTTAATGAAATTACAAATTTGGGTGGCAGAAGAAACCAGCTGAGGTAATATTTTGAGCACCTACGAGGCACCTGACTTAGCACCTCAAAACAACTCAGGTTTGCTCAGGAACACCTTTGGCAAAGCCCTACTAATGATGAGGTGGGTAGAATCAGCAGTAATCCTGCACAAAATAAAAGATTTTATTTCACTGATTAAGCTCCAGCTCACAAGGCACATGAAGAGAAGAGGTCTGCCTCCAAGCAGAGGCCCTCGCAGGTGTCTTAACTCCTACAGAAATGATCCAAGACATTTCCCCCATTGAACAAGCACCTTTGAGGTGAATGAACTCTGACCTCAGCTGGTAACAAAACCAAAAACGTGGAGGGCTGGCAGGACCTGGCAGAGATAAAGCTGAGAGTCAGGATTTAATAGTGCTCCCAGAGGGGAGATTCAGCTGATTAGAAACATCCTAATCTTCTCTCTCAGTGTATATTAAAGGTCAAGAAGTGGGATCAGATATTGGCAGCACATGAAAAAACAACCCAGTCGAGCAAAAGACCTTCACAAAGACGTTTCATACCTTCGCATTAAAAATTCCTGCAAAGCCTTATTTAACTTTACTTCTATCTAGGGAACACATTCAAGTTTAAAGTCAAGAGACCATTAGATCGGGACAGAAAAGAAGTGCCCCCGCAGAAGACTTCTGCCTCCAATCAGTACTTTATAATGAGCAGGAGTTCATAAGCATCAGCTGACTGCAACCACGACAGATAAGTAGGTCTCAGAAGTACAGCACCATGAAACAGAGCTTCTCGAGCTGTCCTCTGGAGTCTCACAGCCTCCCCAAATGGGGTCATTAAAGGATACTTGTTGGATCATGTTAACAAACGGCAGGCTGTATCAACAACAACATACTGGCAAGCTGCAAAAAGCTTTTAAACTCGCTCTATTATTTATTGCTCAGCTCTGGAGATGTCAGCATCACAGTAAAAGTATAAATCCTAACTCAGACTCCTGGTCTCTATTGGGAGCTTGTAATCTGACGTTCCCTTCCCAGCTCAAGCCGACCTGGCCAATACAATAGAGGGATGGGGGCAAGAGGAGGGTGGACTGAGTCATGTTGTCCTTGTGACAAGGTCCATTAGAGGTTGACAGCAATGACAAATCCTCAGGAGAACTGTAGTAACAACCACTAGAAGGAATGCAAAACGCAGAAACTGTGTCTAAGGGAGACAGATGCCTATCTTTCCTTTTCTAGAGAGGCTTATTTTCTTCCTCTTTTAAGAGTTTAGCAGACTAACACCAAATAACTTGCTGCTGTCCCCAGAAAATAGGCATACAGAGAGAAGTCAGTCTTGTGAAGCCGCTACAGACAGCACTACTTTTAAATAAAGAGTAAAGTAACTTTTCCTTAGATGGTGAGAATGAAATAGTCTTTCACAATCCTAGTTTTGGGACAGTCACCAAACCCTGCATCTCCAGCCAGACCTGGAAGTCAAACCATCAATTCCTGCACTGAGATCACACAAAGTCATATTTTAAAAGGGTGAATGAAATCAGCGGATTCAGTTTCCCATTTCTCGTGGCTGTTGCTTTACAACTGGATCTAAATTTGGTGGCTGATTGGCAGACCCAGAGCAAAGAATTCAGCAGTGAGAAAGATGGAGACCTGCATCCGAAGGCAGGCGGCTCATCAAGTCCTAATTACTGCAAATACCTTGCCTGTGACTCGAAGGACCACTGTGGGCATCATGCTCTGCTCCTGAGGGTGACACATCTCCAGGGGCATTCACTGAACAGCCCAAAGTGCAAGAACCAGCTCACCCCATTGAAACGGGTGGCTAAAAATGGAGAGAAAAACAACTAAGGGAGGCAAAGAAGGGAAAAAAATTGAGAAGAGTTGCTCACTGACAAATTGCACAGGAGCTCACAAGGTTGTTCCTGGGACACGGCAATAGCAGAAGGTCCAGCTAAACTCCAGACCAAAGGGATGAAACACCTTTCAGTGTAGCATGAGGGCATTAGGGCAGCGTGAGGGAGGCTTGTGTATGTGATCCATCCCATTACCAGGTTTGACCACTGCTCAGGCAAACCCTGCGCTTGATTTTTCTTGGGGCACTTCACAGCAAGTGAAACTTGACTTCAAGAACTGTGCTGGGGTTTGTTGTTATTTCTGCCTCCTGTTTTGGTTCTCATCCATTAGAACAGGCAGATATATGAGCTTTTACCTTTATTACGCAAATTCCCCAGTATCTTTTCATCTGGTATGCATTACTGAAGGCATATATATGAAGTATCATGTCCATTTAAAGTCCTACAAAGGAGCTGTTTGAACTCTTGTTCCATTCCTATGTATCTTTATACAATTAAAACCAGTCGACAGCTCCACATAGGAAAAACGAGTGAAAATGCAAGCGATGTGCTTTTTGTTCTAAATAAATTAGCTACTGTTCTGACAAAAGACAACTGTGTTTGGTTTTGTCCCCTCAGTGTCTTAAAGATGGAAGGCTAGGTGACCAAACTTTGTTTCTGTGGATGCCTCTTTACTCCCTCTAGAAATTCTGAGTACCAGGTACTTGCTGACACCCAACTAAATTCAACAGGGGAGGAGGCCCCAAAGACACTGTGACAATTAGTGAAACTGGGGAGGTGTGGAGAGACTGCAAGTCCTCTGGCTAACAGCTCTCAGTGGAAAACCTACACAGAGAGATCTTACAATCACCTCAAATGCTCCAGCTCCAGCTGACAACTTCCCAGACACTGGATACAGCACAGGTCCAACGCAAAAGCCACAGAGGTGGAGATATGGTTTAATTCTGCATTTTGGGTGGCAGCGAGTGGGCCTAAAATCATCTCCAGTTGACAGGATGCGTTGCTGCTACCATTTTCCTCTTCTACAGCAAGAGCAGAGCACTAGAGCTAGTCTGACCCACTGCCACACCCTGTAATCTTCCCACCTAGAAACGAAATCCCACGGATGAAGGAAAAGGCTGTTCTCTGTGTATGGCCTGGAGCACAAGAGCTGTGAAACACTGGAGCCCATCTGTGTGACACAAACACACCATCTGTTACAGAGTGCACTTGGGCCATACCACACAGACAGGATTTCATTGACCAAGCAGGTAATACAAAAATGCCTCGCTGCTTTAGATGTTTTCTCCTTAAGACAGCAGAGAAAAGCAATCTACAATTCTGAAAAAAATTATCTTCTACTCACCTCTCTAGTGCTGATGTATCACACTCTTACTGACCCTGCACTCCCCTCTGCAGGACTTCATCTGCTCAGGGCACAGGATAAACTGATTGGTATCCTTATTTTCCCCCCTTTTTGTACTTCTCCGTCACCCAAATTTCATGTTGAATGCAGCATTATTCACTTGGCTGGAGATTGCTCTATGACAATTTTCACAAGAGAATCTTGTATTTATTTGTGTTGCTATTCTGGAGGAAGGAAAACCCATTATCCTCTTATGCGCAAAAAGCCAACTGCAAATGCTGAAACTGTCAGAACTTTCTCAAGACGAGGGTGCTCAATTTGAAATGCTCTGGGTCTGATACTCAGCATTTTTTAAGACTTCTGCCTTGATGCATGCTCAGCACATCAGTCTCATCTGGGTCTTAAGTAGCAGACAGAAAGCTGAGGCACAGAGGACGACTCTCTCCCAGGGAGAAGAGCTGTCTCCTAGCATGGTTTCAGCAGAAACCAGCACGGAAACACCTCTGTTCTCCTGCTTGCACCTTCTGCCTTGTCCACTGAAGTCCTTTTAGTGTTGCAAGAGGCAATGCAGGTGCCCTGGGCACTTCCCTTCCTGCTTGCTCTGTTGGCTCCCCCGGCATTATCAGAATTCGCTGAGTTGTGGGGGTCAGCAGTACCTTCCTCCAGCCCAACAGGCTGGAACTGAGGCTGGGAAGTTTCAGCTGCGGCACCTGAAAACTCCGGGCAGCACCCCAAAACCAATTCCCAGTTTCCATACCCTGGACAGCCTCACCTCTTGCTAGCTCCCAGCACCTGTCACTGTTGGAGGAGCTCCTTCTCCTCTCCTCCTTCCCCATCACTGCCCAAAACCCCTTTTTTTGGCTGAGTACCTTTTCTGGAGGATGTGAGAAGAGAGCTGGCTCCCCTAAAGACAAGTGTTGGAGACTCCACGATCAGAAGCAGCAGCAACAGGAATTGCAGTTTCCAGTCCCTGAGCTCTTAGCCGTGAGCACCATCAGAGCAAATATACTTTTCAGATCCTATAACTGCCAGAATTTTAAACCATCTACGGTAGAGCCTGTGCTGTTGTCACAAGCTTTTAATTCAATCATATTGGATGGATTCTCACACGGACAGCAAAATGTATGTTCGAGCTGCCAACATCCCTCCCACCTCCAGCAACCCACTTGCCAAACGATACATCCCTGCTTCAAAAGTGGGAAAACTGGAAGGTTATCAACATAAAGTAAATTGTAAGACTCTGACATGAGCAAAACAATGTAATTTCCTCCCCCTCTGTTTTTACTGAAATTTGCCAAAATAATTCAGCCTTCGGCAGAACCTCAGCGTGGAAGAACACCAAACAACACAGTCTGATAAAGATATGAGCAACTACAACAAAGTTTTATATAATGGCAAATGTTGGGCAACCGTGACTACAGCCATGGCTGCCAGCTCTGCCTATGGAGTAAATGAGCAGTATTTTAACACGGCTGTTAACCCCCTCTCCAAAACTATGAGCGAGTCTGTAACGTGACTCATAATATCCTTGGCACACGTTTTGATCTCAAAGTTGATGAAAGCACCCGTCCCCGAAGCCGTGTGTGAAAACTGTGGATGAATTAATCAAAACATGCAGGAGCTTGTGACACCGATGCCTGAGCCTGCACATCTGCAGCTGCAGCGGTGACACTCCTGTGTGACACGATGTGACAGCTGAGAGACCAGGCTGCCAACCTTTGCTGCCTGTACCTTGTCACATCCAGGGAAGAGAGAACAGCATTTGCCAGCGGTTCTTATTCTGGGAGTGATCTTTGTGGGCTGTGTCTTCATCCAGTGTGATGTAGAACTCACACTGTGAACAAGGCAGTGAGGAGACTCCTCTGTTGCGTGTGCATGTTGTTAACGTGCAATGGCATCATCTTCTCGCTCAAGATGAGGACAGACATCTGTGTATTCCGCAGATGTGTTTGCAGCTTTGAGCAACTAATAAAGGAATTTATGAATTGCACTGCTGGTGACTTGGTGACATGGATTCTCCATGTGCAGGATCACTTTGTTCCTTGCCTGTGGGATTGCCTGCTGAAGGGCCGTAATGTCTGACCTCCGAGCCTTCAACCTCACAACTTCTCAATCTTGCCACTCGAAGTCTACATCAGTATGGGAGAGCAATCAGAGTAATTAATCAGGCTGCTTTCCCCAGAAATAAGGAAGAGAGCTTTCCCAAGCAGCTACTTCCCAACACTAACCTTGCAAACCTCCCCCTTCCCTGCAGGGTGTATTATCTGGGAAAAGTTAGGCAACAGGTTGAGGCAAAGAAATATCTGCACAATTCCTTGACTGGGGCCAACCCCAGGAGATGAGGAGGCTATGCATGTCTGCAAGAGGCTGTTCTGGGACCAGCAAGAAGAATCCTCATTCAGTGTTGGAAATGAAGGTGCACTCAACAACAAGTTTTGGGGATTTTATTTTCTGCTGTGAACAGAGAAGATCCCAGGGCCACAACAGCTCTCAGGACACTGCTCACAAAGACTCGGACTTCATTTCTGGGGAGAACACCACTGCTGAGGAAGACTTCTGTCCCCTGGTAGTCTAAGGCAAGTTCACAAAGTGGTAAAACTCTGATAGTGATCTTCAGTGAAAACGTGGTAAGGATCCAGAGGAGTGAATATACCCCCAAACGGTGCCTGCCCCAATCTTGGAGAGGAGATGTTTTCATCAGTCCCAATGAGGACACCAAGGACCATGATTCAATCAGCAGGAGAGGATGTGCTGGTGATGATCAGACCTTAGAAAATCCCTTCTGATCCTGATCAACACTGCTTTCCCAAGTGACAAGGACTAGTAGGCCAAGGTCACCTGCCTGGCTGAAATGCAGCCCAGGAGGGATGACTGGAGAGCGGTAAGAGACAGGGCTCTTCAAACAGAAGTCTGAAACGTGTGGAACTGTTAGTTCTAGAGCAAGAAAAGATTTTGACCCAGTTTCAGATTTTAAGTCCATCTCCTAAACAAAAGCAGCTGAAGTTTAAATGAGCCAATTCTGCAGATCATTATGTTGCTATTACACAATTCCTTCTAATCCCCAAAGTGTGGAAGATGTGCCAACGCCAACCCAGGCACATCTTTGTCATTTCAGCTGGACTTCCATCCTTTCCACTAAAGATTTCATTCTGCTAAACCATTCTTGACGAATGCCAAACACTAAAATCTCCCAAATATTTATTGTAATTTCTTTGGCCACACTATCACAAGTGCCTAAATTCCCCTTCTCAGTTGGAGAGCTATCTAGACCAGAGGTCTCCAAATCTTTCAGCCAAATAAACATCACAAAGGCCCATGAGCCCCTATGAGTAGTACGGGAGAGATTGTTTGTGCCACAAAAGGAACAAAAATGACCAGCCATCCCCTGCTGGCTATTCTCCTCCCCTAAGAACTTGGTCTAATCCCCTCTACCCTAGAGTCCTTAAAAAACAATGTGCCAAGGAAAGGGAGTAACTGCTATGCATACTGATTCCCCCCAGCTTGGACGTGGCTCATGGAGGACCACTGCCAGCCAACTGCAAGGAGCAGCCCCCTCTGAGCTGCTGTGCTAAGGCAGAGGTTGCTTTTCATCCTTCTGTCTTCGGGACTGCAGCTCTCCTGGGATCATACACAGCAGCAGAGCTCTTCTCACATCACCTCTGGGTCTCCTAAACCCAGCAGCTAAAAGGGCTGTGGAGCCTGCAGCCACTCTTGGACCCTCCCTGAGACAGCCTGAGAAGCAATTTGGGCTCATCCAAACATTTTGGGGAGAAGAGGATGCAGTTCAAGGAGCACGTTCCTGTGTCTCTTCCAACGGCTGCTAACACAGCACCCTTCAGGTGGGGAGGTACACATGCTCGCTAACTGCTGTCTCTAAAAGAAGCCACAATTGGAAAGGTAACATTACAAACCTATAAAAATAAGGTTTTACTGCTGCTGACTAGCTGGGACATGCAGAACATGTGTTGCAGGGAACATAGCATGATTTTATTAGCAAACACAAAGCCATTCATGCAGAGTGGCCCAAATGGGGTGGGTTGAATTAAGAGAACAATAGCAGTTCATCAGATGGCCCTTTCTTTCACATATGTCTTCAACTTACTGCACTAGCAAATACTTAAAGCAACTTGGAAATACATTTTCATTCAAAGAGACTCACGTTATTAACACATTAGATTAAAATCAAAATAATGGAGAACATAACCTATTCCTGATGCTGTTCATTAAAAGGCTAAATCTAAACCATCAGCACTCAGTCAGCCTCCTCCTTTTGGAAACTCACTTGTGATCAAGTGACTATTTGCCTGATTTAGACCAAACCAGCACTTTGCAGCGCTCCTGAGACTAAAGGGGATGGTCTTGTAGCACTGAACACTGCCCGAGTGTGTGGGTCAGAGGAGAGCTGTGCACCCCACAAGCTGTCCAGGGGAAGACACACTCAGGCTCAGGCCAATCCGAAAGGAAAAAAACTCACCCCGTTGCGTCAGAGGCTAATGCTAACCACGTTTCAAATTCAATCATGGATTCCACTTCCCCAAATAACAAAACAATAGGCACCAAAGAGGAAAAGTGGAAACTGCTGCTTGGGGAAGCTTGCCACGACATGCTGGCTGGAAGTGTGCTGGGACTAAATCCTGCTGCAGCCGGGCTGGGGCTCAGCACGCCAAGGGAGCCCCGCAGGGAAGGCGAGGTTGGCTTCCCCGTTCAGAGCTGCCTGCTGGCCCATCTGCCTCCCCCCTGTTCATCTCCAGCTCTCCTTGCAGTGCCCACTCAATTCATGGTGTTTGTGCTGCTCACTCACCCCAGGGTGGGAGGGATGAGAAGAGCTGGGGAAGTCTGGAGATGCGCTTGGGAAGGAGAGACTTCAAAAGTCACACAGCAGGCTCTGGCTCTGGCTGTCCTTGTGATGGGCACCCCTGCAGTGAGTTCAGGATCTAGAGCTGCCTTGGTCTTGTTTTATGCCTAACCATTTTTAAGACTTGTACTTTGCAAAACAACAAGGCAGGTGAGCAGAGATGCTGCTGGTTTAGGATCAGCTGGCCCTACTGTTCACGGCTTAAATTACAGATTTGCCACAGGACACCAGTACAAATGATAAGGCAGCATTGCCCTGGCTCAACCTTTGTCACAGAATTCCTAATCTTCTCCAAGATTAGATTTTTGTTCAGCCAAAGGAGCCACTAGACTACAGGGGGCCAGGCCCACAAACATAAATTAATTACATCAGCTGTAATTCACACCTCTGGATGCGTTTGAAGCTACTCATTAAGTCCTTTTGCATAAGGCAGTTGGGGGGAAAAAAATCCAGTAGTGTATCACACTGAACTACAGATTTCTGTTGCAGAAGGAGCACTACACAGATTAAACTCTGATATCCCCAGTGGTGAATTCAAGCAGACACTGCGTGTTTCAGCACAGGTCTGCGTCTATCAACTTGCAGAGTCCAACCAGATGCCTCTGCAATCCGAAACAGCAGCAATAAAACAGCCACAAGGAGAGCTCAGCTCATCATTTCATCAGTCTGCACCTCAGAATTCAGTCCCTCTTCCCCACACGGGCTCAAAGACACAGGAGCTTCCCAGCTGCTGCTGAGGGACATTCCTGCCCATCCGTCTGGCCACACCAAAGGAAAGCTGAAATGTCACCAAGGAAGATGCTGTTCCTTGAGGGCTGGAAAATCCCCCATTCGACCACATTTCCCCCACCGGGCTGAGTAAGCAGGGACCTCCAAACACCACCACTGTGCAAGCAATACATGAGAAGTGTTTTGGGTATGGCAACCTTGAAAGTGTGACCTTGAGGCAAGGAACACACTGCTGCCGGCAGGTCTGCGGAGACCGAGCTCGGCATCGCAGCTTCAGTCAGAGGTGACAGACCCACGGGCAGGGCAAGGTCAGGTAACTGTGCAGTCATTTCCCACAGGGAAACTGGGAAAGATTTGGTCAATCCCATGCTGGTGCAAGGATAAAGTCAGTTTCCTATAATTCACAAGAAAGAAGCTACAGAGCGGCTTGGTTTGCTCGCAGAAGGATAATTCCCCATGGCATGGGGCGATCGCTGGTGCAAGGAGAAACCCTGCCATGCCCGAGCAGTTGGCACTGCTGAGGCCATACAGATGGCCCTAACTCATGCCATGGCATCCCAAGGGAAATCTCCATGCTTCCATACTCTCCCTGCTTCCTTCCTGCTCCTTCCATCTGCGGACTACAGAGAAAACCACGGCAGTTTAGCGATGGATGGGCAAAACCTTGATGTGTATCAGAGGATCACCACCCAGAGGCTGATGGAGACACAGTGGCCCTAAGCTCATCCTCCTGGAATGGCATGTCACAAGTACCCCTGGCTTTCTGCTTCCCATCAGGCAGGGTGGCAGGGGCAGGATGGGGTGGGGGAACACAAGTTTTAGCCATTTTTTCAAGTTCAGTGTTCCTACAGTGACCACACACTGCACACGAACAACTTCCAGTCCAACTAGAAAACAAACAACAAAAAACAACCAACCCAATGCTAAGGACTAATTGCTTAAGATAAAAACACCCCTTATCTACCAAATGATTTCCCTGACCCTTTGATGCATGGCAGTTCTCTGAATAAAAAGGTGAGCTATTTACCCAGGGTGGGATTTTCATGAGGGCTGTAAGTGTGTCAAGGCAAGGTCAGTAAGGAGAGAGGGTGTTTCTTTATATTTTGAGGTTTTTTTTCCTTAAGACCAACAGCTATAGCTTGGAAAAGCCAGCAAGGAAACTTCCAGGCCCTCAGATTACCCTCCTGGTCTACAAGAGAAGCAAGAAACTGAAAGTCAAACACAGGCTGAGAACAAATGTTCCAAGTTAAATACGTTAATCAATTAAGATAATTGGAGTGAAAATGCTGCTCGGTGCCTGCGAAGAGGCTGGGAGAGGTTAGTGGGGAGAGACATGGCAGAGCTGCAGAGAGGACAGCTGTCCTCCATGGAGGCACCGGGGTTATGTGGTGGTGAATGTTAAGACATGTCAGAAAACAATCATCTTTTCTTGAATTTGGGATTTTTGGGATCAAGCAAACACACCTCCCAGGCCCTTCTCCAGAAGCATCTCCTGGGCCTCCATGTGAATCAGAGCTGCCCCTCAGCACTGGTCCCCCAGGAGTGTTTGCACTCTGGACCAAGAGCCAGGTAGGTCCCTGCGCTCTGCCTCCTCCACACCTTCCAAAGGTAAGCTGCTTTCCATCTTTGGGACGGCCAAGCCCTCCACGTGCGCAGGGATCCTGCAGCACCAAGCCCGGGCAAGGACTGCGACCACCTCTCCCCACAGACCCTCCCTGTGGACCATCTCAGCTAGAACAACATGACGAAAGGCCAAACTCTTTCTCTGCACAGCCTGGAAAGAATCCCAGCAATTTCAGCGACGGCAGTCTCCCTGCCTGCCATCTCCCGTGGATTTTCAGCACAAATGCCTGCTCGACACCCCACACGAGCGAGTTATTTCAAACATTTTCAGCCCGTGTTGTTGTGTGCTGAGGTAGAGTTGGGCGTGAAGAAATCACTCATTGAGTTAACTCTGTTTTACTCGGCAAGTGGAACAAATTTCATCACCCCCTACAAGTCCATTCTGTTTTCTATTTATACCGCAGCCATTTGGTGCAGGACTCAGGAGCAGCAGGAACAGGTGATGTAATGCACTGTACAAACAGCATTCTGTTCATACAGTGGGAAAATAAAGTGCATTCTCTTGGTTTCTTTGATCATGCTTAAAACAATCAGATTAGAAGTCACAGATAACCCAATACATGGAGAGATGAAAGGGCTCTGGAGAAATAAATCACCCAAAGTTAGATATTAAGCAAGATTTCTCTCTCAACAATCAACTTATCTGCGGAGAGAGGAGGAATGACCATGTGGTTTCAAAATCCTGCCAGGCATTTTATTTATTTTTATAATACCATAAAGCTACTCCACCCACTTTTTCAGAATGAACGTTGCATTACACAACACATCAAAGGGACTTTATGGCCTAAATTAAGCAATAAAATAGTTGAGATTGTGCGTTATGCTGAAAATTGGCCTGCTCCTGGTGCCTGTGAGATGGGAGGCGAACGCTGTGTGTTCAGAGCACCTGAAGAAAGCTCGGGGTAGTGTGGCCTGAGGTATCAAAGTGTGTGGCACTTGCACTTAATAGCCCAAAGTGAAGGTTGAGGCTGTCGGTGCCCATCGTAACCCTCTCTTGCCCAGGGGATGGTACCAACCCGAGGCATGGCATGGAATAGCTGGGATGTTAATAGGATATGGTCCTTCTCGCCCATAACCTTTCAGGTATGGTTTATAGGCAAAGCTTTGTTGGAAGATGTGGGCTTCATGGATGTGGTTCCCCATATTGGGAAAACCCAAGAGCAAAGGAGTTGGTAGGTCTGAAGCACAGCTTCACTTCCCACAATCTGGCCTCTCCCACCTTGACCAAAATGACACAAAAGCCAGAGGGAATTAAAGCCTCTCTTGAAACAGTTTCTGGCTTGCGTGCATTTTGAATTGAAAAATAACCAGAAGTTGGGATACCTAAGAGTGGTGTGTTGGTGCTAAGTGTTTATTTTCCAGCTCTGCCTCATGCCCTTACACAGAGAGGTGAGAAAGGAGAGGATATCAAGAGAGGAGAAAGTTGGCAGATGCCATCGCTCTGGAGCAGAGCAGGGACTAGGCAGAGTTTTCATTGGAGCAGTTTGAGAGGCACAAGAAAAGTCAGCCTGCAATGACACACGAGCTGGTGGGACCCACACTGTGGTGCATGTGTGTGCCCTTTCCTTCCCGCTCTCAAAACAGGGTTCAGAAAAAAAAAGGTGTAATTAATTTGAGCCCTATCATGATTTTCTGTGGCCCTGACTCATAGCGTTTGATCTCCCAAGGCTGGCGAGGTGTTTGAGCCTGCCCTCGGAGCCCCCGGCGCTCCAGCCAAGCACCAACAATGACTAGACAGACTTCAGTGCCACTCCTTCCATCTATCAATAGAGTCACTGTTGGGCGAGCTGACTCACCGCTTTCCCTGAGAACTGTTCGGCACCGGTTCGCCATCAAAAGAGCAAAAATAAAACCAAATAATTCTATGTTTGCGGAGAGCTAGTTCAGCAAGAAGAGGGTTTTTATTCTAAGGTTTTGTTTTTAGGAGGTCCCTCCAAAGAAAGCTTGTGCTGCTGCTTTTGCGCGGCAGAACTGGCCAGGAGCTCCTGGAGGACACACTCAAGTGGTTTTTGCGTCTAAGTCATGCTCTAAAAGCACAGTGCGGAGGATAGCGAAACCTACAGACTGCGTGGAAGGAAAACACACGGACACAAAAGTTCTGGAAACGCCAGGTATGGAAGAAGAGTTGGTCATAAACCAGCCTGCTTTGGCACAGCACCTCCCAGGGTTGCAGTGGGCAGTGAGAGGGCTTTTCATCTTCCCTTTGTGTCTCTCCACCCCCTTATACAGAGTGCAAAGCCCAGACTGGCCGCGTTGATCTCTGTTATGTTTCCCTCCACCGCTCCCGAGCGCCGTGCTTGGGTCAGCCCAGCCAAGGGTGGAGATAAAGGAGGGGTGAACGCACCCAGCCTGACACTTCTATTGCTGCCGTAAAACACAAAACCCACCCAGAACTACAAAGAATTTCCTGGTAATCTCTAAGTTCAATTAAGTAGTAATTTAATGTCCCGCCAAGGGCAGATCCAATCTGGGAAGATGATGACAACAAGAGCTTCAGCATGAGTGAGCATAACACAGACCCAAAGAGAGATGAGTTTAGACCTTGCCCATGCCACGTGCCCCCCAGCCACGTCATCCCAGCATCCAAGACCTTCCCACCCATGCCCTGGTCCTAGAGGAATGCCAGCACGGTTGGGCCCAGGGTGGTCAGGCAGCAGATGGGACATGAGGACCAACTCCGTGCACAGAGATGTCAGACTGGGACAGGACATCAGGACATGCTTTTAGTCTGCAGCAGATCCAAGTTCGTATGATCCTATTCTCTACAGCCAGGTACCATCAACATCAATGAGAACTGGGATTCCCAGGGAACATCACATACTGAGAACCGAGATTCTCTGTCTCAATTGGCTTTCTTCAGGCTGCTAGCCTTTAATTAACTGACTTCTCTACAGTATTCATGAATGTCAGCAAGCTCCAAAATGACTTCTGATTAACTGCATTTAAGCAATTAATTCTAAATCAGCCTATTCCTCCTGAAACTTGATGCAGTATGACTGAATAAAGAGATGCCACTACCTTGCTAAGAAGACAGTAGCTGTCCGAAGAGTGTTTTAGCGAAGTACAAGCCAGACTTCTGCACATAAAGACAATATTTAAGATTTCTGGATTCTTTGAAGGCCTCCAGGACTTCATAGGAGGGACCAGTCCCATGACAAACAGGTCACCTGATGCAATTACAAGTCATGGTGGAGTCCCCAGACTTATCTCGATCAGACACTCTTGATTTCCTGTTTGCGGCATTGACAAATAAAAAGCTCTACATTACAGGTAATTATACTTCACAGAGGACAACAATTAAGAAATAGCCAATTACATTTTACAAGCGCAGGATAATCAAAAGCTTCCTCAAATATCTAGAGTTGCAGTAAGTACTTAGAAATGGCAACTCCCAACAAATTGCAGGTAATTTAGAGCAATTTACACAGATGACATATTTCCCTATCTGTTCTCAAAACCTTCAAACTGAAAAATACTGCAGGAGTTCCCGGAATGTATCACTGATGATTTCTAAAAACAGGCCATCCCCCATTTCCACGTCAAAGGTGAGATGCAGGACTCCAGTCACCACAGTGCGAAGAGAAATTCACTACCGGGAGAGCAGATTTTAGCTCAGGTATTCAAACAATGAGAGGATGCGTGCACACCAAGTCTAAACACAACCAATATCTATTCCTTGTGTTTCTGTTATTTGAAAAATAAGCTTCACTTTAATAGCGCATATTTTAATTGACCCTTACAGTTTTTAAAGGAACAGTCACCAGAGTCACCTGCCTTATTTGCAAGCCAACGCTGTAGCTCACACACTGCCAATACATGAGGATCAAGCAGCATATTAAAAAACACTAAGTGATTGAGAGGAAAGGAAATATACCTTTTTCATTTTTTAAGCCTAACCTTTTAGACCAGGAGGTTTAAAAGCACCCTGAGAGGAGCAGAAGAGGAGAGACAGACAAGGATGTGATGCAGTGCAGGTGGCTGATAGAGCACAGCAATTCCATTTTTGGGGGGAGTGGGGGAAAATGCTTTTCCTTGCTTATACGCCTTGGGCTGCTGGAACTGGAGTTTTACCTCAGAGCTGAGCTCTTGTATTGCATTTTACAATTCTTTGCAGGGATGGCTCCTTGTCTCCTGGCCACCAGTGCAGCTGTTAGTGGCTTTACTTCAACCATACGGGCATATGAATTTCTTCAGGGCTTGTTGCTGCACAAAAGCTGATGAAGTCCCTCAGGATCTGCCTGGCAGTTAATTAAGGACTAAAATCACAGAGGGAGCAGATTAGTTCAACCTCCAGCTTGAAGTGGGACTACTGTCAACACCAGGTAAGGTGGCCACAGCTGATGTTCTTACCCAGAGCATGAGTATTTTAAGAAATCTTGTGAGCGAGGTAAAATCCTGATTAGCTATGGCCAGATACTGAAACAGCCTTTTCTGATCCTGCATCAGAGGGACCATGGGAAGAGCAAGGAGGAAGGATTAACACGAGGAAAGCTGACAACGTGCTTGAAAGAGCCTGGGACAGGCAGCAGCACAGCACAAACACAAACCACGGCTCTCGGCTGGGCAGGGGGCTTGGTGCAGAAGGGTCCCCTGTAGGAAAGGGAGAGCTCGGGAACACCTTTTTAAGGCACGAAGGGGTTGACTGTTTAATACAAAGTTTAGATCGGCAATACTATCAGGTGACACTAAAAAGAAGGAAAATATGATTTTCAAGCTTTATCTCCATCGTAACTGGTATGGGTAGAAAGACACCTCTGAGCTATGCTCCAGAACTTCTTTCCTTGTCCCCTGTGCCAAAGGCAGAGTAACCCAATGTTATCCATCCTGTTCACACTCAGCTATCGCTCAGGACTGAGCACACTCTTGTTTCACAAACTGCCTGGTTTATTAAATCACTAACTACACTAGTTAGATAATTTCAGATGCTTGCTTTTACAACCCCAGTTTTGACTACCTGGCATATCAATGTGTGTTCATTCAATTTAAAAAGAAAACCTGTTTTTAAAATTCAAATTTTAAAGGAACCACATTTTTCTTCCCTGCTAATTGCCTTCTGTGGCTTGGCAACACCTTTGTGGACAATAGGTGTTCCTGCCACTACTGTCCCACCTGGAAGGAGAGGTTTGGCTCCAGTCCCATGCTCTTTCTTCAGCTCAAGCTTCCAGGATGATTTCCAAAGCTGGGAAGTGAGAGGATGATGCCACTCCATACCACCCGAGGCAACATACTACACTCAAGTCAACAGCCCAAGATGGGCTACCTGGGAGGGTTTCTGACACTGCTAGTGCCAAGCCACAGGTGGCAATTAACCAAGAAAAAGGGTTGCTTGTAGCTCTGCTGCTGGCAGTGTGGTTGATGGCTCTGGACAGAGGAACTTCATGAGGTGAGAAAGGCAGCAATCCATGCGGAGCTGACTCAGGGCGTCACCACCAGGGACCAAAACCCAGATGACCTTGCTGAGTCCAAGCAACTGCTGCCTCTCAAGTGTATCCTACCACTGGGAAGGCAAATCCAGTGAGCTGTAGGATGCATCTACCCTTCTGAGCTTGTGGAAGAGCTGTGGGCAGGCACTGGAGGACTGCAGGGTCAGCATTTTCACTATAAAACCAGTGGAGTATCAGCTCTCGCTACATCTCCAACAAGCCACCTCTCCCAGGCAGGGAGTGCCCAAGCCTACGATATTTGGAAAGGACAGTCATGTCTCAAGGAGAGGAGACGTGGATGAGTCTCAAGGAGACAGACCAGTGTGGGGCCAGCTGACTTTTCTGCCAAGGCTGCTGCAGCAGGAGCAGAAAAGCCTCCTCGAGCTACAGCTGGAGCTGCTGGCAGCAGGGCTCGGCAGGAGAGGGGTGAGAACAAGCACTGGAGTCTGTGCCTTTGTCAGATTTGTTCACCTCTTCCAGAAAGCAACATGATGGAGCAGTGGAGTTTGACCGGTGAAGTGTCCCAGGGTGCCCTGCTAATGTCTGGAGTGCAGACACAACTCAAGCTGCCGGTCTCGGAGACCCTTCCCCTGCTCTCCCTGCTCTGCTGTGGTGGAGCAGGTGCCCGTGCCATGCCTCTTGCTGGACGAGAACACACCCTGAACCTGACGAAACTGCAAGGCGTTGGTTGCTGTGGGTGCCGGCTGCCCTCGCGGCCACGCGGGCACGAGCCCTGCCCTGCGCGGATGTTATCTGGGCAGGTGAGCTGGGCAGAGTGCTGCCTTAGCATAAAAACAACAACAAACAGTCCCCAACACTTTTTAGCCAAGCATAGCACGCTTCTGACTTCTTGGCAATTGTGATAAATGCCCCTCGCCCCCGAAGAAAAATACCCAGTTTTGCCCAGCCAGCAGAAAGCACCAGCACCTGCAATGACATGACTACAGGAAAAGCACCACGACTTCCAGCACGCCTAAAAACAGACGTGGCCAGCCTGCTTCAGCCGAGAGAGAGACCCTACAAAGAAATTTCCCTCCCTTCTCCCCTGGATCCCTACAACCCATACAACAGGTACTGCTGGAAGGATGCAGCGAGAGCAGATGTAGCCCACACCTGGCTGATGTAGCTGTGGGTACACAGAGCTGCTCCCCCAGCAGTCCCATCATCAGCCTGTTTGTGACATCCAGCCTTTGCCATCACTTAGGTCTACAGAGAACAAATCTGCATCCACCAGTTATTACAGTGGTGTGAGCCTCGTCTGGCCCATCCTAGTGCCAGCCACTGCCACAATTGATTCCACCTCATCAGTGAAAGCTCTGGAGACAGGAAGGCCAGGGGAGACAAAGGTGTGCTGGGTTTACCTTTGAAGGGATTTAGATCTGGAGCACTCAACACCGACAAACTGCTGAGACAGGCATTTACTCAGGTGTATAAACATCACAGGCGGCAAACGCAGGCCTTGCAAGAATTCTCCTCCAAAGCTTAAGAATAAATTCAACACGTTTTTAAATAATTGTGGATGAATCACCTGAGAAAACTTCCTATATTTTATCTTCAGTTGCTGACACTGATCGCGCAGCTGTTTTGTTTATAATGTAATTACACGATCCCACCTACTCGCACTCTCAGTGTGCAGCTGGGTATCTCAGGTAGCAGAAAACCTAAAGGCTGACATTGCCTTCTGGCCTTTGGAAGCGACAGGACAGTTAGCACAACATTTATTTGAAGTGGGAGACAGGGGGGAAAGAGAGGGCCGCAAGTTAATTTCCCTTAGAAGGCCTATGGTCCCCACCCAGAAACCTGTACACAAAAGAATACTGCCTTTAAACTGGTAGGTTAGGTCTGAGACCAGAGTGAAGGTTTGTCAACCATGACAAGCTCCAGCTTGTTTAACAGTCGACCGGAGGGTTGAAAAGTCTAATAAAACCAAAGGGCCTTCCATAACAGAGCTGCTGCCTCTTAAGGAGAACATTCACACCCATTCAGCAGGGCTTTTTTCAAACATGCAGAGGTATTTGGAGCCTCTGAAGTGAGCAAAGACACATCAAAACCCAGGAACCAGAAGCTGAAGCTGGAAAAAACTGAAGCAAGCAGTAAGAGACACACTGGGAACAGTGAGTAAGTAACCACGGGAAGAGATAACAAAAATGCTGCATGACCTCCCTCCCATCACTTGGATGCCTTTCTAAAATAGACACTTCAGCCTGACCACAAGTTATTGTGCAAGAATCGCTGGGTGAAGCTGCGTGACCTGTTATCTCCAGGATTACCAAAGGAAAGTTTTTCCCATGCCCCTTTGGAAAGTTTCCTCTCTTCGGAACGAAGGTTTACGGATCAGCTTTAGCAGGCTGCACCAGCCTTGTCTAGGAAGGCCCAAAGCCACTGCTTGGGGACAGAAGGACACTCTGCCTTCTCAAATCTTCCAGCTGGGCTGATTTCCCCAGCACTCAAATCCCCTGGGTCACAAACTTCACTGGATATATCCGGAGGGGAAAACCGCCGCGCCGTTTTACAACGTGACAAATCCTGCGCTGCAGTGACACATCCACACATCCTTGGCTGCCCGTTTCCATCTTGTTTTGCCGGCACTGGCCTGTCTTGAAGAAAAGAGGCTCGAGGAGCCTTTTCAAAGCAGCTTTTCCCAAGAGAGGAAAGCCAAGTTCCCCTGAATGTGCAGATGTTCAGGGACACATGAAATATCGACACTTCCGCAACAAAGAAGGCGGTTTCTGCCCTTTCTTTTCCTGGTAGAGCCATGGACCAAGCAACAAAGGGCTTGTGGTGCTGGTCTTCGTTCAGCACTGGATCAGCAGAAGACACATGCAGCACACACCTGAGGTTGCCACCCTACCCAACAGCTTCCTTCTGTGGCTTTGCTCAAGAAGGAACATTTTTCATTTCCTAAGAAATAAATGTTATGACAGTCACATGGACTGAATTAAAAGTACAAAGACCAGACTTCTTAGCCAAAGACCTCAAATTTTATTAAACAAATAAAAAATACATGCCCTTGGAAATCCAATCTGGGTAGGGCCATAAGGAGAGCAAGAAGGTTCCAAGGTCATGTTTTACAATCTTTTGAAGTAGGAATGACACCGATGTCCGAAGAAGGCACTTTGTGCTGCCATCTGTACAGAGCTTCCTTTTCTCCAGCACACTGCAAACGTTACAGTGCAGGAACTCGCTGTCTGTGCCCGGGCACTCTTATTTATACACAATAAAGGCCTTGTGCAGCAGATCAAGGCTGTATTTCATTGACTTGACACGATGGTTAACCTGTGAACTTTGCCCTTGCTAATAGAATAATTTCTATTTGTTGATTCCTCTATTGGGATCCTCGAGGGTAACAGTCGCTTCATCCCAGCTCTCATTTGCATGTCTGGTGCCAAATGGTTTCACAGCCCTTAGTTCCACGGGACAGGGCCAGGACAAAGGTAATCAAACGCAGTAGCTACAGCTGGATACTGAGGGCCCATACCTCACTCCACAGACCCTACCTGTAATTTCCAGGAGCTCTCCAGCAACTTGGTTCCAATTCATACTTCGCTTGTGAAAGCTTGGAGAGGTTACAGAATCACAGAATGGTCTGGGGTTGGAAAGGCCTTAAAGTTCATCCTGTTCCATCCCTGCCATGGGCAGGGACACCTTCCATCGGACCAGGGTGCTCCAAGCCCCACCCAGCCTGGCCTTGGACACTTTCAGGGATGGGGTAGCCACAGCTTCTCTGGTCCTTGGCTACCAAACAATCAATCCCACATTGGTCTTTCAGATAAATCTCTCCCAGTCCAAGAGGCTGACTGCCAGCCAAGAAAAAGACCAAATTTATGACCAAAAAGGGTAGATCTGTTAAAAACTAAAGGTATGGTTTTCCAGCAGAGCTAACCCACCTTAAACATGGAGTGTTTGAAAAAAGGCAATCTCACCTTCCCAAGCCTACTGCTCTCCTTCTTCCAGAACAAGTATTTCTCTGAACACACAATGGATATAAAGGTCAGAAAACTAAACTTCCAGAAAAACCAGAAAATTAAGATGGAGAAAGGAGGAGGACTGACTCTTGGTCTATAACAGGACCAGAAAGACATGGGAGTTGGAGGGCTAACAGATAAAACCCAGTGGGTTCTGGTCATTAGCTCTGGAGATCCAAGGACTAACATGAGGCCTTGTTGCTAACAAGTAAGTCTCATTGGGGTATTTGGAAGAGGGTTTTTCCTCTAGCTATAGCTTTCCCTCCCTCCACTGCTTTTCATCAGGACAGATGAAGGGTCTTCATCTATAAGCTATTTATCTCAGATGAAGACCTTCAAAAAGCTGATACTTTAAGGACAGGTTTTACCTTGAGAGCCAGGGGACCAAAAAATTCCAGGTCTTACCACAAACATGTACTCTGGAGTCTTCAAAGGTAAAATCCAATTTCCACGTGGGTTTTATAGACTTTGGATAATCTGACTTAAAACTGCAATGGTTCTCCTCAAATTCATTACTGCCTTACAACAGTGGAGGGATCCAGACCAGGTCTACGAGTAACGATGGTTTTGCTTTTACATGCAAGCGTGACCTGCTACAATTTAATTTCTGAGCGTGACTTCAGGCAAAGCAGCTCACTTTGGCACACACGAGGGCAATGAGAGGACTCCAGAAGAGTCAGACCTTTCCTGAAGTTCCCTGAGCTGGCCATTCAGGGCTGCTCCAGTGAAGGCAGGGGCAGCCTTGCCCCCCACAAGCAGACTGCTGTGAGAATTCGCATTTCCAAGAGCATCATCTTTGTTGAGTCCAAAGCTGCACGTCCAAGGGAAGCAGGCATTAATTAGCTAATTTCTGGCATTAGGATGGGTGGTGTCAGACATGTTTTGTATCTGATAAGTTCAAAAGTGTAGCTCTCATCTGGTATTGCTCCACTTCCAGATCATGTCCACAACCCTGCAGCAGAGCTGCAACATCCCATTGCCATGGAAGAGGTGGATGAGGTGGCACCAAGGACTTCCAGCCTCACCCATACCCGGATGGCACAACACGAGCTGCTCCAACACTGCCCAGCAAGGCCAGGCTGAGCAAACCCCTGCTCGCAACCAAGTGTCAAATCTTTTCAGAGAGATGCTCAGAATTATATTCACCAGCGATTTGACTTTTTAATCATTTCAATTACTGTGACTAAAACCCTTCAATCGGAACAAAACTGGAGAAAAATAACCCCTCTCCTTCTGAAGCAGACTGCCTGGCTTAACAGACCATACCAAATCGTGAAGGTTTTTGCTTTTGTGGTCTTCACATATTTCATTTAATGCAGATAATTAACCTCAGTTTCTAATTTCAAATCCTCCACATAAGGAAGCGAAGTGTCTGAATACATTCACTGACAGATGGAAAATTAAAATATTACTACAGCTTCTGCATGGCTCAAAAGACAGGGCCTTGCAAAAGATCTTTATTCTTTTATTTGACTGATTAACTGTAATTTGCTTAATGGATTTAAGGATGAGCCTAATAATCCAATGATATAACCAGGAACTGATTTAGGATATCAGCACCTCTGTTCTAATTTTCTTTTAAAACCTAGCAACTTCTGCACTACACATTAATCACTTCTGAAACCAGGTTTTTCCATCAATCGTAATAAAATCGGGCCCGTGATTTATTTTCAATGGGTGGTGACTGCATGACTGGCCTTGCACCATGCAGCCACAGTGCTGTCACTTCTTGGAGCACCTTCTGAAGTCCCAAATCTTGGGATGAGCCACAACCACGTGTCCTGGCAGCCACTGACCCAGCCCAGCGGGCAGCAAGGACTTCTTGCGTGCCTTGGGAAGGTGGGGAAGTCAACAGCTCTACCCTGACATGGGGCCAGCGTGTGTTTCCCTGGCACCCCCACACCCTCCTCAGTTCCTTTTCCACCAAGAAAGTCTGGCGTAACAGGATTTCACAGTCTGTCTCAATAGTTAATAAATCCAGGATCTAACAGACTATTAAAGGAAAACATCCAAGAGGCAGTCATTTTTAAAACGTCCAATGGCAACTAATTATTCAAGGGATTAGTCCATTATAGTAACAACAAAGAAACTCTTAAAACATAGAGCCAAGTTGAACGGCAGATCAAAACCAAGGTGCTCCCACCCCGTGGCCCACCTCCTGGGTGCACTTCTCAGTGGCCTGCGATGGGTTCAGCTCCCACTCAGCCTCTTAGCACCCAATTCTTTCTAAAACTGGGCAGAACCCAAACCAGTCTGACTCAAAATACGGTATTTCATGATCTGTGCCATCATTGTGAGCGTACAACAAAACAGGACCATCGCCAGCACTGGACCAGTCAGGCTGTGGCTCTGTCCAACCCACCAAGCCCTCCAAGGACAAAGACTCCCTCCCCTCTGCATCATCTCCCACGACTTTTTTCCACTATGTCCAACCTGAATTCACCCAGCGCAAAAAGGAGGGGGGTATAACTCCCCTTCTGTGCTTTTAAGAGGAAATATCACCACCAAACAAGGTTTTGTTTGCTGGAGGAGGGGAGAAAACACTATTCATTTGTCAAATGAGAGTGCTAAAAGCTTAACTACCTGTCTTTAAAAAAAAACCCAAAGCACCGATCCATAACCAAGCAACAAACGCACCACTTCTTCATCTTGATTTGTGTGGAGGCAAAGCTATGGGCACAAAAGGTATTCTTCTTTAAATAAAATCCATTTTAAAACTTGGCAACCGCCAGTATAAATACTTTACACTGTTAATGCAATGTAAGCATTTCCACACAGAAGTTTCATCAGCTTAACAATATATTTAAAAAAGCTGGCTTAACTTCTGTGCAAAACCACCATCAGTCTCTGTCCTGTATATCTTACAGTGCTCCAGCCACTAAATTACCACTTAGAGCTGTTAGCATCAGACTCCGCTCCCTGCTGGACTCGCTAATTTCTCTCAAGAACAGTGCAGAACCCAAACTATTCTTCTGCAACTTATTTTCTTTAAAATTGGAAATAGCCAATGCTCTACATGGATTCCAAAGAGCGTTGTACTGATCACAAACGATACTCTGGGCCCAGCAACCTTAATTCAAGATAAGCCTCCAAAACTTTTCTTCCTGCCTTTACATATGGGTCTAACATACCGTCGCTGCTTTTTTCCTGCAAACTAGCTCTCATGAAGCTCCAACAGACTAACTTCAAGATGCACGCGCTGCCTCTCCAGTTAAAAGGAGCATCGGTAAGAGGGCAACCCGTCTTTAAACTTTCTAAACATGACTGCTCCTGCACCAGCGTTAGTGCTTTTGCATCCCCAGTTTTCCAACCGGTCGGTACAATTAACACCAATTCCTTCACCACACGGTCTTGAGTCAGAGGTGTGCAATTTAATATTTAATTATGAACGAAGCAGCCAACCTCAAAATTAGGGCTGCCAGCTAAACTTCAGCCAGCTCCTTCCTGATGCAGCCCCAGCTTCTGACCGCTGGACCGTTCGTGCTGCCTAAGCCATGGGGAGATCCTGTGTCTTCCCTGAACCAGCCTACACTGCTCCTCTCCCTGTTGGTCTGTCACTGCATCCTGCCAGACCAGAGGCTGTCACATCCCTCTAGAGTTCTGCCAGCTTTCCTCCACTTGCCTCCTCTGCATTGCCTCTTATGAAGAAGTGCTGGCGGTGTGTTTGGGGAGAGCTGCCCTCCCACGTGTCTGGAGAGGCTGCCACTGTGTGGGCACAGGCACAAGGACTCTCCTGGTGATTTCTACCAGCCCGGTGGAGAACCACATCACCCACCCTTTCCATCTGAACCACCAACACTTGCAAAACACCGTGAGTTTAGTCAGTTCAGCACTGTGGGAATTAAAGCTTGGAGTCAGCTTCCTTTAAGAAAAACAACCCCCTGTGTATATCAAAGATCCTGTTGAGAAATTTCTCCATCTGTGCCCAGCAGCTCCACCACAACACTCCTCAAAACCCAACAACTGGAGACTTCACCCACCACGTGTGCTCTCACCACCATCATTCAGGTTTCGTTTTCAATGCATTGTGTGCTGCATGAAATGGGACAAACCCCAAAACAATTGACAGAACTACCCCAAATCTCCCAGTTTTCTTTGTTTCCAGGAGAGGTGGAGGCAGAGCTGCTGGCAGGTAACACCATATGCTCATCTCATTTCCCACCATGGGAAGGAAGCAAAGGCAATGTGCTTTAGGAGTGGGAGGGGAGCCCCTTCCCACGCAGAGCTAAAGAGGCAGCAGAAGAAACCCAACCCTACAAAAGACACAACCAAAGCACCAAATTCCCAACTTTTTAAGACGCTTGCGTTTTCCTGGAGCACTCAAAAACCAGGCTGCAGGGCACTTCTCAGGCCAGGTTTAATTTCTGCTCCGCAGATCCGAGGAACGCTGTCCCGGCGTGTCGGAAGAAGGTTAATGAACGATTTAGCCGCCCTCACAACCACGTTAGTGTCACTTTCGGAAGCTGCGAGTTAATGCCCGAGATCTTCGGGGGTTACCCTCTTTGAAGTTCACTGATCCATAACCAATGTCCAATTAATTTGCAGGAGCCGAACTATAATGACTATTGGCCTTTTCCGACGCACACAAAAACACAGTGGGTAACGGCGATGCTTTTGGCTTCAGGATATTCTCAAATGCGCCTGCACGTTTGCACACCTTCAAAACATCCAACACTAATCACGGGGTTGTCTTCTGCCCTTTGAGGGATTTTTTGCATTTGCTCTCCCGAGAGCAGAGCTACCGCGTCGAGATTTATGAACTCTCTGCTGCGAAAAAAACTGGAGCTGATTCAAGATGCTCATTTGCTAACAGAGAAACACTTCTACCACATTTGCTTAGATTCCTCTTTATTTAGGGTTTCCATGGAAGCCAAGGAATAGAAGTTCAATCTTGGGAAGATTAAACAGGCCCTGAGATATAATGCAAAACAGCTTATTTCAACATTCCCCAAAGAAGAGAAATGAGGAATTCTTCCACACACACGCCAAAAAATAGAGGTTTGTGGAAATTTTCAAAATAAATTGGGACCCAGCTTTTCAAACGCTGCACGCAGCCATCACTTCCTGCTGCAAGCAGCTCCACCAGCATCCAGCACAGTTCCTCAGGTGAGAAAGCACATGAGCAAGAAGTCTGCAGCATAAAGATGCTACAGCTTAAAAACCAGCTTATTCAAGGCAGCTGTTGCTATACAACATCCGGGAAGAAGGTTAATTCAACCACAAGGTCTTGCACAAAGAGGAACAATCACCTCATAAATTAGTATCTCAGCACTTCTTAAAATAAAAAAATGCAAAGATTACTCAGTTCAGCAGCATCTCCCATGGTGATGCTCTGGATGCTACTGGAGCTGACAGATCAACATTTAAAAAATGGAATAAATCCCTTATCTTCAGCTACTCCAGGCTGAGAAGTAACTGCTGCTCTGGTGAGAATGGTAAACATTTCCATGCCTCTCTACCCCACAGGTCAGCAGAGTGTCAGTAGCCACAATGACAGGCTGTTGGACACTACAAATTAATAGCCACAGATTTTCTCTGACCTTCATCCCCCAGGTAAAGATTTCATTTTTTCCAATCTGGTATGAAAATGCCCAGGACCAATGAACTCTACTCCAAAATGCATGTCTTCAACAGCACATTTCTTAAACCATTTTACAATCTGGCACAGGTATATTCAGATAATGGGTAAAGTGCACTTTTCCCCTGAACTTGGAGCTAAAATCCTGTCACATGCAGGATTTGCTATGTGGTCTAAGAAGGAAACTAAACACAGCTGACCCTCAAGTAAGTTATTTTCAATCTTAACACCATTATTGCTTAAATAAAAAGATACTTAAGTCATAGTCTTTTCTAATCCTTCGTTTATGGTGAGCACCCAATCACTCCGTGAAAATGCACTTCACAACACATTCAAGTTTTATTAACTCCATGGGAAAGTCCCGAGACACTGGGGTATTTTTTTTTTCTGACTCCTGATTAAAACAGTGGGAGTCCACATGAATTCCTTGGGTTGGGTTTTTCCCCCCCAAAGAGTTTCACATGCAACATCCCCTCCTCAAAATCTGGAAGAAAACAAGAATCAAACGGAGAACATTTCGCTAGCTGAAAGGCACCAAGACCTTGTGCAGGGTGGGATGCGCTTCCAGCTGCCAGCCTAAAGGGACGGCTGAGGAGATTAAACACAGAAATGCTTTTCATAAGGCAGAAGGCTTTGAAGAGGACAGTTCAGCTACTTCATTTCGTAATCTTCACAAAGCGTCGGATTTTAGCCTAAGCAGGTCTTAAAACAAGGAGATTTTATTTAAAAAAGGGGGGGGGGGGAAGTAGGAATGTGTTCTGGCCGGGTTCTGTTGATTCAGCAAGGGTTAGACACACACACGCTTATTGATCCCAGAGAGCTCCCTGCTAAGTTAATTGTCTGGAATTTTAACTGAGCTCTCAGCAAGTTTCAAAATCCATGTTGGCTGGAAGTGGGTGGGGGACCCAGAAAAAAAACAGGCTGCAAAACTGCTCGAGTCTTCCAGTTAAAAAAAACCCAGCAATTACTTTCATGAAGGGCAAAGCTGCAGCAGGGAATGGTTTTAACTGGATTTGGGGATTCTGAGTCTGACACCGCTACGATTCAGTGCCGGGAATGTCATTTGCAAAGCAGTACCATTACCAGGGAGCAGTGTGAATGCTGCTTCACTCCTGCCCACATTACCACGGGGAAGGCATCTCCTGCAAGCTCATGACAGCAATTTCTACACGGAGAATTGTTACCACCAGCTGTACCTGTCCACATTACAGCACTGACCTTCTGCTGGTGCAGGCTAAGGTCAACCTGACTCTGCAGGTTGCTCAGTGGCCTGGGTGTTGCATGAGGGCTGCCCATGGCTCTGCACTGCCCACCAAGCCCTTCCTGCCTCCAGAACCACATCCAGCAGAAGTTTCTTCAGATGACAAAAGTGCTGCAGGGATGATTTGGCGCAACCAGACGGGAACAGCCTTTAAACACCTTTAAAACAACCCGTAACTACTTTCAAACAACGCTTTGCGTTCCATCAAGCCACGCAGCAATGCCATCCCGTACCCAATGAGGATGCTCCCCACCACCTGTGGTCCTCCAAAGCTTCTCATCACCCCCACGGTGGCTCCCCAGCCCATTCCCGGGCTGCTGCCCCAGCGCTCACCCACCTGAACTCCCTGCCCTCGCTGTAGCGCCGCGCCGAGGCCGCGCGTTGCGTGGCCGTCTCCAGGAGCAGCTTCTGCGTGAGCCTGCTGGAAGGCGCCGAGTCCCTGCTGGCCTCGGGCTCGGCCTCTTGGTCACACTTCCACTCCTCGTCCTCGTTCAGAGTCGGCAGATAACCAGGTAGCCCTTTACCTGTCCCAGACCCTGAGCTCGGATCGCTATAAATTTTTGGACTTTCCCCACCTGTCCTTGTGTACTCCAAATAAATATCCGACTTAAGGAACAATGGGTAGGTATTGTCTTCTATCATGCACTGAATCTCCGTTTGGGCCTGGTCAAACATGTCGGGGTCAATCTGCAGTTTCATGACACAGTCTTTGATGAAGCTCTTTGTGGCCGGTTTGATCTGCCGGGACACAATGCCATTGTTGTCGAGGATGTATTTTTTGTAAATGGCTTTTGCCAGCTTGAGTCTTTTTTCCTCGTTAGACACACACGGCTCCAGCTTCCTGAAGCCGCTGCAGGCAAACCAGAAGTCCAGCAGATCTGCACAGTCCTCCTGTTTCAGGAAAGTCCTGAAGAGGTTGATGCCATCTTGATCATCCAGCAAGGAGTGCAGCGACTCGGCCCACTTCAGGTAGGGTGGAGTTGGCGAAGCACTCCCCTCGGGCTCGTACCCCAAATCCAAATCAGAGCGCCTCGGTGTTGCCGTGGACGTCTCATTTCTAACCACATCACTTTTACCGGAGTAGAAACCATGACTAACTGGCCTTGGATCCGTGGACACGAGTTCCCCTTCCTCACCAGGAACTGGTGGTCTTGGAGCATCTTCAGTGAAGCTTCCTCCGAGGTCCAAGGGGAAGCCTTTCCCCTGGATATTCATTTTTCTGGTCCTTGCTTGCGCGGGAACAGCAGGGGACGAGCTCAAATCTCAAATCACCAGTATGTGTAGCTCCAAGGTAAACAGGTTTGTTCAGCTGAAACAGATGAGAAAAAAATAAGCGAGTATCACTGGAAATAAACACTCTAAGATAACCATCCACTGGCTTTGCTCTGCACCGTTACTGTACTAACACCTCTTTTTCACTAGAATCGATGGCAAAGCTCTTGGTGACTTCTGAGGGTGCAGAACTGGGCTCAAACCAGCCACAAAGGCTAAAAACAACAGTTACAGAACATCCGAAACTTTACATCCAGAATTCAGCATCAGCAATACAGCTGATGCTCCTCTAAAACAGAACGCAATTTCCCAACACCAGTGGTTTTACATGACCCTGGGATGTGGCATTCCCCACATCCAAGAGATCCACACCCAGGTACCACAGCACACACGTCATGTTCTGCACTGCCACCAACTCCTCTGCACAGGACGTGTACCAGGTCACACTACAGCAACATGCTTCTGTCGGGGAAACTCTCGTCCTCGAACAGGAATTTAAGGTTTGTGAAAATTATTTTGGAAGGATATCCAGTGAGCCCTGAAAGCGGGACTGCACCTTAATCAAACACAGGTGGCTTTCGTAAGCTCAAGTGACATACCAGCGCCACATTCCTCACAAATCTCTGCGTTTCAGAAACACGCTGCGTCGCCTCGTCTGGCTCTAGGGGAATCCAGATGCATCGCTGACCCTAATATTTTGGGCATCTGGACTGCATTCTTGCTTCAGATGGGCATGTTAGCACAGGAGCTCACTTCTGGCACTGCTTTTTGTAGGCGAGCCATAGAGAAAAGGTTCATTTACGCTAACAAAGCTGCATGCCACGAGCCCGGGAGAATTTCAGGTCATCAAAGCAAGATGAGAAAACCACCTTGAGAAGGAAACCTGATCAAGTATGACGTTTTTAAAGAAGAGCAAGGAGTCAATATGGAGGATGGGAGGTGTGGGGAAGGAAGGGAAGGGCAATCCCTGGGTTGCTACTCATGCCTCTCGACAAGGTAACTTCATCATTTAAAGCCAGTAGCAAAAGCCTTGTTTTACAGAACAGCCGAAGCCCCAAGTGCTGCAGAGCACCAGCTGCCTGACAAATCACTCCTTGCGCCAGATTAACTCAACTGCATGTGAAAACACACCGGGAAAGACACATTTTCCTCTGGCCCTCCCTCTCAGAGCTCACCCCACCTCACGGAGCACGCCTTTGGGATGCTGCCCCGTTCGCCCCCCAGTCCCATCGCGGCCGATGCCGTGCCGGGGCTCGCAGCCCACCTGTGCCCCGCGGGGAGCGCAGCGCGGGGCCAGCGCCGTCCTCCGCCCCGGCCCGGGCACCGC